>OX276477.1:14452500-14815000 GCA_946251955.1 Acronicta psi
TTTAATGTCCATTATAATAATTTCAATATACTAATGTTAACACACATAACACTTTCCCTAAAAATTCGTGTTAGGTTGCTGATGGCAGCAGGTGTTGTTTATTAACAAGAGGCAGACACATATTTTTATGGAGGTGGAAGTTAAAGTGTGCTGACGTGCCATTGTGTGCGGGGCTACAACAATCTCCCAACAATCTTATAGCTGTATGAATGAGTTTGTAGTACAAGTGAGGACAACAAACGTGGTCGCTGCTCGTACGAGTCGCCAGTGATGTTATTGCGAGCGCGCACCATTGAGGCACAGCATGAGTTATTGAGTACACACAGATTGTTGAGAATGTTCATTGAGAAGTAACACGCTTATTCGTTTGTTAGTGTAGCAAGTTTAAAAAAATGGATAGCAATCATTGATTTATATCCAGCGTAAGGACTGGTCATTTTCAAACTTGGTCCCAAAACTCCCAAAATGTATCGGCTAAAAATAAACGCTACGCGAATTCACCGTTTACGTGCGGAAATTGAAAATGTAACATTTAAATGCATTTTATGGTACTTAATGATTGAATCAAAGTATTTGTTTATTTTTTATTGGTTTATTAGAATGTGAGGATAAATACACACTTCAAAAATGAGTGTAATATTCTATTATGAAAGTAGGTAGTTCAATGTCGGATATGAGTTTATGAGCATGTAGCTGAATAAGCGAATTAGTTCGTGTGTGTGTGCGTGTGCGTGCTCACTTGTCGGCGAGCGGGCCGGGGTAGGCGTCCACGTGCCGGTACAGGCGCGCCAGGCGCTGCGCCGGCGCCAGCAGCGCCGCGAACACCAGCACGCACCACGCCAGCGACATCCAGTAACCGTTCTGCGCGGGGGGCATATACATTATTTACATTCCTCTATTTTATAACAAAAGTAGATAGCCACAGGCTATCTGAAGAAAAACCCAGTCAAACATCTTTTTTCCAGATAAACAGCCGTAATTTTCTATATTTTATCATCACTATTATTACGTCGGTCATTGTATAAAATATTGTTGAGCACTGGCACCTGCGCTGTAATGTAGTGTTGTGTATACGTTACGTACGACGGGCATGAGTATCTTGCTGCAGGCGGCGTCGCGCGTGGCGTTGAAGGCGTGGGACAGCGGCGCGCAGCGGCCCACCTGCTCGCGCGCCGCCGTGTGCAGCCGCGCCATGTACTGCGCCAGGCGCTCCTCTATCACCGCGCCGAACTGCTGCGTCAACTGCAACACATCGCGCAACACTACGTCACACAAACTACATATTCACCAAATCCACCATCAATTCTATTATGCCGACGCCAAAAATACCGACCGACACCTCTAGTAACAACGCCAATAATATCGACACTTAGAATACCGACGCCATAATAACCGTCCGACGCCTATAATACCGACGACTAAAATACCGACGACGTCTATAATACCGAAACCTCTAAAACCGATGCTTATAATACCGCCGCCTCTAATATCGACGCTTTGTAGTTTTGAAGCCCATAATTTCGATGCTGATAATACCGACGCCTATATATCACCGCCAAAAATACCGACCGACGCGACGCTTCTTGTACCGACACTATAATATCGACTATATAATTTACATGCTATGTTTATGTAGTAAAACAATTATGGTCAAATCTTGTACTGTGTCTAATCCTTATTTCTAAAGAATTTTCATTCTCAATAAGGTCGAGAATGCAGCAACCCATATTATAAGTGTTACACTCACTCGCATTCGCTACTCAAATAATCAAAGTGAAGTTCTATTTATCACATACATATTTAATTAAGAATATGTTGTTATTCGACTTTGGATGACGTGAGTAACGTTGACAAGACAACAAGAACAAGTAACTTACGTTAATGACACTAATGTGTCTTCGTTACATTTGGTTTACATGAATATTAATGTCGATACTTACATTATAGAGCAGGTCGGGGCCCTGCGTGTTGAGGAACACCTCGGCCTCGCTGGTCTCGTGCATCAGGTACGAGATGGCCTCCTTTAGAGAGGAATGGTTAAATCGAAGACTGTCGCGGAGCTTTGTGGCTGTGTTCTGTAAATATTATATTATTTTATCACTTCAAGTATCATATCTCAACCAAAAAGAACTATTAAACTGCAGTTGCTGTTAAGAAGTTCGTTATTCGTCCATTAATTTCCATATTGCATAGAAGTTTTGATGAAAAAGTGGTAAAAGTATGAGGTGTTATACTGGGTCGGATTCCTTCATATAAAACAGTAATTAACGCATATCGTAAGTATTTGTTATAAGGTCGAGCAGCGTCGTTGTTTAGTGTGTGCAGTACTGACGTTGAGCTGTGCGGAGCGGAGCAGCATGGGGCGCAGCACGTCTTCGATGAGCGCCGACAGCGTGGCGGCCGCGCGCTGCAGCGACGCCGCCTCCGCCGCGAACACCGGCTGCTGCAGCGACGCCGCCGTGCTGCTCAGCTGCCGCGCCAGCGAGTCCAGCGCCAGCGACGTCATGTTCGTCTCCAGCTGCAACAGGGGCGCGGCACGCGTCAGCGCGGGCGGGGCGGGGCGCGCGGGCGGGCGGGCGGGGCCGCGCACTCACCGCAGAGAGTATCCTGTCGAAGTCGAAGTCGGAGAGGCCGGTGCCGGCGAGCTGGCGCAGCTTGTCCCGTGCGGGCGCGCGCAGGATGGTGACGCGGCGCTCGCGCGGCAGCTGCGGCACCAGCGCCGCCACGCGCGCGCGCACGCCCCGCGCCGCGCCGCCCGCCAGCGCGCGCAGGTCGTACAGCCGCCGCAGCTGCAGCACCTGCACACAACAGCGCTACAGTCCGCGCCCGCCCCGCGCCGGCCCCGCGGGGGGCGAGCCCGTGCCGGCCGTACCTCGTAGATGGTGTGGTTGCTGTGGCACTGCACGAACACGTAGGACATGTTGAAGTTAGGATCGCTGCGCTCGTTGAACATCATCTTCTCCAGCTCCACCAGCTGCTCCAGGTCTGCGAACAGCCGGTTGTCGCGCGGCTCTCTGCACACCATACATACATTCTAATAATATCTGTAACACCGTTACATTTTAGTCGTTTTAGAAACGAAATGACAGCATTGTACTCATCATTATAAAAAAAATACTATCGAGCCAACCCTGAAATCACGAAAAAATAATCAACTGCATTATACATTAATGTACACTTTGCTCGACAAAATGTATGGAACAGTTGTTTTTCTATTTTCTTTAAATTTCAGGGTTAACTCTATAGTAAAAGTTGTTCATAATGATCAGTACAAATGCCACCCATCCGTCTCTAAAACTACTAAAATATGTAAATTAGGTGACTTTTACATAAGCTTATAACAATAACAGATTGAGGTGTTCTTGTAGAGAATTGAGCATAAAAAATTCTAATGTAAAGATTTCAAGAAAACGAATGAATTGAAAAATCATCTTAAAATTGATAAATCATTTCGGATGTCAGATCTTAATATGGTTAATTAAATCGAATGCTCCTAGAAAAGACAAGAACACTATTAATTATATAGTGTGTAGTGTGTAGAACTAGAGAGAGATGTATGTCTCACGTGAGCGGGTCGCAGACGAAGCGCTGCGCCACCAGCCCCAGCGCGAAGTGCAGCAGCAGCACCAGCACCACGCCGCCGCCCAGCAACAGCATGGCGCCCACGCCGCTGGAACACGCACACACACACACTGTTACTATAACGCACTGAACGTCTCTATTATGTCAAACTGCTGAGCAAAGACCTAAATTACTCCAGGATTTTCTACATACCGCTTTGGGAAAAACGGTCAAAATCATTTCGCAAACGTCTGAATAGTTCTTTACATAAATAAACACAAAAATGGTAACATTTGTTTTGCGAGGGTGCGGGACCAGAGTAGCTAGAGCACAAGTGTTGTCGGTACCAGAGCAGGCTGTTGGCGCCGGCGCCCTTGTTGCAGCAGTCGCTGGCGCCGTACGCGTCGGGCCGCTTGCCGCACACGCCGCACAGCAGGCCCCACGCCAGCAGCGCCGTCACCTGCCGGGGGGGGGGGCGCTGGTGAGATTCCATTTGTAAAGCTGAGCGATACGGTGGAGCACGGCCGTACCAGCAGCAGCACGGCGGCGGTGGCGAGCCCCACGTAGCGCCGGTAGGGCCCGTACTGCTCGTGCAGGCGCTGCAGCGTGGCCGGCGCCTCCGAGCGCGACAGCTTGGCGCTGGCGTTGCCCGCCATCCACGTGATCTCGTCCGCGATGCCCTCCAGCTGCCGACCTGCACACGTCACTCGTCAGCGGGGGCGGACAGGGCGGGGCGGGGCGGGCGGGGCGGGGCGGTACCTGTGTCGGCGAGCGCCTGCTGCGCCTGCGGGATGTGGCGCTCGACGGAGCGCTGGATGCCGCGCTGGATGTCGCGGAACACCTTGTGCCCCTCGGCCACCTCGCTCTTGATGTCGCTGTCCAACAGCTGCGTCACGTTGTTCAGCAGCTCCGACACGTCCGGCATCTAACGCAATCACACTCGCTTCGTTATACCCGTGATACACATGCCTGTAAGTGGTATACTAGCCACTGGTAAACTAACATACCATGTATACCGGCATTCTGTATCGTAATGATACACGTCCTTAACTAGCATACTGATTCCTAAAAAGCTGTACCTAGGTGGTATGGGAGACCCGCATCTCTGGTACTTATGCTTTGTACTACTGAGCTACGAGCAGAATCTCGATACACATGTCATTACTTACCTCGTTCTTACCAGTAATACGCATGCTTTTGTGCAATTTTTTTTTCACCTACGGCAAGCTCTGTACGTTACTAACTAAAAATAATAGTACGTAATCAATCAAAGTATTTCGATATACTCGTTATAGAGTTATTAATAAATAATGAAAACGATTAAAATTTCAATCCAATTAATGTTTAAAACAATAAATTTCCTGTTTTGACTAAACCGTCAATACCTACTTACCGTAGGGAAATACTTGTCGAGCATCTGTCCATGTGTGCGTGAAACATACAAATATGACGCAAATGACAAGCAATCATAATACAACACAAGTGAATATAGGCTCCTGACTCAATTGAAATAAGGATAAGTTTTAAGTGGCCCTGCCGCTAAGTTTCAACCGACCTAATTTTCGCTTCCGCAGAATTTATGTGTAAATAGGAAATTACCCTCTCCCATAGTGCAAACGTGAAGTAGGATTTCGTTTTTGGTGGTTACGTACCTGGCTGTACTGTATCTCGGTGTCGAGCTGTCCAATCTTGTACTTCTCCTGCAGCGCGCGGCACTTGGGTTGGTCGCACTTGGCCAGAGTCTGCAGCAGCTGGTTCTTCACCTTACGCAGACCTACACACCACGTGTCATCGTTAGTACAGTCAGAACATCGCATCATTAGTCGGTGATATTATACAAACATTATCGTTGCAGAGTCAAAGTTTGCGAGGCAACAGTGTTGTATTACCGCATTGTGTATTGAAAAGACTTAGTGTGACTTGGTGTCAACAAGGCAAGGTTAAGGAAACAAGTGTAGTGAGTGACCGGTGTTGAGCTCCTCGGCGTTGCGGCGCAGCGTGGCGGTGAGCGCGTGCACGCTGCGCAGGTCGGCCTGCACGTCGTCCAGCTGCTGCACCATCTTGTTCAGCGTCGTCACCGACACCGCGCGCGAGAACTCGCCCAGCTTCACCGACGCCGTCAGCCCTATGCCTGGAACGATGATGCCACGCTGTCTCAATACATTCAACATTCGTCCACGTCTGGCCTAAACCTGAACTGGTCGGCAATCGCTCAGACACAAAGCCGAAGTCGGTGGGTACTGACTTTCCAGCACGCCGTTGAGCTTGTATTCGAGTTCCTTGTAGTTGACGACGAGCAGCCAGCGCGCGTGCGCCTGCGTGGCGTTGAGGAACTCGCGCACGTCGCGCGCGCCCACGGCCAGCGAGCGCGCCGCGTCCGCGCTGCCGCTCTCCAGCTGCGACTCCGTCGCGAACGCGCACACCACGCCGAACCTGCGCACCACATACACATGTTCCTGATCCTGATCCATAACGGTACCTACACCGTATAACATCGTAACAAAACTTAAAACACAGTCGCCTTACAGAAACAATGTAAGTAGCGCGATGAGTACGATGGCGAGGATTCCCTTGATGCAGGCGTCATACTTGCGGTCAAAAGGCCGCCGCCGCCGCCCCACGCGACACCAGTAGCAGCAGCACCAGAACAGGCTGCAACGTAAAGAGAACACATTATGTTATTATCATTGTTACACAATTCATGATCAGTTAAAATTATGAACCTTTTTCCTCAAATTCCATATAGAGCTATTGGTATTGGCAAAAAACACTGTAAGCACAGCTGTCTTAAACCTTGCAAGCAGCCTGACTGACGTGATGCACAGTATCGCATCAATAGTATATAAGCAGCATGCACTACTAGTGCTCACCCGGCCAGCGGCAGCACGGCGATGACGAGCAGCGCGACGGCGACGAAGGCGGCGGGCCCCGCGTAGTGCACCAGCAGCGGCCGCCACTCCTCCTTCAGCGGCTTCACGTTGATGTGCCCGTCCGACACCGACACCATGCCTGCACACACGACACAACACCTCACTCGCTGGGTAGCCAGCAATCATTTTGCAGATACTTGTGTCAGCTAACTGACCCCTACATTTTGGGAGGTTCCGGTCGGGTGACTAGATTACATCAGGGTCTCGATACAGAATGCGGTACTCCGGGACACGACTTGTATTATGTTATAAGGAAGTTCCTTGTTTTGGGTCGCTAACCTAACTGTTTTACAAAAGGACCCGAGCTGTTCGATCCAATTCACCACGCAGTATTCCGTAACGTTCCACTTTTCCACCGAGTTCGTAACCAACATCGCTCTAAAATTAGTATCAACGGGTTTATGCTTCCTTCAATTGCATCTCGTTAAACGTGAGAATAAAGTTGATAGTCCTACAGTTACTACGCTGCTCAAATAGAAGCCTTATGATAATCACTGTAAAGCATAAAATATATTTAAAAATAGCAAGGACATATTTATGGGTGGACGGGATGGCTTGTTGAGTTAGATCAATTAGTCTAGTAACGAATGTACTGTTATGATCAATTTAATCAAGCACCGCTTCTTGTCCTACTTCTAAGCATTAGAGTTAATAAATTAAACTGTACGAGGAATCGTTATGATTATAATATTATTGTGAAAAAAAAAACAAGTTCCGTTGATATTGACTTGCAGAACGTATCATATAATTTAGACTAAGATAGCATCGGCTCGTTGGTCTAGGGGTATGATTTTCGCTTAGGGTGCGAGAGGTCCCGGGTTCAAATCCCGGACGAGCCCAAATCTTTTTGGATTTTTATTTTTCATAAACTTTTGTTGTAAATATTAGTGTATAATGTTAAATCTTAAAGTACTCGTTACGTCGCAACAATATTTTTCTTTGGTTTATTAAGTTCATGCTCATAATTTCATATCGTAGGTAATTGATTATGTAAATATGTACAATTGTACATTTTGCTCCGGTGACACGTCATGGTGTGTACCCTGCTCGTGCTCACGGCGACGCGCGGAGGCGGTGGTCTTGTCTCCGCGCCGCTGGAGCCCAGCCACCGGCACAGGGGTCAACACACTTCCTCCAGTCACATTCTGCTCCTAACTTTGTCTCAGAATACGAGTAGTATCGTAGGCGAAGCTATATTAGTAACATCCTTTTTGTATTTCCTACAATCAATGCCTATGGCAACTGGTCTAAAAAAACTCTGTGAAACTAAGAATATTAAAAGTGTAAGTCGGCGTCCGGTGTACTGGTACGTAGGTTCGAACCCTGTCTGAGATCGCATTTTTCTTCCATAAGATATCTTATACCTATTCAATGATATTTAGCATTTATTAATGCAAACAGCAAAAATACAAGAATAAAAACTAATACTGTTTTTGAATATTTAATGTATTTTGTAGTCAAAAGGACTGAATCACTTTAAACAATGGATCTTATGATACCATTTATGATACACTTCTGGCTCCAGTCAATGTTCGTTCGCATACAATGGTCTCAATTGTCACCATGAATGAACAAGATATGTTTCATTCAATAACAGGATAACTAATTATTACATAACCGGATCATAACACCGGAACACAAGCTCTCAATATTCTTTTACAATTACTGAATCAAGATTATAAGACGGTACGTCAGTCATGGTCTCGTCAAAAAGTTCTTTTGAAAAACGATCGGCGTTAATACGCCGCAGCTAATAACGCAGCGAATGCTGATGTTTGCTATCTCTGACCTAACCTATCGCCCCGGGCCCTCTTGACGTTGAGTTTCGGGACACCTGTATATGACTATATACAATAATATCATCGTGTCATCAATAATTAAATCTGAGCTCGTCTAATCGTGCAGATGGGAGAACTGAGAGGTGCTGATACGAACTGAAACGCCGCGCCGTTCCAACCACAGAGGTTTCAACTCAATTCGTCTTATACGAGTCCTTGGATTCCCTAATATTCTAATCAGAAGACTAATAAATAAGTATCTACCTAGTGAAAGAAAAGTAGGTACTATTCACTTCTGAAACAGACTGACGCTATCATAAACCTATATCCCGGTTGTTTCATTTTACTCGATAAAAACAAATACTGTCCCACTGCTGGGCACGGGTCTCCTCTCAGTATGCGAGGGACTAGACACGCTAGCCTAATGCGGGTTGGTAGACTTCGCATGCCGTCGAGAAAATTTCTCAGACATGCAGGTTTCCTCACGATGTTTTCCTTTACCGTTTAAGCGAATGATAATTACGCACATAATTTCGAATAGACGTGCGTGCCTTACCTTTGACTTGGCAGTCCAGTGGTCATACCCTAAGGCTGTCACTGCTTTGAAAACAAATAGTATTACAATAACAATAAACAAAGCTCGCGCTGCGTGCGTATGATTTAGGAGGCCTTGGCCGTGCGCGCGCGCTTCGCTCTGTTGCGTGCTGTAACTGCACCGACAAACGTACTCGTACTATGTATGCGCTACGAAATGCGTAATTAACTGCGGTGAAGGTTTATTATAACAATACATATCATTACCTAATTATGTTGTTGTTGCCTTGGCGTACAATCAATACACGCGCCGGTTTGATAGCACAGAATAAAACACGTGTCTAATGCCTTTGATTTGGTATTTCGAGCACTGGACAGGTACCATAATCCTAAAACTCATAACAATTTGATACTTTGTTAAAAACTTTACAATATTAACTTTCGGAGGGTTTGTCAATAACTGTTTGTTGTAAATGCGCTTATCATAGGTAATCATAATACGCGTCTAACCATCCGTAATTGCGCTGCGTTATTATGGTAGGTCGTCGACTCGTCGTCGCCTTGCTCCAAAACGCATTCACAGACACCTATCGAATCCTGCGCTGGCACTGTACCGTTACTACACGTCATCACTACTCCGAACGACTCTCAAGTGACCGTGCATAATATGATAATTTAATTCTGATGATATTTACATTCGTACAAAAACCTGCAGTGATTTTAGTTTTTCAAAATTACGTTGTCCTCCAAAATAACTGCCGGGTGTTAATAAGCGCCAGTTGTTCCGGGTTTACAAGTAAACCGAACGTAGAACGAATTCGAATTTATGAAAATATTTCATAACAGCATCATCTGGTAATTTGTAAAATTAGTTACAATGGCTACAACTTGAGTTGGGTGTTTAGCTGTGTAACTACTGATACTACTTTGACAATCCATTATTCTTACGTTTAGTCAAATATTTAGCTTGCTTAAAAAACAGTTAATGACACAGTTCATAACATCGAGTAAGTACCTAAGTACGTCCGTTCAGAAGAAATATACACCTAGAGAGATTCTTATCAATTAAAAAATGTGAAGTAAGCAGGATATATTGAATTAATGGCAAAGAGGTCGGTGAAGGGTCACTCGTTGTTGGAGTGGAGTGGAGGCTGCGAGTCCGAGGCCAAGCCGCTCATTACATCGAGATAGTGTCACAAAAGGCCACTCTCCAGGCGTCGAGGGCTCCTCACCAAATGACTCTTATAAGACCAAATAAAATACTAACTTTTTTACAACCGAACTGGTGGTTATATTATTATTTCACAAGCTATTGATAAGAAATCCCTATTACAAACTCAACATTACGTACAAAAAAGTTATAACCCCGTAACGAGAACCGTACCAGTGCCTCCTCAGTGAAGGAGAAATTAAAAAAACTAGCCTCTAGTATTTTTTCAAATAGTATCTGCTGCATCTGCTATCTTCAGTTAAAAAGCAGATGTTTTTCGAGATAGAAAATATCGGTATCGTATCGAGTTATTGGGTGTTTGCAGAATTTGCTACCTACGAGTACCTATGTAGGTGGCGGAGATAAAGGGGCGACCCTATTTTCTTTAACCGCAAAAATCCTGGTTTAATTTGGTTAATACTCGATTTGCCTTTTGCTTGAATTAACCAAATTAAACTATTGGAAAATACAGACGTGATGGTATGTTGTTTTTGTGACTGTATTAGGCGGACGGATCCGGGGGTCATCGCACTGGCCAAAATTGTACTGTACCTGTTGCTGAGGGGTGGGGTGCGGCGGCCTGGCGGCGGCGAGGCGCGGGATCACTACACCGAATTACATTAGGATGTTCTCCGCACAAATGGACAGGTTTCTAATATAGTAACTCGTGCTCGTTAAAATCACACAAGTTCGGTATTCCGACCTAGTAAGATACGTTGTTTGCCTAAATTACTTCACTGTAAGTACTTAGTACTCTTTATTTACCTTCTCCCTAAGCTTTTCCCAAACATGTTGGCGTCGGCTTCCAGTCTAAACAGATGCAGCTGAATATTACTATTTCACACGAAGCGACTGCCATCAGAACTCCGCAACCCAATTCCCAAGAAATACCGATATTCGAAGGATAGACTGGTTATCAGGCTTTGGGCTTCTGACTACCACTAACGACTGTCATATGTGTTCGTATGACAATCGGGACTGTACGTCAACCATGAGTTCTATCGTATGGCTTTCGATAGGGTTTTTACGCATCAAAACGCTGTAATCTCATAGCAGATTTTAGTTCCTTACGTAACCGCTAGAGGCGCTGCGAGGGTTTTCCATACAAATATTTTACGGCGTCGCTAGCGAGACTAGTGAGAAAAACTCATGGTCGAGGCACTGGTGGCTTTTACGTGCTCTCCGAGGCGCGGAGGGGCCCTTCACAGAATGACTGCGGTAAGGCCAGGGTAGCTTTACCTTGCAGATTGTTTGTCAACCGAAGTTACCTAGTTATATCCTAAGCCTATATCTATAGCCCCTTTTACTATTTATCCGCTATATCTACTTCGGATATTATATAACGGTAGAACTAAACACTTTAGTCGCTTAGAGAAACTTGCTCAGTGCTCTGAATAGGAAGATCTAAACTTTTTGCTCTCGAGTAAGTATTTTTAGTAAACATGCACTTTTCCATATTCAGTACAAAGCCTTCGCGAACAATACATTGCATCACGAAATACTGCCAAAGTGCCAACAATGTGAATACAAATATGGACATCCCTCGTGGCGGGGGCGGGCGGGTCGGCGCGGGGCGAAGTGCGCGGGGGCGGGGCGCAGGGCCCTTTGTGAGCCGAGCCGGTGCAGCCGATCGATAGCTGGAGCGCCGCCGCCGCCGTCACGCGAACATTGCTACACTCCGCCTGGGAATGGGATACCCGGATACACGTTCCGAAAATATAACTGACACCATGTTCGAAAGACGTCGCGCCATAGATTAGAGACTGCGACCAGCTAAGATTTGTTGTAGACTTTGGCAAGGGAGCGTTACTCATAGCATCTAATGTATCGCGCTAATCCCGAAGGACCTGGTGGGGCGTAACAACAAATAGAACGATCACTGAATCGAGACAGACCAAACCGTATAGTAAGTATAGCGCAAAAAGATTGTCAGGGTACTTCTGGCACCTGTATAACCTGTATTAAATAAATAAATAAATAAATATATGTATTGTATCTAACTAATAGACTTTCCGTATAAGTAATGAGCAGTACGGCTTTACTGGAAATGTACATAGCTTGATGTGATGCCTGTCTACTAAATCTTGAATTGAATAGAGACGGGAGTATAGTTACGATTATTCGGCTAATTCAAAATAACTATTTTCATGGATGACGTGTTTGCATTAATAATAGTTGAAATAGTGTATAATACGTTGTGACTCAGACTGTTGAGTTTAAGTACTGGCAAAACAATTAATAAACAATCAGATAAGTTAACGACATTAATTTATCTAATGTTTTTAACATACCGTTCTATACCATATCTAGTATCTACCTACTTCAAAATTATGTAAGTGCCTACTTGAAATTTATTCTAGTACACTTTCATAAAATAATGGATGCTAATTAAAACAAAGAATTACAATTACGTATCAGCTGTACCTCGGACCCTCCTCACTACTATACAGCAACGAAGACTCCCAACAACACGAGACAGGACACACGACACCTCGACATCGCTCTGCGTGAACGGTATACTTAGTTGAAAAACGAGTCAATGACCAAAACCAGAATAGCTGGTAGGTGGGAGCCGTCCAACATAATTATGCACACTAAGTTATACATTTTAAACAACAATTATAATATTACGCGTGTAATCTCTTCGGTATTATACCGTTTACCCGTAGTAGTACAGCATACTTAATTACTTAATATAATATTTTTTCGTGTAATCACGCTTTCTTCAACTGCTCTGATTAATTGAGGTCCAAGAATTGTAGTCTCAGAACCCTTATTACTAGTACGCAACCAAAATAACCAGCGACAAAATTTCGAACACACACTAATGTCGAAGTTAGAGACACCAGTAAAAGTTAATTAGTACAATTAAAGTATACAACGCATAAACCTTATGCAATAAATATTAAAAGTGATTAGATAAGACAAGAGGTTATATTTTCCTATTAGATCCTGAATGATGATGAATCATCAATATTATACATAAAATTACTTTTTTTATCGTAACCATGAATTTCTAGTTAAATAACTGAGTAGTTGAGTAATTCGGAATAGTATTGCTCGATTTTAGGTCAATCGATTTGTAACACAATTACCCACCAGACACGATTATATTTGCAATAAGTAATAGCTGTAACGTTCAAATCCAAACTCAAACATTTATTGCAAACTAAGTAGTACGAGAAAACTGATTAATTTGTACAGTTCTGTGCCTCCCAATCATGTTGGGATTTTGAGCCAAACAAAACACACTGCAATACTGCATACTACATGAGCGATTGCACGTGTGCGTCGCACAGTAGTGCGAATGAAATTAAATATGCATAATATCAATGCGCGCAGACCATCACCACCAGTCGACTATGAACTGCCCATCCTCACCTAGCTAGCACTAAACCAATAGTTCAGGGATCAACCATGGACACTTGAAGGTCTTATTAAAGCGGTCGACCGTGGTCGTTGCCGCTTCTCGGAAAGACAAGCTATCAAGTTACCAAGCACATCGCTACAACGCACAGCAACGCGACGCCGAAGACAACAATAAACAATTGACATCTTGACACGACGCTATGAGAAGAGATAACGCGACAGAACTGTCATAGTCTGTTTAAAAATTATTTGTTCCAATTTCATATCGTTTTATTTAATTGAAGGTCATTCAGATATAAAAGTGCAACCACATTCAAATTCCTGGCTATACACTAAACATATACCTACTATCACTAAATGACGCATTCGGAAACACTTGTCTGATGATACACTTTCTTATATTGTTCAGCCTCATTATACCCAACTATTTTGACAACAGACAGCACATTTCAATTCATCCATTTATCAAGGCAGGTGCAATCCCTAATAATAATCTACGGTAAGTACTTACACAACTTTGGCGATATTTAACTTCGCTGAGAACGCACGTTTTCTTACCTGGGAACAAAATAAAAGGATATATCGTTAAAACAAATTCACCAATCATTATAGTGTGTTTGATTGATTGCTGCCTCGTTGCCTGTTGAGTTCCTAGGTTCCAATTCCAGGACGAACAGAGTAGTTTGCGAATTCCCATTTAAGAATTATTAGTAGGTAGCAGCTCGGAGCCTGAATGTACCTGGCTAATGGCGATAAGTTGGCCCTTTAGTCTATTCATTATGGCCCCTTTAAAAGATCGCAGACAGTAAAGTAAATCGCGAGAAGATGTGTCGAAGAAGCTGTCGATGTAACAGATGCTCCTTCAAGTTAAGAACAACATAACAGAGCAAAGATTTAACGTTCATAAATCGTCGACCGGATACCACGGGACAAAGTTTTTACAAAGCAATACTCTTGCGTAAAATTCAAACAAACATTTCGCAAAGGAAACATTAAAAAGTCGCAGTTATCGTATTTGTTAATTGATCTGAAGAAAATGGATCACTGGACGCTGACCAGTGACCCCTGTACTTAAAATAAAGGCCTTTGTAATAAATAAATAGGAAGATACATAGACTTCCTAATATAAAACCCTTCCTTCGGCTTTTTGCCGTGTCGTCGGGTAATAATAATAATAAAAAGTCGCCTGTCATGCGGCGAAAAGTTTCAATTTTGTGTTTTACGCCAATGTATTCAGAATGGTTTAGATTTAAATAGTATTCTTAGAAAATAACCTGGTTCGATCATCGAGTACAGGGTATGCTTAAAGTAAAGCCTGTGGTAAAGGAAAAAATTAATGATGTGCGAACAAAGAAACGAGCGGTAAGCGGTAAGGTCGAGCCGAGGGTCGGGGTAAACACGAGTCAGTGGGTCGCGAACTTGGGACACCTTATTGCGTGCCGGGCGCTTATTTTATGCACATGGTAAAGGTTTAAATAGTTGTGTGAAATAGCACTAAGTTTGTGGTTATGATGTGAAAATAAATACGGCATTATTTTATCGCTGTCGTAAGTCATTTGTAATTTGATATGGCATAATTAGTATCATAATAAAATGAAGGCTGTTTTAAGGATAGTTTATCGCCAGTTTCCCGAGCCACGACATTTTATGTCGTTTCATCAGAGATGTCACAAGAAAATTAAATTAAAAATCAGCAGAAATGGATGGGTTCTACTAACGACCGAGATTGCTAGCCCACCTCTGGTTACAAATTCTCAATACAAAAACCGTTAACTCCACCTTCCCATTTCCCACTCCTGCCAGTGACTTGTCCGTCCTGATGCTCCAAAACAAAGAAGAAAGAAAAGAAGTTTCAGTATTACACAAACCATCAAAATTGGTTTCTAATTCACCTAAATATTAGGCTGTGGCTGTGCGAAGCATTACATCCATAATGGAAAGCCTGTATCTACTGACCGGTGTCCGACAAACCGTTCCGATATAATAGCGTAGAAACGGTGTCGGGCCGCAACTACACGCGTGTTCAATTTAATTACTACTACGAGTTCATCGCGTCACACTTTCCAGATACACCATTTGCCCCATTAGTTTTTTTTATTTTATTTTTTTATATTAGTTTTGTATAATAGTATTAGCCTGGAACTCGTCCTATACCAATATTATGTACCTTGTACACCTGTACCTGCTATTGCCATAAGGGGAGGCCTGGTGACCTGTGGCACAGGTTCACTGAACCTATTTCAGGCACCAGTCCTTCACAAATGAATGTAGCATTTACGCACTCAATTTGTTACATAGATTTAAGTTCCATTTGTTTGTGTAAGGAAAATAAAAGTTCTTATTATTATTATTATTATTATACACGAGAAAGCAAGTATAAGGCCGACGATAATAATTACCCTAACAGGATATTAATTTAGAATTGTGGTGTTCCAAATACGCAATGTAAGTATAAGTAGTACCTAATAAGTTCCGAAAAGTTATTTGAAGAAACTGAATCCGAGTTAACCATGGACGAGAGCTGGAAGATTTATCGTAACTATGTTGTATGATCATTTTCTGAATACCTAGTGTAGTTTCGTGAACGCCACACGTTTAATACAATAGTTTCCAACGGTAACTACCTTACCTATTGATGAAAAATTATCTAAGATTAGCCATTTCGTGCCGGGTCAGGCGCGACTAGCGAAAACACTAAAACCTCAAACATAAGTTAAGTAGCATGTTGAACAAGAAAGACGATGGATGCTAAAACCTGTCAGTAGCGTGAGTAGAGACTATAACGCTACATGTTTCACAGACATGAAACTCCTCCGTTTTCGGGAAGTTTATTGGTGATACGTGTTGTATTTTACCTACCTGTCTACATTAACGGACTAATTGATTAGGCGGTATCGGGGACTGGGCAAAAACTATCGATTTCAGATCGCAGCGTCTCGCCTCAGAAAATGTTTTTATTTATCAAAATCTAGTATCTCTTTTAGTGACTAATTATCCTCTTAAGAGCATATACCTATAATTAATCATTTCCTACATAAACACAGTCATAATATTTCGAGCGTAATCAAACAAATCGCTTTTTTGTGTAAACATACAAAATTGCTTGGTTGAAACGGAACTGATAAGCTGATAACTGGAATAATTATTACCTACAATTCAATATTGTTGTGTTCACTTCCTTATTAATCTAAAAAATCGTCACGTGAATTCTGAATGTAATAAAATATAGTTATAAGAATGTCTTTGTTGTTGATAAGGATGAAAGGAGAAACGAGTGGAATAACGATTGGAGCTAAAAGATTAACCAGATTTAACCAGAAACTCACTTGATGAACGAAACAGTCAACAAGTGTCAATCTGATCTAAATAATAGCTTCAGAAAATACCTATTTCCAACATCGGATACTTTTTATGTGATAGCAATTCAGCATAACAGAGATGTGCGTGGCAAACGACACCATCAGAGAAACCGTGAACTTTCTCATTTCTGTGCATCCACGTTTATAATGAACAACGAAAATATTATGCGTAATGCGTAGGAAGACCATTGCTCATGTTAGTGTTCTTGAAATCAGGGTCGCCTTCACCACTCACCAGATATAGTGATGGTGGTGCCTACATTATGCGTCAATAAACCTACCGAATACCGCAATATTATTACAAGAATTGCTAAGCTAAGATAACGGAGAATTCTTATAAAGAGATTAACTTTATTGTGATAACAGTACTTATCTACTTATAAGTTCAAGCTTAAACAACAAAATACAGTTGTTCTATGATTTTGGGAGAAAGGAAAGAAGGATGCTAAATATGTATTCTCCTTCTACCATCTTGTACCATCGACACGAAGAACAAGAATATGGCTATTCGTCACCGATCCTATCCTAGCTCAGCGCTTTATTGCACAGGCTCTGCTAATTTTAACTGATGCCGTAAACATCGAGAGGCTGTTGCAATACTTGGCGAAGCGTAAGGCGTACGCGTCTGAGGGGACGTGATTTGATAACGCCGACATCGAAGGGTTAATAAATAGGATGGGGATAATCAAGTGATCAACGCGAGCGGAAAATAGCGGGAGTCGAGAGCGGAGGTTTGATGGCGCACAACAAGACAAGTGTGGCATACTCAATATAAAGATTTATTACATGAGAGCACAGTGCCTCGACCATGAGTTTTTCTCACTAGACTCGCTAGCGACGCCGTAAAATATTTGTATGGAAAACCCTCGCAGCGCCTCGTAAGGAACTAAAATCTGCTATAAATTACAGCGTTTCGATGCGTAAAAAACTCATGGTTGAGGTACAGGTTTTACAAATTCCTTCGCATCTACTTATAATTCCTTTGTAACCTGCACACATGAAAGGGTAAAACAAAATCTGCTAGGTCAGATAATCATTTATAATAAAATTTCGGTGTGCATATTTTTTTTGTCCTTAGGTAGATAGTTCTGTTGGCGATGTCAGTTAGGTGGACTAAGAGAGGTTGGGGTACATTTAGAAAATAAAAAGAACTTGGAATGATAACAAAAGTAGGCCCTCACAAGCCAGGGCTGCCGGAGGCCCTTGGCCTGTGCACCTTGTGCCCTTATAGAAAACACGGAACTGACGGAAACGCGGGTGACAGCTAACATTATGATTCATTTTACAATTTACTTGACCTACGGCACGCAGTCGTGTCGCTGAAGAAATTATGAAAGTGATTTAATTATGTGTGATGTGATGAGCGCAAGAGTAAACACAACGTTACAGGTGTTGCGTTACGACGAGGTAATGGTTTATTTACATCACGTCACGTGAACTGAACTAGTGCCGCACCGCGACGTACAACGGCGGCGGCGCGCGGCGGCGCACGTCAGCGAACGTCACACTTGTGCGAGCAACGCGCGCTCTGATAAACACTGATAAGAAAACATTACGAATAATTAAATTATCATACTTTTTCATAGGAAAACGAAAAAAATACGAAAATAATTTAGTATATAGGTATTTATGAAAGAAATGTAAAAAGTACTTTCCCGTACCGGGAATCGAACCCGAGCCTCCTGGGTGAAAGCCAGGTATCCTAGCCACTAGACCATACGGGAGTTACTGTATAGCCTGAAATTAAGCTTTAATTTCAAGTCAAAATCTACCTTCTTTGACTTCTTTGTAGAGAAACTTACATTTAACTGCACAGTTCTTTTGAGGACTAAGCGAACCATACTTTATGAATTCGAAGCAATCACTCACTGATTACTATTAGAGAAAACATTAAGGGAAACACGAGACAAACTCAAGTAATAGTTAGTACTTATAGTTTAGTGGAGTTCAAGTTTTGCGAAATGCTGTGCAGGCTGCAGCCCTTTACTTACTAACTAATAACTATAACATTGCGTTTCTAAAGAAATGGAAATCTATAATAGCTCCGTAGATAATGTCAACATTGTAAATGATATCATGTAATGAGTAATGTTACAAATGTCAATAATAATTAGCAATAACAGGTTATTCTTAGGTCTTCAATTATTGGAATTCAAGTTTTAGCGCACGAACGAGCGAATCGACAGCTTTTAGAATATAATATTTTATTTTATTTGGGTAAATACCCGTATTATACACAATCATGTAAGCTGATATTATAGTTTCTTCGAATTTAGTTGTAACGATAAGGCCTTATTATTGTTATCCATAAAACATACACAGATAACAGCAGTGTATTGTGTACAATGTATTTTTTTTATTTGTTATGTACTAAATCTAAACGCGCCAAGTCTTATGTTATTGTTTTATTGCTAGATTTGACAAAATTACCGAAATAAACACCGATAAACTTCAGGGTGTCCGGGGAAAACCAGAACACAAATCATTTATCGGACAGGTGATTGCGTTGACACCTGAACTACACATAGGTAATAAATACTACAGTGAACTGACGATAGTTAATTATGTGTACGCCTGTACGGGAAGGTTTACAGAGCAGTGCCAAGTGACCTCATGAACATTATTAGCTCGGCTCGGCGCACTCAACAGTGGCCCAACTTTCAATTATTATGTATTCATTATAATTAATTAACATAACAATGAATGTGAACTAACTAATGCAGAACAGTGTAAACAGAACTAGGAGAGCTACCTATTGAAAAATATGTATAAATAGATTGATGAAGTGATAGTCATTCGCATTTTTAACTATAATGTGAGCTAAGCGAGTGAGACCCGCCACGATCTCAACGACCTTCCAATAGTTTTCCAATGACTGTGCTCAACTCGCCCGGCAACCACTCACTTTTTTGTCCAGTCCTCATTTAGCTCATGCTAATTTGTGTCGTATACTTTCTGCCATAAGGTCCTTTAGCGATTTGATAAATGGCGTGACTCATTGAGTGGAAGACAACGATCCGTCCGTAACTGTAATGTTGTGTTCGCCGTAACTGTAACCCAATGAGCCAGATAGTACATGAAACAGATGGTCCGGTGACCGCTTTGATGTTCGCTAGATAACAAGAACAACACAGATCTTAACCGGTGAAGTTTCGTACATGTGGGCATCGTGTGTGTGTGTGTGTGTGTGCGTTACACAAAAAAACAAAGCACCAAATGTTAGGAATGAATGTTCTGCTAATGTGGAATTGTAAACTACGGAGATATTCAATAACATAACGGCTCCTAATGCTACACATGAGTGGAATGTGTCGTCAACTAGAGAAGCAAGCATTTCGATATTAAGTACTAAGAAAATATTGGATCCAAATAAACAAAAACGTAAGCTCAAGTCGTAGACGACGCTTTACTTCATTTTATTCCAATCTTTTTCTCTCTGACTCTTCCAGATCGGCCAAAAAGATATTTTTAAATTATAGTAATTAAAATTTTTAAAATGAGATGATAATGCCTTTGGCTGATGTTAGTTCTTTTTCCGAAAAACTTGATGCATCTTTGCGATTTCACTTGTGGTCTGACACTGGCACATTGCTGGTAGTAGTGGATGCTAACAAGCTTCAAGAAAGGTAAAATAAAAAATCTTATTTGCAATTTGATTAATTTTATCGTACGTCTATTATAAGTTGGGTATCTACTTGTATTTTATTACACATTTAATGTACCAATAAAACTCAGATTGTAAAGGGGACAGTTTCGCGCATTATATGTATATAGTATATGTGCGCGAGAGTTGTGCATGTGCGCTAGCAGGCGACCCAGATGCGAGGCGCGGCCGCTGCCACTCCCGCGCACTCCTAATTTATTGAACGATTTGCGACGTCACGTCACGAATGAATAGTCCCGGCACAGAGTATCAGTGGTCCCGGCTAGAAACAGCGCACTTGCATACAATGTAGTGATGTGGAACACAGACATCAGACTACATCAGCAATAAGTAATTATTAAATGTAGCGTTTCGGCGTCCTATTTTATATTTAAGTATTTTCCTCATAAGCCTAATCCTGGGTTCGATTACCTGAATGCTAGTACAGTGCTTTTCTGTTAAGTTTTACCTCCTTATGAGACCTAAACATATACCGGCAAATTGTAAGTGTATATATATATACAATACTAGCTTTTCACCAGCGGCTTCGCCCGCGTGGTCTGAGTATTTCACATAATTACAGTTACTCCGTAAATATGTACCTTTCTAATGGTGAAAGAATTCTTCAATGCGATCCAGTAGTTTCGGGGCATATTCAATTCAAACAAACAATAAAAAATATTAGTATAGATAGATGTACATTGTGCACAGTACACCACTGCCTAACTCTTCGTAATACGAGGGACCCAAACTGACAATCGTATCAGCTCATAATGTCAACTTCTTAAAATGACAACCGATCGCAAAATGTCAACTTCTCACAATGTCAACTTCTTAAAATGTCAAATTCGCATAATGTCTATTTCTCAAAATGTCCATTTCTCGAAATGACAAATTCTCATAACGTCAACTTCTCACAATGTCAACTTCTTAAAATGACAAATTCGCATAATGACAACTCCACGTAGTTTCTACTTTATCAAGGTAATTTGAATGTGGTAATAGGTATAGCTAGATATACATATACTAAGGGGTATATGTAGGTAGATATCTGAAAACTTTAAAAATAAAATACCAAAACTTATAATCATTCAACTGTAATAGGTGTGTCATATTAAACAAAAACAAAAAAAAAACACCAGATCATCAAAATATCGAAAAACATAAGAAAATAAACTAAAAAAAATCATTGATTCGCCATAGGAATAAAAAAATCATTTAGATTCAAATTACCTTGATAAAGTAGAAACTACGTGGAGTTGTCATTATGCGAATTTGTCATTTTAAGAAGTTGACATTGTGAGAAGTTGACGTTATGAGAATTTGTCATTTCGAGAAATGGACATTTTGAGAAATAGACATTATGCGAATTTGACATTTTAAGAAGTTGACATTGTGAGAAGTGGACATTTTGCGATCGGTTGTCATTTTGAGAAGTTGACATTATGAGCTGAATGCTGATACGGTGCCTATACTGCCTATGTAATAACGAATGTCAACAGCTCCCACCACTTATTTTAAATACTCCTCCATGCTATGTATAGCATGAATACATAATATATAAAGACACGACTACTGCACCATATCCTTACAAATGCCGCAGTAAGTGACCCATTTACCTCGATTCATGAAATCCATTACAACAGCTATAAAGCTTTTACTTCCTATTTGGGTCAGTTTTTTGTCCGCCATGACACGACAATCGTGTCTGACGTCTGGTAATATAATTTGCATAGTAATATTAGGAACTATTTCGCAGGGAGCAACAGGTCCCCTCGACGCGTCCCGATATAAATAGGGTTAGACGGAGGGAGCCATCCATTACGCGTGCAATTGATTCAACCTTCGTGCTTACATTCACATACCAGTAGATCACATCTATATATCATACGTTCAGTGATTCTGGAAACACAGTATAGAACATTTATACTATTAATGTCGTGCGGACGCAGACACCCGTAACACACTAACAAACAAGTCGAACGGGTAAAAGGTCAACATAATACCTCGATATACAAAATATGAAATTCAAGTTTGTTTAGTAACTCGATATTGCCCTGAATGCCCCGGAATATTATCATAAACAATCTGCAAGGTCAGTACCAAAGTTGCAAACACAAATAGACGCAAAGCGGGTGGAACACTGTTATTACAAGGGAAAGATTTTAAATGATCATTCTGTCATTAGACAATTATTGAAGACCCATCCCATCAGACCAGAATGGTAAATACGGATTTTTCATACTTATATCGTTGGTTCAAATTGATTAGCTTTTTTAATTGGAATCGTAGTGACTTTTGCACATTTAAAAGGACTGTAAACTTGTGGAGTCCATTCCTCATAGGTACAAAATCAAATAAACGCATTGCGCCGTTTGCGAAAGAGGTCAAGTGTTAGGGCGAGCGCCACGCAGCCGCACCGGCCGCAATGCAGGTGCGACCTACATCTGACTCCGAGCAGGCTGTGCCTGTGCACACCGCCGCACTGCTGCCACAACACTGTCGCTAGAATAGCTGTCGTTTGCAACAAGCGGTGGTTACAGCTAAACATGATCAACAAAAAGACCACGTGTCTCAGACCGACACCACTTTACATCGAGATCTTAAATCACTCTCGTGTACTCTCCATTTTAATTAAAAAACTGGTGAAATTTGGCATAGTACTGGAATTTGATTTCGTCCGTATGCTGGGGGCCTCCAAGAGCTGTGGCCTGCAGGCAGACTTGGGAACTCCGCCTGACCATGCCATAGCCTCAGT
Source organism: Acronicta psi (assembly GCA_946251955.1). NCBI lineage: Eukaryota > Metazoa > Arthropoda > Insecta > Lepidoptera > Noctuidae > Acronicta > Acronicta psi. The sequence continues at coordinate 14,475,643 of OX276477.1, forward strand.
ATGGCATTGCATGCTTGTGCCGCTCTTGCCCTCGACTAGAATGCGAGGTGGGGGGAGGTCTAGCTCTACCGATTGCTGGACCAATCTGTCATGGTCACAAATTCAGTGTTAAAGTTCAGAATGAAGTAATTTCAACACCTAATAACAGGTATTGCAACATTAACAGTGTGGGAAATTACAGTGACCAGTCCGGCCTTCTTGTTTATAATTTTTTTATACTATTGAATAAAAAAACTTGAGATTTTGTTGAGATGGTTTGGGCATGTCGAGAGAATGGATGAACAGCGATTAACAAAAGGGATTTATAAGGGCGAATGTCAGTGGAAACGCCTGGAGAAGAGGACGCCCTAGAAAGACTTATACAGACCTTATTGGTGAAATCCTTCAAAAAGGTCAGGTGCGTAGTACTCACAACCGGCGCGTGTATGACAACATGTATGAACGTGGTGGAAGCTAACGAAGTATGTAAGAATCATAGCAAGTGGCGGTCTCTAGTTTCTGCCTAACCCTGTCGGGAAAAGGCGTGAGTGTATGTATAAAAAACTAGGACTACTACTACGCAACAAACCAACTGAAATCAATCAATCATGTAACAAGAACATAATATACCATTTCTGATAGATAATTTACTGAATTGAAATAAACAACATAGTGTTTGTGTCCAATATGTGGCCGTGGTCATTAACATTCCTTTTTGTTTTTTGCAACCGCGCATCGCCGCGAAATCAATAATATTGTTCGTTTCCATATTATCGCTTATCACTTAATACTTATTATTGTTATAAGTATATCTTTTATCATCCTTAACTAATTATTGTTTTCTAATCTTTCTAATAATTAGCAGCAATAACCGATAAATAATGATTCAGATAAGAGTGACAAAGTCAAGTATTTTTTACACTGCTTGCAGAAGTAAATAAAGAAAAATCTGTGCGTGTGGTGGTAGTAGCTTCAGGCGCGTGGCGCGTGGCGGGTTTACTGCCTTCCTGTGTGTGCTGAGCGTGCTTTATTGGCGCTTAGGTACTGCTTACCTTATATGGGTACAGACTACAGCGACGATACCAAACAAGTATTACAATTCAAAGATACCATTTGAATTTTACAAGATGACGTCACCAGGAAAAACACTTTTCACTATGTAATGTGCCTCCTGAAAAAGTACTAGGCGAGCATGAGTCAATAGAAGTTATTGTTATCAGTGTAGACGTCGGCAGAGGCGGGGTGCGGGCGACGCGACGCGGCCTTCATGACGTTGCCGTGGCATCAGTGTTAACGCCGGCTACAGCACACGACTGACAACGTTATCTTATCAGTGTACTCAGCCGAGGAGTAAAAAGATCATTGTCATTTAATAATCTCCGCGCACTCATGGAGACCTAGTACAATTTGAGAAATTGTTATTTTAAATAAACAAATTTCAAATGTGGGTAGGAAAAAATACTTGTCTAAATGCCAAATAACAAACAAGCAAGTTGCAGCAAGTTGGCCACAAAAAATACAAAACGTGTGCGAGGCCCAGGGCGATGCCGGATTCGTAATATCAACATATGACGACGTCTGTGGTCTAGTGGTTTGCGTACCGGACTGCTGATCACGAGGTCGTGGGTTCGATTCCCACAAGACACAAACATTTATGTGATGAACTTGGGTGTTTGTGTTTGTCTGGGTGTTTCTTATACATTATAAGTATGTATTTACAAAAAAAAATATATAAGTATTATATCCATTGTCTAGTACCCATAGTAAAAGCTCTGCTTAGTTTGGGACTAGATGGTGCTGTGTAAAAATATCCCAAGATATTATTAAAAAACAGCAGCACTGCAGTTGCAATGTATAAAAGTATACGCGTGTGTAGCAAGCATTTACGCTGACGCACACGCACGTGATCACATTTATAGTGGTGTGACTTCATGCATAGGTACTAAACAATAGTGACCCCAAGAAAACACGCTTGACCGATAACACTTTCGGCGATATCCGGGCGAAACAGAACACAAAATAATATTTTTAATTTGCATTTCACCATTTCCCGCGGCGGAACCATCCGGCGAAATACAGGACAAAATCACACACTCATTCATCATTTACCTTACAGACATTCGTCCCACAGTTCATTATGAACCTACATAACCATCAATGTAAACGCATGATAAACAAAAATGTTGTGGTTCCTCCCAATGTTATCTGCGGCGGCGGCGGCACGGGCGTCAGACAAACATCCGCGTCCGCGCTGGCTGCAGGTGGAAGTGGAAACAACGCGCTGACACTGAACACCGACAAACAACGACTGTACGCGCGCTCAATGCGAAGGTGAATGCTGACCAAACAATGTAACGGCTTTTGTGAGTATTGTGGCTGAAGGCGACCAAGCAACGCTGCACAGCAGACGAGCCCGGAAGCCCGGAATACACGACTACACCATTATTACATCTGGACAGACGAGCGGGTATTGTGTCGCTATCGACAGCAACACACGCACACTCGATTACTGGTTAACAGTATAATTTCAGATCTCAATATTAGAAATATAATGATTCGAAATCAGATCTGGTACCTATCTGATTTCGCACAGGTTAATTTATACAGTATAAATTAACCTGTGTGTATAGAACAGAGTTTCGAATAGTTTTGACGTAACGATGGCAACAATAATAACAAGTTTTTTGAAACAAAGCATATTGGTTTTTTGATTTTTATTTATATTACCAAATATGATTGGTACATTGGTCCTTCGAGAGCCGGATAAATAAACCGGTAAAGTTTAAGTGGTGGCGTCACCGCGTGTTTGGTTCTGGTTCCACGTCCAACTGGAATAGCAAGGAAACTGGAGTACTTTACCTAATCTTGCCGAAACAAGTCGTACGCGTGAGTCATTTATGTTCATGAGGTGAAATATAATCAGTGGATAATGGAGGCATTCACTAAAATTCAAGTAGACACTCAGAAGACTATTTTAAGAGCCAAGTCAAATTTCAAAAAGTCACCTAAAGACCGTGTTACTAAGGCCTATCTTGAAGTACGTCTGGAGAACTTAGACAAACAGTGGACTCTGTTTACAGATATTCACCAACAAATATTGTCTAGCATTAAAGAAGCTGAATTTAATAAATCGCAGTACTGCATAGAAGAAGTGTATGAGTCGACTGAAGACGTATATTTAGAACACAAAACAGAATTGAAGGAAATGTTATCTCAAGTTGATATAAAGGATAGGGTATACTCTCTGTCAAAGGAAAATTCGAACGACAAGTCCTGTAACATTAAATTGCCCAAAATTACATTGCCAAATTTTTCAGGCCAGTATTCAGAATGGATAAGTTTTAGAGATTTATTTTTATCACTCATTCATACCAACAAGCAACTAGACGATGTGCAAAGACTACAATATTTGAAAAGTCATTTATCAGGAGAAGCGGAGCAACTATTACGAAATGTATCAATCACAAGTGCCAATTATAAAACTTGTTGGGAGCAGTTGAACAACCGCTATAATAATAAAAAATATATGGCTGGCTGTATACTTAAGCGTTTTCTAAGTCAGAGAAACATAGGTACTGAATCGGCAAGTTCTCTTAAAGAATTACTAGATACCAGCAACGATTGTTTGAATGCTCTTCAAAATCTAGGGATAAATATTGACACTTGGGATATTATTGTCATACACATTTTAAGTTTAAAATTAGATCAAGAGTCTCGTAAGTTATGGGAAGCTAAAATTTATGAAACTTCGGAAGAGTTGCCCACCTTCGAACAATTTAAGAAATTTCTTGAACAGAGATTTCATTCATTGGAGTTTTTAGATGGTAAAGGTTCATATCGTAGTAATGTAACAAAAAGTAGTCCTATGAAAACATTGTATGTTGCGAATGCAACTTCAACTTGCAAATTTTGTCAGGCCGACCACAAACTCGGTAGTTGTAAACGGTTTAGTAATGAAGATGTCACCTCACGGCGTATTTTCTTCCAATCAAATGGATTGTGTTTTAATTGTCTCGGATCAGGGCACGCGGTTTATGCCTGTCGGTTACCGACTAGATGTCGGTTATGTAGAAGAAAGCACCACTCTTTACTACATTTTATAGATACGTCAAAAGTATCAGCTGACCCTAATGAAGAACTCAAGCAATCAGCTGATACCAAGGAAAATGAAGCCAATAATAGTACAGTAGCAACTGTAGCTGCCACTTCTGGTGGTCATGATTTATTGCCCACAGCTTTAGTGAAATTTAAAACTAGTACAGGTACTGCAATAACTCTGCGCTGTTTACTTGACCAATGCTCCCAGGCTACGTATATCACGGAGTCAGCGGTTCAGCTTCTAGGTTTAAGGAAACATACCTGTTACAACTCCGCGCTAAGGCTGGGGGAAGATAACGAAGGTTCTGCATTGACCTCTAAATATATTGTTAACCTTCAATTGCAATCAATGCATAACCCTCATTTTACGCTGCCAGTCAAAGCTCACATTCAAAGGAAGCTAACTTCAGTTCTGCCTTCTCAGACGGTTGAATTTCCGTTATGGGCTGAATTAAAACAATATAATCTAGCAGACCCTACTTGGAGTACACCAGGAAAAGTTGATGTGTTGTTGAGTTCCTCGGTGTATAGCAAAGTCCTCAAACAAGGACTTATTAAGGGTCCTCCCGGATCCCTCATAGCTCAGGATACTGAATTAGGATGGATTCTGTCAGGAGCGATTCCGGGAAAGAAGAACAATTTTTATAGTGAAAGTCAAAACTATGTAACTCTAGAAAGTGACGAAAATTACCTTTTGAAAAGATTTTGGGAATTAGAAGAGCCTGTAGTACCTAAAAAGTATTACACCGAAGAAGAACAAGAATGTGAAGCATTCTATAAGGAAACAACTCGAAGAGATTCCACAGGTCGTTACATTGTGAGATTGCCTTTTAAAACGGCTACACCAGATTGCGTACATGGTCAATCAAAGGATATCGCATGGCGCAGATTTTTGAATTTAGAAAGAAAATTTACAAAAGACCATGAATTAAAGGGTCAATATACAAATGTGATTGAGGAGTATATTGAATTAAGACATATGGAAGTTATTCCACCGGAGAAAAAAGACAACCCTTATGCAGTTTATTTACCTCACCATGCTGTAGTGAGAGAGGATAAGACCACTACCAAAGTGAGAGTTGTTTTTGACGCTTCTTGTGTGGGAAAAAACGGTGTTTCGTTAAATAGCGAATTGATGATCGGCCCGACTCTGCAGTCTGATCTTCGTCATTTAGTAATGAGGTGGAGAATGCATCCTATTTGTATTGTTTCCGATATTGTTAAGATGTATCGGCAAGTGATTGTCGCTGATGAAGATACGGATTATCAAAGGTTATTGTGGCGAAATGATCCCAAGGATAATATACAACATTTGCGACACACAAGGGTGACATTTGGTACAGCTTCTGCACCATATTTGGCCGTTAGGACCTTACAACAAGTCGCGTATGATGAAGGAAATCAATTTCCTATAGCGCGTGATATAGTTCTGAAAGATTTTTACATGGATGATCTAATGACCGGCAGTCAAACGGTATCGGAAGGCAAGGAAGTTTATACTCAAATGAACCAAATGTTAGCGAAAGCAGGTTTTCCGCTACAAAAATGGAACACCAACAACGAAAATTTGCTAAAGCTTATGAGTAAAAATAATGAAAATCAAGAAAAGTTTAAACTAAAGTTCGACACATTAATAAAAATCTTAGGACTTACCTGGAGTAGAGAATGCGACGAATTTATGTACACGGTCAAACTACCACCACTTAAGATACCGGTAACTAAAAGAAGTGTTATTTCTCATATTTCCATGTTGTTCGATCCGCTGGGCTGGCTGGCACCTGCAATTATAAAAGCTAAAATATTAATACAAAGGATATGGTTATCAGGTATAGATTGGGATGAAGGATTACCTGAAGTATTACTTAATGAATGGTGTAGTTACCGCAATGAACTCGAACAACTTATTCAGTTTCGTATACCTAGATGGATGAATACTTACCACGGTGATCATTTAGAATTACATGGGTTTAGTGACGCCTCCAACCAAGCTTACGCTGCTGTTGTTTATATCCGTGTCATAGATAAACAGGGTGTTATTCGTTCTCGATTGGTATCTGCAAAAACAAAGGTAGCGCCAATAAAACAAATCTCTATCCCTCGTCTGGAGCTTTGTGGAGCAGTATTGGTATCGAAATTGATAATTGAAGTTGCCGAAGTACTGAAAATTGAGAAGCAGCACATCCGATTATGGACTGATTCTACCGTAGTACTGGCTTGGCTAAGTAAACACCCATCCAATTGGCAAACATTTGTTGCCAATAGAGTGTCAAATGTATTGACAGTCGTGGACAGAAGTCAGTGGTCGCATGTGAAATCTGCTGACAACCCAGCAGATTGCGCATCCCGAGGATTGAAACCGCCAGATTTAATGTTGAATTCGTTGTGGCTGGAAGGGCCGCTGTGGTTAAAAAATGAAAATATTGAGTATGGAACTAAGAAAGAATGTATTACAAATCTAGAAAAGAAAACAAAGGTTAATTTTGTAACAATTAATGAGGAAGAATTTACATTATGGACAAGGTTTTCGTCACTAAGAAAGTTAGTCAGAATTGTCGCTTATTGTAGAAGGTTTATTTATTCAAAAAGAATGCGTAACGGCTCTGACAAATTTCCTTTGTGGATCACAGCTAAAGAGTTAAATGAAACGTTAACAGTGTGTATTAAGCAATGTCAAAAGAAGCAGTTCAGAAAAGAAATAGAAAGCATAATTGAGTCAGGAGAAGTAGAAAAGAAAAGTGTACTTACCTCACTTAATCCATTCGTCGATCATGAGGGGATACTTAGAGTTGGTGGACGTTTGGAGGGAGCTGAAATCACTGACAATATGAAACATCCAATTATTATACCAGCAAGAACTCATTTTACTGATCTTTTAATAGCAGACGCGCACCAAAAAACGTTGCACGGAGGGTCCCAAATGATGACAAGCTATTTGAGATCTAAATATTGGATTCTTAATGTCAAGAACAGGACAAAATTGTACGTCCGTAAATGCGTAGTCTGCATTCGTCACGCAGCTCAATTTAGGGAACAGCTTATGGGGCAGTTACCTAAAGCGAGAGTAACCCCTAATCGACCGTTTTATCAAAGTGGAGTTGATTATGCTGGTCCGATCAGTATTAGGACCACAAAAGTAAGAGGCCATCATGCCTACAAGGGTTACATTTGTCTTTTTGTGTGCATGGCTACTCGAGCCATACATTTGGAAGTGGTCAGTGACTTAACTTCGCAAGGATTTTTGGCCGCTTTTAAAAGATTTGTCGCTAGGCGTGGCCATTGCGCTGATTTGTATAGCGACAATGGTACTAATTTTGTCGGTGCTGCAAAGGAATTGAGAAAGTTACTGGCTGCAGAAAAATCCTTTGTTAAACGGGAGATAGCGGACTGGTTAGCTGATAATGGGACTAACTGGCATTTTATACCACCCCACGCTCCCAATTTCGGTGGACTGTGGGAAGCTGGTATAAAGTCCACCAAATACCATCTCAAGAGGATTATTGGAGTCAATACTCTTACTTATGAGGAGATGGCTACAGTCCTGTCTCAAATAGAGGCCTGTTTAAATTCCAGGCCCATTTCAAGATTAAGTGTTATGACACCAGACCAAGCGCCTCTAACACCGGGTCACTTTTTAACGGGCGAGCCCCTAGTGCTTGTGCCCGAGTTCAATTACGAACAGTCTAAGATGAGTAGTCTCAAGCGATGGCAGCTAACCCAACGAATGGTACAGGATTTCTGGCGTCGCTGGTCTGAAGAATATCTCACACAGTTCTTAAATAGGTATAAATGGGCATATCAAGTTCCGGAACCAGCCGTAGGTGATATTGTATTAGTTAAGGAAGATGATTTACCGCCAGCTCGATGGCTTTACGGTATTATAGAACAAAAGCATCCAGGGTTGGACGGAATTACCCGTGTTGTAAGCTTAAAATGTAAGGGAGCTTTAATTAAACGCCCAGTGTCAAGATTATGTGTTTTACCTATTAATGAGTAATTAATTTAGAAAGTAGTTTTTCATTTAAGTTATGTTATAAACAATGTTAGTATTTTATTAGTAATAGAAGCGGCTGCGCCCGCATATTTTTTTTGGTTTCTCAATGAATTGATGTTGTTTTCAAGGTTAGTAGGTATGTATAACCGAACAAATGTAACCTTATGTTTCTCTTTTGCTAAAGTATTATGTTTACCCTTGTTATGGACAAAATATTGGGCCATGGTGAACGGTTTAATTGACTTAGTATTCATATTTTGTCCATGGTGGGCGGTATGTATAGAACAGAGTTTCGAATAGTTTTGACGTAACGATGGCAACAATAATAACAAGTTTTTTGAAATCAGATAGGTACCGGATCTGATTGATTTATATATATTATATTATGAACTAAAATGGTTTCTATTGGTAAAAAAAATTTTTCAAATCGGTCCAGTAGTTTCGCAGCCTACCTATACAATTCAAAGAAACAATCAAATCTTTCCTCTTTATAGTATTAGTACAGAAGTATAGATAAAGATATCGTTTGTAACTTACCAGTGTGCTGCTGTAGTCACAGAATAGGTAATAGTCTGCTCTACCAAGGAACCGGGAAGTGGTAACAATATATAGTTAAAGCTGGTATTTACATGTATATTTTTAGTGCTGCAACGTATCGTAAGTGATAACACGCTGGGCTGTTGACCTCGCGCCAGCGCAGACCAACACACACAAAGCTGTAAACAAAATGTATCTAATAAAAATCTCGTCTATCTGTGTTTTTCTCGGCGGCGTTTAATTTTAAACTATTTGAGTTTAGTCTAACCACTCCAAAAATCGGAAAGAAGTCGGAGCACTGCCGCGCCCAACGGCAAACACTTTCCTTTTTGACTGGTATCTGTATCTGCTCCACGTAACATTTTGTTTAGACTGTGAACAGCTGAGACGTTTGCTAGTTAGCACTAGCCGGCAATGTTTGGCACCTACTAGCGACTAGCCAGCCTCACGACAGTAAGTTGTTGTACAGTAGTTATGGACGGTGCGTCTCCGCACTCAATTAGCACCGTCCTGCGCCGCGCACCACCTGGTGTACAAGCAAACATCGAACGTCCATCCAACTTCTCCCGTTACACCACTGTTCATTACACCACACTCAGTGTTCCACTCCGATCGGCCGAAAATAAGTGCTGTGCCAACCGCAGGGACGGCACATACTGAGCCGATTTCCTCTACAATTTTTTTTGTTTAAATGAAGTCCGTATAAATGGTAAAATTAGTACAACAACGTAGTGTAGCATCATTACTAGGACATCCTTAACGCCCGCGCCGTTCCCGTCGATGCTGCAGTTACATTCATTACGACGAGGATGTGTACTAAATCATTCTCCATCTACGAGCAATGCACAGATAAAACAGTTTTGGATTGTATAAGGAGTGGTATAAGAACTAGTTTGGATTGTGAAGGATACCAAATTATTAGCGAGCATTATGAACAATGCAGTTTGGAACAGAACGCTTATCTTATTCGTTTTGGGGTCAACCAGTTCAGGCGCCCACGCAACCGCGCACAGCCGAACAACTTACTATCTAACTACGTCTTTATTAATATCTTTATATATCTCAAGCTTATATTGAGACAACTCGAGGAGCTCGCGACAAAGAGTCCTTATATCCTTACGATCTACCATCTATATTTAAAGTGTATGTAACTAATAACAGAATGAGTAGTTAAAATTTAAACTATAATTTAAATAGTCAGGGTCACCTCTCAGCGACAAGGATGGGATTATTTTTATTATACGTACAAAAATTGGGTATTGCCTACATTTAAATTAAATTTCTATAGACTACACACTGCCATTTATTTCTTTAAGGAACTTTAATTATCCGCATGGTAAAGCCCAGCAGTGTTACATTTTATTGTAGTGATTTTTAAGTTAAAATCCTAATGGCATGTCCTGCGGTTTTCCTGACCGATGTTGACTGTAGTTTGTTTATTATATTATTGTATATTTTAGTAACTAAAAGCGGTTGGTCGTTATTATTCAAGTGCAATTTATCGGAAGCACATATTATAAAGGCAACACTCGTTAACATTTTATTTATTGAACTCGGCATTTTTTCCTGTTATCAATGACATATTATAATTATAGTTACTAAAACTTTAACAACTCATTTATGTTTTTAATTTTTGAGAATAATTGTTTTTTAACATATATCGCTGATAAAGGCAATTAATCTACTAATCCAGGAAGTCTAAATAAATTCTAATGGAAATTCGTAAATGACTTGTGTTGACGACATAGAATTGATTTGGGGTTGAAGATGGTTTGTATTTTTATAAATGAAAATTGCGATCTTGTTATAACCTTGTATTGAGCCTATTGTTTTTCGCAACTCAGTGTTGCCCACTACGACTTACAAAAAATGGCCGGACATACCGCCCACCAAAAGGACTCTGTGTCCTTTTCCAGATACAATTTAAACATCCTAACTTATTCTATATATCTTTAAAAACAAAATGCAACTTACATAACAAGATTTTAGTGGACTGTATAACTATTGAAAAAGGTAAGTTACAGGTACATAGAAATGGGTAAGTATATGTTTACATAATTTAAATACATACAACTAGCAACTTAAGTATAGGACACATCAAGGTAAGTACATATTTGGTTAACATAATTGTTAGTTATAAGTAATTGCAAGTAGTTAGGACGGTGTATCTTACATCTAGTGACTTTAAATAATCGGTAATAGTTTCTAACTAGTTTTAAGTAACCTTATTTAGGTAATTTTACAGTAAGTTTATAATGTATCTCAAGTTGTAACTGTATAATGTATATAAGTTTATATTTAGTTTTATAGTTTACATAGTTTCTTTAGTTTTAAGTAGACTAGTTATTCATTTTACAAGTATGACTTTGTTGCTTATATTAAAGGTAAGTAGGTATACAAACATAATATAAATTTATGCATTTGGTAGGAACACTAGCTTAGATAAGGGTCTTTTTAATTCACTTTGTCCCTTACATTGCACTGTAACCACTCTCACTAAATTGTCTTTTCCAGGATGAAGAGCCTTGATTTTGCCCAGAAGCCATCTCGTCGGTGGCAGACCTTCTTCTTTAATTACCACTATGTCACCCATGGTAGGGGACTGCATAGCTGATTGCCACTTAGTCCGTTGTTGCAGAGTATGCAGGTATTCTGAGTGCCACCTTCGCCAAAAGTCTTGTGTCATTTGTTGCACCAACTGCCATCTAGTTAATAGGTTCTGGTTCGATTTTTCATAATCTTCGTCAGGAACACTAAGTAATGGCTCCCCAATTAAAAAATGTCCTGGCGTGAGTGGTGACATGGTCTCAATAGTATTATCTAGCTGACACAATGGACGGGAATTGAGACATGCTTCTACCTGAGTGAGCAATGTCGCCATCTCTTCGTAGGTAAGTTTTGTATCTTTGCTAACTCTTGCCAAATGTCTTTTTGCGGACTGCACGCCAGCTTTCCATAGCCCCCCACAGTTCGGCATTCGAGGGGGAATAAAATGCCAGGTAGTACCGTCAGTTGCCAAGTGTTCGGATATCTCTTTAGAAATGCTGTTTTCACCTGCTTTAAAAAGGTCTTTGAGCTCCTTTGCAGCACCAACAAAATTGGTGCCGTTGTCGCTGAACAGGTGAAGACATTGACCTCGACGTGCGACAAATCTCCGAAATGCAGCCAGGAATGCTTGAGAAGTTAAGTCTGTTACAGCTTCCAGGTGTATGGCACGGGTCGCCATACACACAAATAAACAGATGTATCCTTTTGTAGCGTGATGCCCACGCCCTTTTGATGTTCTTAGAAATACTGGACCTGCGTAGTCGACGCCACTGTTCAGAAAAGCTCGGTGTGGAGTCACCCTCGTGGCCGGCAACTCACCCATTAGCTGATGTTTTATTTTTCCTTTATTTATAACACAAATTTTGCAACTTCTTATGCATTTTCGTACTGCAGATTTTAAGCCAATTATCCAATACTTACTTCTTATGTAAGTCATCATAATTTGTATACCACCATGTAAAGTTTTTTTGTGTGCATCATTTATCAACAATGTTGTGATATGTTGATTACTTGGTATTATTATTGGATGTTTGGTTGTTACAGGTATGTTGGCTTGTTGTAATCGTCCTCCTACTCTCATCAAGTTGTTTTTATCCAAAAATGGTGTCAAGCTGATTATTGAACTAGATTTTCTCACCTTTCCATTTTTCTTTATGTCTTCTATTTCTCTTTTATAAATAATTCTTTGGTAGAACTTAATGCAATTGTCTAGAATTGTGTTCATTTCCTTTGTAGTTAAATATTTTTCTTTGTTGTTATTTTTTGATAGTCTTCTGCAATAAGCAAGTACTCTTTTCATTCTAGTTAGTTCAGAAAATCGTTCCCAAATTGGGTTTTCTTCCATATCCTCCTCACACTTTGTTGTAGTATTATAGCAGGTCAATTTTAATTCTAAATCAGTCTCGGTATTTTCTGGTGGTCTTAAATCAACTTCCTTTTCTGAGAGCCATTCTGGCCCCTTCCACCACATCTTCTCATTTTTCAAGTCTGTAAGGTACATTCCTCTTGAAGCGATATCAGCTGGATTATGTTGCGATTCAACATGACGCCACTGTATGCTGTTTGTATTGTCTTTTATTTCTACCACACGATTTGCTACAAAAGTTTTCCATTTTTGAGGTTCACCAGAAAGCCATGCCAGTACAATTGTGGAATCTGTCCAGCAATAGATTTGTTCAGTCGGAATTTTCATAGCTGATATGACTTGCCTTAGTAGTCTTGACAGTAACAGAGCGCCACACAGTTCAAGACGAGGAAGTGATACGGTTTTTAATGGTGCAACCTTGGTCCTAGATGCAATTAGACTGGTCTGTACACTTCCATCATTTTGTTCAACTCTACAATAAATGACGGCTGCATAGGCCCGAATCGAAGCATCGCTGAATCCATGTAGTTGTATTGCTTCCCTTTTCTTGTTGTATGTATATAACCATCGATTCAGAGAAATCTGGTTAATGTTCTCAAAGTCTTCTCTTATCTTCAACCACTCTGCGGTTAAATCATCTGATAATGGTTGATCCCATTGTGTACTAACCAACCATAGTTTCTGAATCAGCATCTTGGCAAGCACAATGCTTGGAGATATCCATCCCAATGGATCATAGAGTTTTTGTATATCAGATAAGATACCTCTTTTTGTGATGGTGGATGGCGCTGGGGAGAGACTGATTTTGTAGAGGAGTTGATCAGTGCCAAGATTCCATGTTATACCTAGTGCCTTTACAGTACCATCTAGGTGTATATCCAGTTGAATTTTTGAAGAAATGTTGCCAGGATCCATTGACTGCATCAACTCAACATTGTTCGATGACCACTTCTTTAACTCGAAGCCTCCTTTGCTTAACATAGCTCTGAGTTGGTTGCTAGCTTCTACAGCTTCATTCACAGTGTCACATCCTGACATGACATCATCAACATAGAAATCTGTTAATGTTATGTCAGCAGCTAAGGGGTAGTTACTTCGTTCCTCATGTGCGAGTTGAATCAAGGTCTTTACTGCTAAATATGGGGCTGAAGTAGTTCCGAAGGTCACAGTAAGTAGTCTATAGTCTTTCATTTCTTCACTGCTATCATTTCTCCACAGTATTCTCTGGAAATCAGTATGCTCTTTGTGTAACATAATCATTCTGTACATTTTTTGTATGTCTGCAGCAAAACACACAGCGTGCATCCTCCAGCGCATGATTATGCTACGTAGATCTTCTTGCAGCACCGGACCAGGTAAGAGTTCATCATTTAATGATATTCCATTTGTTCCCTTGCAGGATGCGTCGAAAACAATGCGGGTCTTCGTGGTTTCTTTATCTTCACGCACAACTGGATGATGAGGTAAGTATACAGACCTTTTTGTATATATTTCTTTTTCAGGTACTTCTTCTATATGACCTAAGTTTTTGTAATCTTGTATAACCTTTGTATATTCCTCCTTCAACTTAGGCTGTTTTTTAAACCTTCGTTCTAATTGCATCAATCTTGTTTTAGCTATATCTCTGGTATTACCTTCCGTTGACTGTATACAGTTTGTATTAAATGGTAGCTTCACTATAAATCTCCCATGTTCATTTCTTGTATAAGTCTTGTCATAAATATCTTCACATAATTGTTCTTCCTTTGTATTTGTTCGCCTTGTGGATGTGTCTATCTCCCATAGTGCCTTTAACATGCTATCAACATCCACTTGGTGATGCATGACAAGAAATGAATGTTCTTGTGGTATTGTATTTATTTCTCCGAATAATATCCATCCTAGGGCTGTTTTCTGTGCACATGGAGACCCTGGTGGACCCTTGATTAGTTGTGGTTCAACAATTTGTGCATATTCTTTAACACCAAGCAGCAAATCTATTGGGCCTGGGAAATTGTACTTAGGATCAGCTAGAGTAAGGCCCTCTAGGTGCTGCCAGTTTTGCATAGTCACTGTATGATGTGGTATTCTTGTGGTCAGTTGCTTAGTCATGACATAGGCTTCTATGTGCATGTTGAATTCTGGTTTCCATCTTGACAATAAATTTAGCTGAACCACATGTTTAATTGGTGCCTTCATAGAACCCACACCTGTCACATTGCCTTTTATTGATTTCCTTTGAAGCTTCAATAACTGAGTTGCCTTTTCACTTATGAAGCTTGCTTGCGAGCCTTGATCTACAAGAACCCTTAACATTGTGGCATGTCCATCTTCACCCTTTGCTTTTACTAGTGCAGTTGCTAATAATGCTCTTCCAGATACTCTAAGTCCAACATGATGGCTTGTTATTGTTTCATTGTTATCCTCTTGTTGAGACGTCGATGTTTGTGTTGTTTCTGAGGGACTCACCGAAGTCGCTGTTTTGTGGAGTAAGGAATGGTGACGTCTTCTACATACACGACAGGTAAATGGCACTTTGCATTTATAAACTGAATGTCCTGGCAGCAGGCAGTTGAAACAGAGCTGATTTTCTTTTATGTAGTTGTTTCGTTGAGTAATATCCATTTTAATAAACTCTTTGCAATGACATAAAGTGTGATTTTCACTACAAAGTACACATTTCTTATCTTTAGTAACATTCACAGCATGGTAGGACTTCTCTTTAATTGTACGATCTTTATTTATTACAGGT
The DNA here is from genome assembly GCA_946251955.1 of Acronicta psi. Lineage (NCBI taxonomy): Eukaryota > Metazoa > Arthropoda > Insecta > Lepidoptera > Noctuidae > Acronicta > Acronicta psi. Next base: position 14,490,892 of record OX276477.1, read on the forward strand.
TGTATCATCTCCAGTGTTCTAAATTTTGATTCTAAAAATTGCTTCAGGTTTTCCCAAGATGGCAACTCCTCTGGCTTTTCTTTGTGGGCCTGAGTTTCCCACTCTTTGTGCGATTCCTGGTCTAACTTTTGAATAACCAGAAATATTATGATGGGATCCCACGACTCAGTATTAATTTGTAAATTGTTTAAGTTATTTATACACTCGGTGGTTGTGTCCAATAAACTCTTTACAGCGTTAGATGATTGGGTGGTTATTTTCTTTTGATTAAAGAGTCTTTTTAACACAGAGAACACAATAACACGCTTGTTGCCATATCTGTCTTTTAACACTTGCCATGCTTGGTTGTAATTATTTTCAGTAACTTGAATATGCCTTAGTATCATTTCTGCTTCACCGGTAACACTGGACTTCAAGTAATGCAATTTCTGAACGTCACTGATGGATGTATTTTTGTGCACAAGTGATGTAAACATGTCCTGGTATGTGGGCCACTCCTCGTATTTTCCTGAGAAGGTAGGTAATTGAATTCGAGGTAGTTTCACAAGCGAGCCCTGCCCTTGACCAAATACTGATGAGTTTGAGGCGTCCGTTGGTAATGACGGTGGAGTCATTTTGTTTAACATATCAGTCAAGTCTGCTTGTAAACAAAGATAAAGGTCTTCAAAGACAAAAAACTCTTCATTGACGAAATATGAGATTTCTGCCCGCTTCTCCCTTGGAGTACACTTTGCCAACATCTCATGGGCTTGTTTGAAGGAACACCAATACTCTTCAATACACTTTATTCTTGCTTTTACGTAGCCTTCTGTAAGTCTCGCTTTGGAACATTTTTTTAGGTTAACTTGTGTTTTTTGGATTAAACTTGTTACATCCTCTATTGTATTAAGATATCCTTGTTGTTCTGCAGATAACGTAGGCATTTTAACGTTTTACTTTGTAATTATCACTTGTACTATGAATTGCCAAACACATTCACATTGAAAACTTTGTTCATACTAAAACTGCACAGTTTTTCGTAAACGGGTCGTAAGTATTTATAATTCACTAATAGGCCTGGTATTCATTTATCCGGCTCGATTGGCCAAATGTTGACGACATAGAATTGATTTGGGGTTGAAGATGGTTTGTATTTTTTATAAATGAAAATTGCGATCTTGTTATAACCTTGTATTGAGCCTATTGTTTTTCGCAACTCAGTGTTGCCCACTACGACTTACAAAAAATGGCCGGACAACTTGAATGACATCCAGAAACACGTCAAACATGGTTAAATACATAGTCCGCGTTGTCATGTTGTAGATCTTCAATAATCGCAAAGCGATAGTCTGCAGGTGACCGGGATGCTCTAAAAATGGTTAACTGGCAGACTACGCGTGACCTTGGCACACAATTAACCGCAAGCACCTACTGTGGCCCGAATTAGAAAGTGCGCGAGCGCAATGCACCAGCACTCCAGCTATTGATCCAATGCGAGAGATTGTGCGGTTATGTGACCATTGTGTATAGCTGTAGATGCTCATTATTAGAAACACTCAACCGCATCTGTACCACAGACATTTGACTATAAACAATAAACTAATAACAAATGTGAATACCCAGAACAATAAAATTTAAATCGAATATGATCTGCGCCTATTTCGTTTGGTTAATTGTACGATCGCGTGCACGAAGAACATTTAGATAATAATGAATAACAAAAGAGTTGATGCGTGAGTTAAATAGGTCGCGGTCGATGCACACCACCACGTCAGCAGTTCTGTACTCACAGAATCACAGCTGAGATGGCCTGAACAATTCAATATCCGAAATCCGAATATGATTTATAATGGCTGGATAATCTATCCGTAAGATCTATGCTATCGGGCAGTCAGTCTCTCTAATTTCTCTGTATGTTACCCGACCATGGATTTCAGATTTTTCAGGATAGAGATTTATTTTTTAAAACTAAAAAATGTGAGAAGTTGCACAGCAGACACACAGAAGTTGGTCTGACAAGGCAAAATATGCGCTAGCGTCGATTCAACAGGCAAAAATTAAAGGAAAATTATTAATATGTTCCGTGAGTCACGTGTCTACATGAGATCATTGCCGGTGTATAACGAAGAGGTCACCAGAATTGTGTTATTTCCAATAAATATTTAATTTCCCTAATTCCTTTGCGCCTGAGTCAGGGTTTCAACAGTATTTTACAGTTAACAGACACAGCTGTAGTGAACGGTGAAAGTTGTCCCGGTTCGTGGTGAACTCGTGATGAAACCGCCGCCGCCGCGTCGACGGTTGTCAGATATCGTTACGATGCCGATGTCAAATGTATAATCACAGAACAATGAGTTCTATCTTGTGCCTGTTCTCAAGTGGATTTTTCTTAGGCAAAAGCCTACCAAGAAGTCTAAGTGTTAGGTAGCTAGTAAGCTCTTAGCAATGCTGCCACAGTAACGGAAATACAAAGAGGGAACATAAAGATGTTCAGGGCAGGCACGCAGGCTGTGACGTCACGACTACCTGCCGTGCTGCTGACCTTTGCGTGGAAGAACGTTAGAGGATATAATTCAGAGACTCAAATACCGAGCTCGCTCTCTGAATATCCTTCGTCTACACGAGTGAATCAGATTATGCCGTATGCGTAGAAGAACCTAAGTTAGCCACGTATCGGGAGTACCAAGCTTAGGCACCGCTCAGGGCAGCCAGCCCGTTGCCGGCGGGATAAAAATAGGTTCTTAATTGAAGACCCCACATCCGATATGATACGTAACGCAAAACGACCTCCAACGAAATGGACAGGCCTCCCTGTTCATCAGTGGACGTCTTTTGCTCATATGAATGATGATGCGTCAGGATCTGTATTATCATAGTACAACTATTCACGAGGAAAGTTCACGTCAACCGATCAACCGTGAAATTGAGATCGGTAGTCTACTGTAGTGGTCCCTACTTACTATTAGTTTGCCTAAAAAATTAAGTCCAATGAAAATACTAGCAAGTAAAAGTGAAATACTATTAATAGCTGACCGAAGGACTGATTGAGGTAATTAATTTATGGGCGGGTATTCTAATTTCTTATATCATTTCTTTGGTTGCACTTCATGATCATGAATGAAAGTAAATATTATCACCTACTTAGGAATGTTTCAAAAATATACAAAATGGCACGGCAATAAATATAGATTGAGATATTTAAGACTGCGATATACGCCGTTGACCTTGCTCGAGTGGGCGTTCCCGATGAATAACACCGCGCGCGCTGCCGCACCCCCTGGCACTGACTACGCGTTGCACTCACAGATTGACTGGGCGCCCGACTGCCGTTTAGACTAGGGTTGTCTACATTTTTCGGCCGATTGAATAAATAATTTTAAATATTATCGTTTTTTATACGGAATAATAAAAAGGTTTGTTTGCTTGTTATTATTATCAGTGTTAGACTTTCAGATAATATATGATATCAATTGACAGTTTAACGGCATGGCATAAAATGTTTTGGAGTTCTTTAAAAAAACACTTGTATTGAATTTATAATACCTCTACTGATAGAAATGTTTTCGTTGAATAATATTTTTTCTATAAGAAATTTAGATATGATACTGAAGGAACCTTTTGCTTATTATTTATTTACTGCACGGAAAACTTACAGTTAATTAAAGCTAAAAGCTAAGTAGCAGCAACTTGGTCAGCTGATAGCCGATAACAAGTTTTTGCTTATAGATATATTTTGTTTTTTCTAACTAATTAGAAAAAACAAAATGTGTAGACAAAAAACAAGCAAGTACCTACTATTTACAGATTTTGTAATAATAACATTCTTAATTATTTACTTAAAATTATTTTTTACGTTTAACTCGCAAATCGCGAGACCTACCCCTCTTGTCGAGTCTTGCCTAAAACTTCAGTTCAGTGCGGGACCAGACACTAAGCTGAATGGATCTGCGACACTTTTTTTTGTAAATCGAAGTACTTACATACTCGTACTTTCGTAATACTTGCATCGATTTTTAGTAATCATATTATAATGGGGTTATTTTTGTGTGTCTGTGTTAGACATGAGCGCCGATGGCCAATTTCACGGCGGCGGCGTGGCCAAAAAATTTCCACGGCGGCGGCGGCGTCGCGGCGGCGTCGCGGCGGCGCGGCGTGGCCGGCCGTGGGCCATAGTGTTTTTTAATAAGGGAGAGATTTCTTAAAAATTGCATAACGAAAATCATACTGTTGGTACCAAAAAAGCTTTTTATAGCAACATAATTATTTTTTAATTACAATTTTGCAGTATTCTAAATAATAAGTTGGGATCAGAAAATATTATACTTACCTATAATAAAATATTTAATTATGCATAAGTAGACATTAGATATGAGCGCCGCGCCGGCGCGCCGCCGTCGCCGTGAGTTCATGTCGGCGCGCCGCCGCCGAGTGTAGCACGCGGCGCGCCGCCGCAACTTGCTTTCTCGCGCGCACGACCGGCCCGACCGCGTCCATTCGCCGCGCCTAGAGTTGCCAGGCGTCCGGATAAAGCCGGACATAGTTAGGCTTTTTGATTGCCTGTCCGGCCAAAATAAACTGGTTCTGATAGGCTTTTTACATATCGCAAACGAGCTAGTACCGAGCGTAGCCGAGCGAAGGCGAGTCGACTTTCGGACGCTCCCGCAGTCCCGCCCGCCCAGGGATGTCCGGCTTTTTTACCCAAATGTCCAGCCTAACCGGCTGGTCTATCCGGCTATTATAATTGTCCGGTTTGGTGAGCTGGCAAACATAGCCGCGCCAGTGACACACATGGTAGTACTGGAGGTCACGGAAACCGTGAATCGTATCACAGTCGAGCGCTTACCTGTAGTAGTACCATATGTGAGCGGAGTCACTAACAATTAAAACAAGCCGCTGAAGGAGATCAGTCAGTTTTTACCACCTGTGAAGTGTGAGGTAGTGACACTTCACAGGTGTTTACACTTCTACATGATGCAGGAGTATTCAAGCTTGTTTGTGACTGTGGTCTCTCTTACATAGGCCAAACTAAACGAAGCGTAGAGACCCGCGTAAAAAAGAACACAGCTAATGTCAAACTCCGCCGTTCCGGAAAGTCTGCAATTTATGAACCCTTGACAAGGCCCAGCATTACATCAGATTTAATAAACCACAAGTCCTCGCAAAAGTTAACCGATTCCTACCCAGAATGATTCGTGAGGCTATTGAAATTAAAAAACACCCAAATTTCAATAGAGGAGATGGCTGGGTCCTACCACCTGCTTGGAACCCAATTATAGATTCATCATCAGCCCGTATTCGTTCACTGCTGGACGTAGGCCTCCTTTAGTGAACGCCACAGAGCTCGATCTTCAGCTCTTTTCATCCAGTTGCTGCCAGCTACCTTCTGCAGGTCGTCACTCCACCTGGCTGGCGGGCGTCCTACACTACGCCTGCCTAGACGTGGTCTCCACCTAAGAATTCGTTTACTCCAACGATTGTCGGTTCTCCGAGAGACGTGACCGGCCCATTGCCACTTCAGCGTGCTACTTAATCCTTTTAGCTATGTCGGTTATTTTGGTTCTCTGACGTATAACCAGGTTACGAATTTTATCCCTCAGAGAGACTCCGAGCAGAGCTCTCTCCATAGCTCGCTGTGCGACTTTTAACTTATGGACCGGTCTCGCCGTGATGCCATGCCGAGTGTCCACGTTTCAGCTGCGTAGGTCATGACTGGTTGGACGCGCGCATCGAAGACTTTCGTCTTAAGGCAATGTGGAATGGATAGCGAGAAGACTTGTCGAAGTTTACCAAATGCAGCCAGTCCATCCCAGCTGAATCGTCCTTTCGGCTTCCCTCTCGAAGTTATTTCTACTTGTATTGTCTGCCCTAGGTACACGTATTCCGGAACCACTTCGGACGACCGGTCTCGGGGTAATAAGGTCGTTAAACATAACCTTTGTTGTATCTGTGTTCATTATATATTCAATTAAATCTAACACGAAGCCTAAAACTGCAAGACCGCAGGATACGGTGAGCTCGTTCTGCGTAAATCGGATTGCCAATAATCAACAAAAATGTAGGGTACCTGTTAGTAATTAAAACGTCAAGACGCCTACCACCTTAGTCACCCGTGACCATGTCCGCTGTAAACGTCGGGATTCAAATAATATCAATATAACGCGATAAAATCCGTAGTTTTAATTCAGTTATGTATTTTGCAGACTCCATAAACTAATAAACGGCATTTTTTTGTATGTCTACTTATGCATAATTAAATATATTATTATAGGTAGGTATAATATTTTCTGATCCCAACTTATTATTTAGAATACTGCAAAATTGTAATTAAAAAATAATTATGTTGCTATAAAAAGCTTTTTTGGTGACAACAGTATGATTTTCGTTTTGCTATTTTTAAGAAATCTCTCCCTTATTAAAAAACACTATGGCCCACGGCCGGCCACGCCGCGCCGCCGCGACGCCGCCGCCGCCGTGGAAATTTTTTGGCCACGCCGCCGCCGTGAAATTGGCCATCGGCGCTCATGTCTAGTAGACATACAAAAAAATGCCGTTTATTAGTTTATGGAGTCTGCAAAATACATAACTGAATTAAAACTACAGATTTTATCTCGTTATATTGATATTATTTGAATCCCGATGTTTCGGACCCTTTACAGCGTCCATGGTCACGTGTGACTAAGGTGGTAGGCGTCTTGACGTTTTAATTACTAACAGCTACCCTACATTTTTGTTGATTATTGGCAATCCGATTCACGCAGAACGAGCTCACCGTATCCTTCGGTCTTGCAGTTTTAGGCTTGGTGTTAGATTTCATTGAATCTATAATGAACACAGATACAACAAAGGTTATGTTTAACGACCTTATTACCCCGAGACCGGTCGTCCGAAGTGGTTCCGGAATACGTGTACCTAGGGCAGACAATACAAGTAGAAACAACTTCGAGAGGGAAGCCGAAAGGACGATTCAGCTGGGATGGACTGGCTGCATTTGGTAAACTTCGACAAGTCTTCTCGCTATCCATTCCACATTGCCTTAAGACGAAAGTCTTCGATGCGCGCGTCCAACCAGTCATGACCTACGCAGCTGAAACGTGGGCACTCGGCATGGCATCACGGCGAGACCGGTCCATAAGTTAAAAGTCGCACAGCGAGCTATGGAGAGAGCTATGCTCGGAGTCTCTCTGAGGGATAAAATTCGTAACCTGGTTATACGTCAGAGAACCAAAATAACTAAAAGGATTAGCACGCTGAAGTGGCAATGGGCCGGTCACGTCTCTCGGAGAACCGACAATCGTTGGAGTAAACCAATTCTTAGGTGGAGACCACGTCTAGGCAGGCGTAGTGTAGGACGCCCGCCAGCCAGGTGGAGTGACGACCTGCAGAAGGTAGCTGGCAGCAACTGGATGAAAAGAGCTAAAGATCGAGCTCTGTGGCGTTCACTAAAGGAGGCCTACGTCCAGCAGTGAACGAATACGGGCTGATGATGAATCTATAATTGGGTTCCAAGCAGGTGGTAGGACCCAGCCATCTCCTCTATTGAAATTTGGGTATTTTTTAATTTCAATAGCCTCACGAATCATTCTGGGTAGGAATCGGTTAACTTTTGCGAGGACTTGTGGTTTATTAAATCTGATGAAATGCTGGGCCTTGTCAAGGGTTCATAAATTGCAGACTTTCCGGAACGGCGGAGTTTGACATTCGCTGTGTTCTTTTACGCGGGTCCCTACGCTTCGTTTAGTTTGGCCTATGTAAGAGAGACCACAGTCACAATCAAGCTTGTATACTCCCATCATGTAGAAGTGTGAACACCTGTGAAGTGTCACTACCTCACACTTCACAGGTGGTAAAAACTGACTGATCTCCTTCGGCGGCTTGTTTTAATTGTTAGTGACTCCGCTCACATATGGTACTACTACAGGTAAGCGCTCGACTGTGATACGATTCACGGTTTCCGTGACCTCCAGTACTACCATATGTGAGTCACTGGCGCGGCTATGTTTGCCAGGTCGCCAAACCGGACAATTATAATAGCCGGATAGACCAGCCGGTTAGGCTGGACATTTGGGTAAAAAAGCCGGACATCCCTGGGCGGGCGGGACTGCGGGAGCGTCCGAAAGTCGACTCGCCTTCGCTCGGCTACGCTCGGTACTCGCTCGTTTGTGATATGTAAAAAGCCTATCAGAACCAGTTTATTTTGGCCGGACAGGCAATCAAAAAGCCTAACTATGTCCGGCTTTATCCGGATGCCTGGGAACTCTAGGCGCGACGAATGGACGCGGTCGGGCCGGTCGTTGCGCGCGAGAAAGCAAGTTGCGGCGGCGCGCCGCGTGCTACACTCGGCGGCGGCGCGCCGACATGAACTCACGGCGACGGCGGCGCGCCGGCGTGGCGCTCATATCTAGTCTGTGTACATAATAATATTTCATATTAGCGTGTATTGGTGTACAAGTACATAAATTATTTAAATATACTTAGTCGTTATTGTAATTGTAATAAAGTAATTCTGTGCGTTATAATTATGATTATTTATATTATCAAAATGGATGACAAAAGAAAATGTAAAAAACATAATTCGAAATTAAAGACTCAAGAGGACAATACAAAGGGTAAAATGGTAAATGGGTACGTTTCTAATCTATATATTTTTAAGATTTGATAACAATAGGCATAACCCAAATGGCTAACTCATATAGTGCGCGTAGACCATACTTCTTATATTTATACACTTGCCTATAGTTACAGTAAATCTAATTTACCTAGCTATCTGTCAATATTGCCGGAGGCCGTAGGTACCGCTGGCATCGCGTGCCCCGTGGAGGTATATTATAATGTATAAAGGATATTTTTTATACAATGCGCAATTTTTTTCAAAATAAATATCAATTTCATAATCAACACCCCTAGAAACCTCGAAATTGATACCCATGTCATATTAATGAAAAAATAATAATATCCGCCATCTTGGATTTCAAAATAAATGGCAATTTTGTAATCAACACGCCAAGAAACCTCGAAATTGATACCCATGTCACAGTTATGAAAAAATAATGTTCGCCATCTTGGATTTCAAAGTAAAGGGCAATTTTGTAATTAGCACACCAAGAAACCTCGAAATTGATACCCATGTCACATTTATGAAAAAAAAATGTCCGCCATCTTGGATTTCAAAATAAATGGCAATTTCATAATCAACACCCCAAGAAACCTCGAAATTGATACCCATGTCACATTTATGAAAAAAAATGTCCGCCATCTTGGATTTCAAAATAAATGGCAATTTCATAATCAACACCCCAAGAAACCTCGAAATTGATACCCATGTCATATTAATAGAAAAATAATAATGTCCGCCATCTTGAATTTCAAAATAAATGGCAATTTCATAATCAACACCCCAAGAAACCTCGAAATTGATACCCATGTCATATTAATGAAAAAATAATAATATCCGCCATCTTGGATTTCAAAATAAATGGCAATTTCGTAATCAACACACCAAGAAACCTCGAAATTGATACCCATGTCACAGTTTTGGAAAAAAAATGTCCGCCATCTTGGATTTCAAAATAAATGTCAATTTCGTAATCAACACCTCAAGAAACCTCGAAATTGATACCCATGTCAATTATGACAAAAAAAATGATGTCCACCATCTTGGATTTCAAAACAAATGGCAATTTCGTAATCAACACCCCAAAAAACCTCGAAATTGATACCCATATCATTTAATGAAAAAAATAAGTAGGTTCGCCATCTTGAATTTAATTTAAAAATTATTTTATATTACCTATAAAGTTAAAATCAATAGGTACCTATAATTTAAAAAATAATTGCATATTAACACGCAAGGTAACATTGTACTTGAACTTAGTTAAAAATTAAAATAGTATCCCGAGCTGCTAAAATTTTGTTTTGTAGCTAGCACCGTGCTCACCCTATCAAAACATTGTAAGATTTACACACACTGATAAACCCTTTATACTACTACTAATACACAAAAGTATCGAGTATGTAGCTCCATTTTGCGGAAAAAAGTGGCAAAGGTCCGTTCAGCACGGCGCCTCGTCCCGCACTAAAGTATTGGGCGACAGAGGGGCTGCTCAGGGAACTTGCGAGTATCGATTACGTAAAAAAATCATATAAAATAATTAAAAAAGTTTTTCAAAAAAGTGAGCCGAGAGTACTCTCGGCATAGTACTATTTAATATTCTGATGGATTAAAAAAAATCCTACAGTTCATAGTTTAAAAGAAAAAAGGTTGTAACGAAGAAAACGGAGGCTACTTTGGTCATTTATTTTTAATACTTCAAATGTTTTTTTAAAAATTCTGGCCCGAGACGCACTTGCTCTGTATCGTGTAGATTAACATATATTTTTTTTGGATTTTTTCCGATAAAGATTAGGGAGAAAAAACGTTTTAATGTACCCCCAAAACGCGCAATCCACGTACGTCGCCGCCTTAATAAGAAGATAACGCCTATTATACATCTATAAATAAATTACCACCGCAAGGCAGCGAGTTATGAACAAATAGGCTGGTAATTAGAACCGTAAATTCCTATCCTATCCTACCAATGTCATAAATGTGAAAATTTGTGAGGATGGACGGATGGATGGATGTTTGTTACTCCTTCACGCAAAAACGGACGGAATGGACGAACGGATTTTGATGAAACTTTACAGTATTTTATTGTTGGTCATATCTAATCAGAGTAACTACAGGCATAAGATACAATATTTATAACGAAAAATTAAACCGCTGGGTCTAGAACAAAGACAATAATACTCGTTGCTCTAGAAGCATGAAATAGTGCGCAATGTTCCTTCTTAAATGACGTAAGTGTCCACTAAGAAAGGATTTTGGAACATTCTCACGGGATTGGGGAAAAAATTGATGAAAGCGAGTAATACCGCGGGGAACTGGTAGTATTATAAATGTGACAGTTTGTGAAGATGGACGGATAAACTCTTGCACGCAAAAACTACTGAATGGATTTTGATGAAACTTTACAGTATTCATGACTTATAACATCAGAATAATAACACATAGGATATGAAAGTTTTTTATCCTATGTGTTAAAGCCGAGCTCGGTGACAGGAGGGTATAAGATCATCGTGACGATGTTACAGTCAGTGTTCTTATTATTTGGGTTTGCACACGAGACCTGTGAGTGCGGAAAACGACACATGGGACGCGCCACACGATGCATGTGAAAGGATATCGGAGATACGGACACGTGGGAACAGAGTGTTATGAAAATAACGAGCGTGCTGCTGTCACCCGTGTCACGTGTGTCTGCTGATACCTACTGAACACTTAACACTGCGCAGACCTCGACAGCTTAGGCTAACACTATAAACTCAGCAAATAGTCTTCAATTTATGGATCGATTCCTCAGGCCTCAGCCTTGGAATCTGAATGCGTTTTCTTCCTCTTTTCGTATGGTTAAATACTCCCACCATCTCATCCATCTATATCGACTGACGAAAAACGGACAAACAAGTGATGTCTCGGAGTGGTAAACTACCAATTATAGTCAGATTCCAAATTCAAAAAAAATATGCCAAATCACTGTATTACCTACCTTCTTCTTAAATTTAAGAGCTCAGCTCTTGTCGGTGGAGCAATCGCCACTGTTCTCGATCTTCTGCCTTTCGTTTTACCTCTTGATACGACTCGCTCCTCACTTTTTCCTTCAATTTTCCCTTCTAGTATGGTATTACCTACCTAAATATATATAAATATAGCATTCAGCAACCAGTCGTCTGATTGCTATAAATTAAGAATATGTTATAAAAAGATAATGCCGCGACGGATGAATTAGAGAAGTCATGATTATTTTTATCAGTTAAAAACTGTTGGAAATAAAAATCTATACTATATACCTAAATGGTGAAGGTTGATCCGAAATCACCAAATCACCACTTATATTATACCTATATACGTAGCAGTTTATAGTGGTAGTGTGAAGGTTGATCGTTTATCTGTAGTCGGTCAAGTCAACGCATCGTAACTTATGAGCTATTAAGCGGGGTGCAGGACGCTGACTCATCAGATAACACCACCATAGAGATTTATTACACTGTGACACCACCTTGCTGCGGCACTCGGACTTGTTAATAATTATATTGCTTTACATTTAACATACAGTCAACGAACTATTCAGTTGAGTGTTGAAACCTTTGACCGTAAAAGCTAACAACTATTGTGAAATGTGCACATTTCAGATCAATTCCACTCTAAACTACTCAACAATCAGCCGACGCCAAATGATATAACGCCAGGTAGATATTACACTACCAAGTCCCTGTTACGGAAAGGCATCGGTTACCCAACATGCCACGCGTAACGGGTTGCTAATGTTGGTATGAATGAGTCAGCCGCCACTGGCAGGCGCACTGACCGCCACCGCGCGGCCACGGCGGCTACACCAAGTTCAAATTATTGACACTCGACCCGTGTTGTCGTTCAAAGTATAAAAATGCGCGAACTTGAAACTTATGGAATTAATGTCACTCATTCTGCTTACATTCGGTGCGATAACGGTCTCTTGATTGATTTACACGCTTTGCAACAGTAAATAAATACGCGACGAACCCATCAGAACTGTATCACTATAAACATTTCTTTGTTTAATACCTGTGGTGATGAAATAAGTATTCAGTTTAAGACGTATAGTTTACTAAAACAACAAATGCGGGACAATATTTTTACAGAGCGTTCTGATATAGATAGCCTCGCCTCTATTGTATTAGGTATATTTTCGTATTGGATTCACTTAATATCAGTATTCCTATCGAAATATTAAGATCATCCGATGATCAAGGTTTTATAATAAATTATGACGCTGTACATCATTGTTTATTTCAGACAACACGAGTCCATACTCTTAGAGTATTTAAATGAAATAACCCATTAATTTAATAACCTGTTAACCTAAACTGCCATGCCTTAGAACGCATTGTTGGTCGACTCACTCCTTAAGCGGGACTCCTACGCCTGGGTTCGATTTTCGGGTCGAACAGTGTTGTTGTGATTATCTGTGAAATTCCCAGTAGCAGTACGGAGTCTGGATATGTCATGTGCCCGGTTGATGGCAATAGGCTCGCCCCCTATTACGTGGAACCTAAACATACCGGCGAAAGTGGGTGTACATTAGTAGGTACCCGGTAGGCGTAACCCTTCGGGGAATACAGGTGTGTTGGTATGTTATGTATTAATAACCTAAAAACTATTTTCATGAAACAAATGTATAAATTATTATCATACGTTTTTGTGGGCAGCCCTGTCGCTGGAAGGCGCAAGGTCGACGCCCGCGACATGCGCCTTGCGCGCGCGCAGATGGCAGTCAACGCAGGCATTATAGTGGCCACCAATAAATGCAATTACTGTACCAATCACCAGCGTTTCAACGAGCTTCATTGAACCCTTATCTGGCGTGTAGATGATCTTCCCCTTCTTGTAGAAACAACATACATAATTATTACTTACACGGTTCATTTCTTCGCTCGAGTTAAATTGTAAACGGCAAAGATGAGTTCACAGGATTTGAGACTAAAGGCATTAACGTCCTTTCTCAGAATTCAAATGCTACAATATATATTGATAAATTTTATCGAAATCTGTTCAGTGGATAAACGAACGGATGGATTGTCACCGATGACAACTGCCTACGTACCTCGTACATCTCAATCGACCACATCACATCGTGTCTATTTGTGTACATCCGCCGCGGCGCGACCTACTCTAGGGTCGCACTTGTCATCCCTTATCCGTGCTGCGCGACAGCGCGACCGACCTACACTGAACATTATAATGATTATAACTTTAAGGGTAATACCGCTACGCGACTGTACGTTTCTGGACACAAAAGAGGTAAGGCAACAATGCGGTACACGTCTGGGGGTTTTAAATGTGACTGCTCTGGGTGCGGCCCGGAATTTCCCAGGACAAGATAGGTAAATTAAATTGAGTTTTTTCTACGAAATTCTCCGAACCATGTCGTAGATAAAGGTATATTGGATTTGCCCCAGGATAATGGCAATAAGACCGAAACATGTCAACGTAATGCGGGTGTTCAACTGTACACAGAGGCGTGATGGTATGTTATGTTATGCTGGTGTTCAGCGTCGGAGCCGCATTATTATTATTCTGTGTGCCCATGCCCAAACATTATGCTTTATTGTACCTGTGACCTGGCTATATAAACCTTGGCACCTAGGTATTTTCTGTTTCGTTTTATATTCCTGGAAGATACGTAAATCACACAGTAGCCATAATGACATTATTTACAAACATGGCGATTGCAAATCTATCAACATCATTAGGTTATATGGTTATATGACTTACGTTATGCCAAGACTATTGTTGCAAACTCCTAGACTAGTATTATGTGTCACACAACTGTTGATAAAACTTTCATTGTGTTTACATTTCTCATGTTCCCATGAGTAATGCTACTTACTATCAGCACTGCTCGCCATTATGTGAGGGCACACTTGGCTGGTAGTTAACAGGGATACTGTAACGATTACCATAATTCAATGGTTCAGGTACTCAGTCTTATTGTAGGTAGTCATAAATATTAATCACTTCTGTAAGGAATTGAATTTGCAATTTGCATTGTTCTAATGAGATATTTTCCTACAGAATTATTTGTTTTGATCATAGGTATTTAGGCTATAATTAAACCTGATCCTGAACCTAGCCCAAATATGATCAAATCAAAATAGGTACCCACCTCAAATTTCTTGAAATACCTAGTTCAAATTTTAACCTCATTATTACAATAATAATTTTCTGTATATTTTGTGGACTTGTCAGTTCATTTACTAGGTAGTAGGTACCTATATAAATAATTTCATTGCCAAGACATACATGCTTGACAGAGCTTTGCCGGGAGTTATGTATATGTATAATCTTTGTTTCCCATACACTCATGTAGTGAACAACATCAGGTGGTAACCATGCATTGTCCCCAGCCCTGCTCGCTGCATTACCATTGTAATATTGTGACTCATTGTATGGAAATTTTGCGTTCTGGACAGTTTTATATTGCTATTAATTTATTTAGAACTCAATTCATGCATCCATTGAGAATATTGTTAGAATATCTACAATAAAATAATCTTAATTTGCTTGAAAAACACTACAGGGAATGTGTTTATGAAAAATTATTTTCATTTTTTCGTGATACTAATGTATTATCAAATAAATAAATCAAATAGTTAATCTATACTATTATTTTATAGAGTAAGGAATATACAGTAACGGCACAGTGTAATTTACATTATGGTAACGGGGACCAACACAAAAGATCCCATTGGGTTATAGTGTTGCTGGGTATACCAGCCCCTCTATCAAGATAAGAATATTTTATAGAGAAAATATTTATATTATTATAATGTTTCATGAGTAAACTCAAAAATTACTGGAGTAAGTTCAAAGTTTCTTTCACCCGTATAGAGCTCCATCTCTCACAAGTAACATCTATACTAATATTATAAAGAGGAAAGATTTGTTTGTTTGTTTGTAATGAATAGGCTCCGAAACTACTGGACCGATTTCAAAAATTCTTTCACCTTTGGAAAGCTACATTATCCCCGAGTAACATAGGCTATATATCATCACGCTACGACTAATAGGAGCGGAGTAGTAATGAAAAATGTAGCAAAAACGGGGAAAAAATTATAAGACCATGCGGGCGAAGCCGCTGGCGGGAAGCTAGTAGGCTATAAATTATAAGGCCAGGAAAGATATAAATAGTAAATGTTGCTTACAGTTGTATTTGAAGGTAGGACCAAAATACAATAACAATCATCTAAAACAATCACTATTACTCGCAAATGTTTTTTGTTTTATTTTCTTCATCATCAGGCAAAATTGCAAACTACAATAAAAAACTAAAAACTTTTTTGTGACCCGGGACCTAATGAATGATTAAAATTTACTGAAAACAATGATAATTTATAACAATCCAGTAAATGAGGGTCAGAGTTCCTAAATTTTATAGTAAGAAGAAGTAAAATGAGACTGAGGAAGCTAAAACCTCATTTGCAGGTGTATGTTGTATATGTTGTGTAATAGTCTGCTGGTGCTTACCTTCAGGGTAGGCTTGCTTGTTGGCTATGGCGTCGATGACGAAGTGTGTGGAGTTGTAGAGCGGGCCCATAGCGCGCATGTCGAACTCCACGCTAGCCTTGTACGTCACATTGATCACGGGCTCCGAGTAGTTTATCTCCACCATCAACATCTCGTCAGAAACCTCCCGCAACATGCTTCGTGTGATGTTGTTCATGTTGTGTCCGATCTCCGCCGCGGCGCCGTACCACCACGCCGCCGACATACAGACACATACCACCAGCTTCCACATCTTGGCCTTCGTCGGGACCATCTCAAACCACTATCATAACTGATACAACGCACACAACACACCAGAAACTGATACACACACACTTTTTATAGTTCGATTGTGGGTAAACTCTCTGTTTGCAAAACAAACTTTGAGATACCTACCCGTTTGCTAAACATAAACAGTCGAATGGGGTCGATATTCGTTAATCACTTGATAATTAAACTATAATATAATCTTTATAGAGTAATGTGTATCAACCTAAACCTAATTCAAATGTAAATTTATATGCTTTATGTTACGATTCACATATATTTAATCTTTTGTTCAAGTTACAAAGAAGAAATCTGTCGACGAAACAAGTCGGTCGATGATGTGCGAGCGGCGCACAGATTACTATATTGTAGCAAGCTAGAGCGGCGAAGCCGCCAAGTCGGTCGGCGAACGAACGCCGAACGAAACCAACGCGGAAAGATTGAATAATTATTAGGTATTTAAAAACAAACTGTGACTGGCTGACTGGCACAGACTACTCCAGTAACTCCAGTGGCAGTGAATGAGTGAGGTGAGTGGGTGAGTGACATGTAATGTAATGTAATGTAAATGTCATTGTCTTGTCAACGACCGATTGATTCGAACCAACTATTCGGTCTACTCTATTAGTTCGGTCTTTCCTAGTGTTGCCATTAACCAATTCTAGTTTCCACAGTCACCGAAGCTATTTATTTTAAAATTGTTTACATATTCGTAGTCATATTACTTTACTCTATGGTCGTAGTATTTTATTATTATTTTATCTAAAATTGTTTTTATATTGGTTTATTTTCGTTTTACTAATTATTTTTATTGGCGTAATATTTTTTCAAAATTCTTGAAATTCTAGTTGTAGTCATAGACATCTAACCAGTGCCAAGTAGTTTTAATATTTTATATTTTTTTACTGTCGTACAAAGGGTAGAATAATATACTTGCTGTCGTACCATGGTTCAAAGTTTCATGGTCGTACCTTACATGAAACAAAGACAGAATAAAGAATAACATTTCTTTAGTAGTTTAACTAACAAAAAGCAGGACGTACATTACCTTGTATTAAAATTACATGAAAAGGTATAACCTAAAGTAAAAGTAATGTACCTACTATATGTGCCTCACGATTGCGCTGAAAGGGATCTAGTTCCTAACAGATTACCTGTGGCGGGTTTTCAACCAGACCCGGAGTAGGTGCCGGACGTGAAATGTATAAATAATACATCAATTAAAAAGCGAAGCATCAAAGCAGTACATAACCATCACGCCTTCATTCCCGTAAGGGTTTTAGGTCATTAGGTGGTTTGTTTTTAGATACCATGCCAAGCTATTGATAGCATTGTTGACAAAAAAAAATAGTTCGAGCGGCTACTGACAATATCATATAAAATTCTACAAAGAAAATCGTACTTTATCTCTACATCGGCCATAATGTCGACACCATTAAATTCCATTGCGTATTATAAAAATAACCTAATGTGTAATAATGACTAATCTCTAAACGTTCAAAAACAGTGATCGCCTAATTAAAATTATATTATAATAATATCAATATAACGCGATAAAATCCGTAAAAAGTAGTTTTATTTCAATGTCTAGTATTCGCGTAAGTGTCAGAAATCAATAGTGATTGCCTAGTTATATGACAACTGGACTACCAAGTCAAAGGTCTCGAGTTCGACTTCAAGGTATGCAACTCCGAATTTTCGAAATCATGTTCGTAATGTTCACTCGCTTTAACGGTTGCCAACCTGCATTAGGCCAGCACAGCGTGGTGGGCTACAGCCTAATCCCTCTCATACTGAGAGCGGACCCGCACCCAGCAGTGGAACAGTATATGGGTCGGTACTCAGTGATGAAACGTTCAAATTGAGAAGGGAAATTAGCATAGCGAATTTAGCAATTTTATATTGCGAGACAGCAAGCAAGCTATCTGGGTCTGGTCTGGTCTGGGTCATAGTGCAGCGCCAGCTCAATTTGATACTCGGCGACATGCGTCGGGTAGGCTCGCCTACGCATCCAGCTATACATTTCCAGTACAATCTGGCCGCACTTACGCGTTTCTATTTTGGTAAAAAGTTTAATTGGTCTTATAAATCCTTAAATTACGTTCATCGCACCATCTTCAAATATCGAAAACAAATTATAAGAAAATCTCCTTTCTTTTAAAATAATTCCTATGGCATCTCCTCTCAACTCATCATGAATGAACTATTTTATTTTGAACCCCTAACGCAAAAACAAGGATGTGTTATTTTAATTTAACTAAGTCTTGAGTGCGCGCCACCACTGAAGTCCTATTGACGCAGCGCTGCTATCGCAGAACTAAATGTTGCCAGTACGAAGACAAATTTTCCAATAAGGCTTGAACATGAATAATTATGCAAGTTTGTACGTACGTCCATTCTACACACCAGAACAACCGAGCAATCTTGAATAGGAGAACATTACTTTAAAACAACTTTTTTTTAAATTTGGTTTTTATTTAGGCACCAAATTTATTTATTTATTTACTTCAATTAAAACGGTACATACCAATTACAATAACTGAAGACACAGAGAAACTTATACCTACTACATTTTACTAAAATAAATACAAACACGATTATACATTCTTCTCATAAAAACGCAAACATTCTGACAGTATCAACGGCCATCCATCCACAAATATCTTGGTACAATAATTATGTTCGTCCTAAATGTGATTGTCAACAATATGTTACCCATAAATTAGGCAAAATGTGCAGATATGGTATCCCTAAAGTTTAGATGTCATGCGTGGCGGCGACACTCGACAGTAGTCTGCACTTTATGTAGTGGGAATTCTTCTGTTCTAAATTACAACATTCATTCATACACTTTAATGATCAGTCCACGGGCTGCACTTTTCAATACTTTAAGCTCCATTATTACTGTTTATTTCACATAAAACAACTAACGACATTGACATTATGGCAGAATTGTCAAATTTTGTTCTCGCTTTTGCCGTAAGACTTCAGTGGTGGCGCCGGTGGCGCGGACTCTAGCCTGTAGGTCAAGGCTAATATTCAGAGACGGTGCTAAGCGTAAAGTAACGCTTCCATATGTCAAATTGTATTAAGATTTGACATACCGAAGCATATAATAATAATATATAATGATAGTAATAAATATAAATTGTAATACGAATTTGACATACGGAAGCATTACTGTACATTTCATCTTCACACACTACTCACACTCACTACACACACTCACTGCACACTCTCACTACACACACTCACTGCTCACACACTCAAAATTACACGCATCCACTTACCTTCCATGAAATACTAATCATACTAACACCAACAATAGCAGGTATAGAATTAGAATTGTCAAACCACCGTTTACTAGAGCACATGAAATGTAACTTAAACACCTAAACGGCGGAGACCTGGTGTACTGAAATACAGGCCTCAAGCCTAGTTTAGTCACCAGTTTCCCACAATTTGCTTACTTACCAAATTCTATGTTACTATGTAAACATGTAATCAATGTGTATTGTGGTGAGAAATAAACACTTATTATTATTATTACTTTAGACGATGCTAAGCGTAAAGTAATGCTTCCATATGTCAAATTTGTATGAAAATTTGACATACGGAAGCATAAGTTCATGCTTAGCCTCGTCTCTGAATATTAGCCTTAACCTAAGCGTAAATTAATGCTCCCGTATGTCAAGCGTAAGTTTATGCTTAACATTGGCTCTGAATATGAGACTTAGTAATAATAGTAATCTGTCTTTTGTCTGTTATAATAACCATTTATAATCATTATAAAATAGAAGCTTCGTTCTAAACCAAACCAAAATTTGTGATTTTGACAGCAAGATTATTTGTTGTGTACAAGATTGCGTGTTTTATACATATAGGGGGTATGGTATGCACTTAACAGTGCCTTTGGCGCCTATTCAATAAATTGCAGTAAAAAATCTGTCGTGTAACTACTTGAAAATGGAATGAACACTTAATTAAATAAATAATAATTAAATATTTAGGTAAGGTCATTTAACACAGCACTAATGCCAAACTAAGCAGAGCGTGTACTATGGGTACTAGACAGTGGATAAAATAAATCATAAATACTTTTTTTTGTAAATTCATACTTTTATTACATAAGAAACACCCACACAAACATAAAACAGATTCATCACATAATGATCAGAAGTTTGATACTCGAACCACTAGACCATAGACGTCGTCAAAACATAACATCCTTTATTTAAGTTTGGAAGTCCATAGGGGAAAAAAGGGCAGGAGGTCAAAATATATGTATACATATATTATATTCTGTACAATATGTAGTTAAATACACCGACTGCCTCGTTGGTCTAGTGGTCTCAAGCGCTACTGCTATGCTAGAAGTCCTGGGTTCGATTCCGGGGTCGAACAGTGTGGTTGGGTTTTTCTGTGAAATTCCCAGTAGCAGCTCGGAGTTTGGATTTGTGCCCGGTTGATGGCAATAGGCTCGCCTCCTATTACATGGGACCTAAACATACCGGCGAAATGTTGGTGTGCACCTCAGCCAACCCCTTCGGGCAGTACTTATCCTAAATCCCTCTAATACTGAGATTAGACCCGTGCCCAGCAGTGGGACAGTTAATGGGTTGATGATTTTAATTATTTATCGTATTTGTCGAAATAGTGGCAGAAATAAAATCTGTGAAAATTGTAATGCTACCGATTACGGTTCATGAAATGCAGCCCGCTCACAGACAGACGGACGGATGCACTGCGGAGGCTTAGTCATAGGATCCCGTTGGCACCCTGCAGGTATGGAACCATACAAAGCAAAGGGGTTCCAGACGAGAATGTTACTCTGTACGCCCACTACCGCAACCGAGGGCCGTTTCACATCGCCAATGAAAATGCGATAATAATGTTACCCGATATGATCTATATGCCTATTTTTTAAAAATAAAACAGCATGTTCGGTTTATTTTTAATTTATCAACAATAGAGATTATAATTAAGGCCGTCCCTACACTTGTAAGTTTTACTCACGTAAGTAGGTAATTTACTATAAAATTGTAAATATACATATACAGTCTATATATATATATATATATATATATATATATATATATATATATATATAAAGACTGTATATGTATATTTACAGCATTATTTATTTATATTATATATACAGTCTTTGTAATTATCGTAATTTCTGTAAAGATTTAAATACAAGTGTCATAAATAAATGTTACGTAGGTAAGTGTAAGCAACAAGTTAAGGCAGGCCTATAAGTATTTACATATTTTACATAATTTGCATACCACTATTTCACCGTAAAACTGTAAAAACCGTTACGCGTTACATCACAATATATCTCGAGAGATTGTAAGCTGTCGGAAGATTGTGAACTGAACTTACAATATTTCGAAAATTTGCAATCTCGCGAGATATATTGTAATTTAACGGTGTTTACAATGTTACGGTGACACATAGTATAATAATTTAAATGTAACTCGATTTTTTGATAGTAATAAAATTTTATTCTTAGACTAAAGTAAAATAAACATAGGTACATGACATACAGTTCGCGCCAAACTTATTGTCCGGGTTGAAGTTGGCGTTAGCTAACTAAATAAGTTTGGCGCGAACTGTACGTATTGCAATGTACCTCTATAACTCGCTCTGGCCCTAGCGTGATCACATTTGTGATCAGCAGCGTGGCGCTCTCGTCACACTCGTGGCCCACGCTGGCCAGCGCGCGGCCACGAGTGCGCCGGCAGCGGTCACACTTGTCGCTCGGGCGGGTCGCGCTCGGCGGCCAGCAGCGTGGCGCTCTCGTCACACTCGTGGCCCACGCTGGCCAGCGCGCGGCCACGAGTGCGCCGGCAGCGGTCACACTTGTCGCTCGGGCGGGTCGCGCTCGGCGGCCAGCAGCGTGGCGCTCTCGTCACACTCGTGGCCCACGCTGGCCAGCGCGCGGCCACGAGTGCGCCGGCAGCGGTCACACTTGTCGCTCGGGCGGGTCGCGCTCGGCGGCCAGCAGCGTGGCGCTCTCGTCACACTCGTGGCCCACGCTGGCCAGCGCGCGGCCACGAGTGCGCCGGCAGCGGTCACACTTGTCGCTCGGGCGGGTCGCGCTCGGCGGCCAGCAGCGTGGCGCTCTCGTCACACTCGTGGCCCACGCTGGCCAGCGCGCGGCCACGAGTGCGCCGGCAGCGGTCACACTTGTCGCTCGGGCGGGTCGCGCTCGGCGGCCAGCAGCGTGGCGCTCTCGTCACACTCGTGGCCCACGCTGGCCAGCGCGCGGCCACGAGTGCGCCGGCAGCGGTCACACTTGTCGCTCGGGCGGGTCGCGCTCGGCGGCCAGCAGCGTGGCGCTCTCGTCACACTCGTGGCCCACGCTGGCCAGCGCGCGGCCACGAGTGCGCCGGCAGCGGTCACACTTGTCGCTCGGGCGGGTCGCGCTCGGCGGCCAGCAGCGTGGCGCTCTCGTCACACTCGTGGCCCAAGCTGGCCAGCGCCTCGGCCACGGTGGTCGCTCGCAGGGCTCGGCGCTCCACGCCCTCCAGCATCTCATACTTGTGCAATAACTCTTCGTTCACGTTGTATATAATCAGCTTCTGGCCATCTAACTTGAACTTCTTTATCAGTCGCTCTAGCATCTGGAATATAAATGTAGTGTGATTTTTTTTTTATTTAGAAGTTACAACTACCTATATGAACGACAAGATTAAATTGTTTTTCTGTATGTTCTTTAACCGTGAGATAAATAAAAAAATAAACTAAATGAGTATGGAATGCATAAGCGTAGAGGTGTACCTGCATGGCGGCGTAGTCCAGCATGGCCATGTGCGTGCAGTCGAGCAGCACGGGGCGCGGGGCGGCGCGCGCGCCGGCCGCCGCCACGCGCCGCGCCAGGCGCGCCGCCTGCACGTAGGCCGCGCCCGCCGCCGCGCGCACACGCACCACCTCGCCCGCGCCCGTCTGCAACACGACGCGCCGTCACGTCTGTGCCCAGCCCGACCCCGGCCCCGGCCCCGGCCGGCCCGCGCGCGTTACCTTTAGCGAGTGAAGGTGCACGGTGGGGTGCATGAGCTGGCGCAGCAGCACGGCTAGCGAGGCCAGCGCGCCCGCCAGCACGGCCAGCTCCACGGTGCACACGATACTCACGCTGAACGTCAGCGCCAGCACCGCCAGCTCCACGCGGTCGTAGCGCCACAGCCGGTGCACTATGCGCAAGTCCACCTGACGGCGACGGTCAACGATGAGAATAGCCAAACCGTTGATCGTACACAATAAACAGATAACTTCAAACTACTTATCAATATTTAACTTAATTTCAATATTAATATAATGAATTTACATGCCTAATAATCTATCTATATGAATAAATATGAATCGCCGAAATATTTGTACGTGAATAACTTCCGAACAACTGCACCAAATTGAATAACTCTTTCTTTTATGTGTAATTGTCGTAATTGTGAAAAGGATTGTATGAAAAAAAAACTAAACGATAGCAACCGAAAAGTGAGCGTGAGAATGAGACAGAAAACTGTGAGACGTCTTCAATAAATTAACAAAACTCTGACAGACAGTATCAAATTGTCGGATAGACACAAAAATATGGCGATACGAAGTTCGCCGGTATAGCTAGTAAATAAGCGGTCACCTAGTAAATAATAAATGCCTATCTTGAGTTCTCAGAAAACAAAAACAGGCCAACTATACGCTTTCTTTGAATCATGAAGACTCTTAAACGAGAGGGGGGGGGGTCTTTCGGGCTCGCGCCATCAAAATCATGTCGTGGAAACTGCAGGACCATATTATTGTCTCTGTCTACCACTCTGAGAGACAACCAAAACGTATGTATAAATAAATAACGATAATTAATGGATGTTTTGAATTGACCATATTAACTGTGTATGTATGCGCCCCCTTGAGCTTTTTCTGTATCCGCCACTGAATGATAAGAGCTAAAAAAGAACATAAAAAATCTAATGTTTGTTGAATTCAGTGAGTACCATCCTCAGCATTCAAATAAAACCGAGTTTGAGCAATGATTCTTAGGCTAACATTCAGAGACGATGCTCAGCGTAAAGTAAGGCTTCCGTATGTCAAATTTGTATTACAATTTGACATACGAAAGCGTAAGTTCATGCTGAGTCTCTTCTCTGAATCTCAGCCTAAATTGCAGTTTTTTATTATTCATCTTTAACGATATTTAATTAATTTATGTCTCATTAAGTTTTATTAAAAGATAAACTAAGTAGTAAGTACATACATAAATAATACATCATTGTAAAATAAAACAATCAATATATGCATACACATTCACTTAGCAGATCACTGGTAAATTTCCGCAAAGTGCCACAATGAACGACGCCGTAAAGAATCAATTAAAGTGCCATAGGTTATCGCGGCCACCCCGCCCGCCGCCGGGGCGTTGGACTCCGGCGGCGGCGCCTTCTCAACCTGCGCCACGATTCATTCATTTCCAACTGTTGCGAATTGCTCGATATTTACTACAATCCTCTATAATATTATAGTCATAATTCATTTACTTGCCTCATTATTATCTTATCCAACAATACACTATGCGTTTGGTCGTAAGTGCGACCGCTACGCTAGAGGTAGAGAGAGGAGGAATAATTATGATTCTTAGATTCGTGCTGATTCTTTGGGTTTATCTATGAAATGAACTGTGTAGATATACAAATACAAATCATTCAAATGTATATAACATTTTCAGGTTTAGCGGTTTGTAGTTTGTTTGAGTTTGAGCCCGGCTAAGCACACCGGCGGCGGCGAACTGTTGGATCATACTTATGTCTGGGTGTTTTAATTGTGCTAGATTAGGAACGACTATAATAAGCGAAGTTATGAGAATGAGGGAATACTATTATTATGTATATAATTCTTGTGTACATACACATATGTCACTGAACGCATATACCGCTCCACCAATTTTGATATTTTTTAGTGTGTTTGAGTGTATGCACGGTTTAGAATCAGAATAAGAGAATAACAGAGTAGATCAAGCTCTAGAAATTTGAATCACCTGGTATTTGTCAATGACATAGTATTAATAATGACATTATTAACTTAAACCAGAATAATAATAAGAATATATCCTACTAGCGATGGCACCATCCCCCCGGAGCAGGCTGGTTTTAGGGGAAACAGAAGCTGTGCTGACCAAGTACTGGCTTTATCCTCGTATATAGAAAGTGGGTTACCAACGCAGCTTAAAAACCTCAGTAGCCTTTGTCGATCTTTGTGTAGCCTATGATACTGTGCGGATAGATGGACTGCTAAGTACAGTTCAGTGACATCATCCTCTATCACAGAACGCTCCGCCTCATTAAAGCTCTCCTCAGCCCCCGCTATATTAAGGTACATTTAGGCGAAAAATGCAGTCGTAATCGCCTCGTAAAAAAGGACTTCCACAGGGTTCTGTCCTGGTACCACTCCTGTTCAATATTTACATCTCTGACTGTTCTTCGTACAGAAGTATACTCGACAGCAGAGTACTGTGCGCCTGTATGGTATCGCAGCACCCACAGAAATAAGGTCGACACCCAGTTCAACGGAGTCGTGCGCTTAACATCAGGAGTAATAAAATCAACCCCACTTCCATGGCTTCCCGTACTGTTGCACATCCCACTGCCTGAGCCCCGAAGGTAGAGCTGCTAACGAATGGGAGAAATGTTTCCAGCCAAATTGTGCGGAATGGGGTCTTTTTGAGCACACTAATACGAAAGTCGTATCGGACCCCACTGAGAATCTTCCCGGTTTCGACTCGGACCAGGCTGAACCGATTCCGTTCCAACCACGGGAAAACTAACCACCACCTCCATCCATAGAGATTAATGGAGGCACCACAGTGCGACTGCGGAGCGCCTGATCAGACACTTTCCCATGTTGTAAACGAATGCCCACTTCGGCGTTTCCCCGGCGGAATGTCGGACGTCCACAAGTACACACCCGCCGCCGCAAACTAGCTAAAGACTTAGATATAGAGGTTTGATCCACGCAAGATGAATGCCATAATCAACTTACCATAAATATAACAGCGCAGATGAGCACGGCCGAGAGGCATGCCTTCGGGATGAAGTAGAAGTACTTCGTCAGGAAAATTAACGCCAACAAAGTTATTATACCTGAAAGAGAATATGGTTAAAGGTCTTCGTACATTCAACATAAGGGCAGTTACAAGGAGAACGATCTCTGTGTATTAAATGTTTGTCGAAATGCGTTAAATTAAGGTGGCGCCACAATAGCGTCAGGGTAAATTTTTAAACATTAATTTTAGGTTAAATATACGAAATTATAATTTAAATAGTTTAGGTTTTGTATGCTAAAGAAATCATGTATAACCCTGGACACTTTAATCGGTCTACAACTGCTACAATTTTACCATACATACCCTTTATCTTTGCTAGCGCCAATCTGGGGAGTTTTTGAACTGTTTTTAACTACTTACAGCTAGATACTTTTTCATTTTGAATCCTTTAGAAGACGATTACGAGGCAGGCCAATACGTCACACAAGCGCGCCGGCCATGTGGCACAGTACAGTGGCATCTTCTATAGCTGAGTATGTACTCGTAGTGACTGACCGGAGTAGAGCCCCGCGGCGGGCGTGCGCACGCCGCTGGAGTGCGACACGGCGGAGCGCGTGAAGGCGCCGCACGTCGGCATGGCGTGCACGAGCGCGCCGGCCATGTTGCACAGCCCGAGCGTCATCATCTCCTGAGTGGCGTCCACGCGCCCGCCCGCAGCTGTGCAAAAAGTACAGTACATAATAACTGTGCTCTCCTGAAGTTGTACACGGTTGTACGGTTGCTGCGCAGTACACTTTTTTGACGTAAAAACTACTGAATAGATTTGAATTTTGTGTTAAAAGTTGTAAGGCATATCATCATCGTCATCATTATATCAGCCAAAAGAGGTCTACTGCTGAACAAAGGCCTCCTCCATAGACGTCCACCGGCATAAGGCATATGCTCCAAAAACTGGGATAGGGAAAACTGGGATAGAATTAGTAATAAAATTAGGTGCACCGATAGTAAAATCAAAACCACTTGGACGATTATCAATGCTGAAAATGGCAAATCGAACAATAAAGCAAAAAGACGCCGAAGTAGCTCAAGAATTTGAGTCATTTTTTACTAATATTCCCATAAATACTCGAATTACTAAACTCCTCACCCGCATATTCATCTGCCTTATTAAAACGAAATGTAGCTGCGTTTCCTTTAACGTTTAGATTAAGGCATGTGAGCCCCCAGGGTATTATTAAAGCTTTTAAAGTTATAAAGATTCAATTAACTGAAGACTTATAGGGTCTATCGGTCAACGTTTGCAAAAGTATAATTAGCACTATAGCACCCTACTTAGCTATAATATTCAATAAATGCGTCGACCAGATTAATTGAAGTACAGCAGTTATACCTTTGTTTAAATCTGGAGACTGTCAAGGCCCTGGCGATTTTAGGCCGGTATCTGTTCTGCCTGAGCTTAGCAAGATATTTGAAAAGATCATGCTGAATCAAACACTATTATATTTCAATATAAATAGGCTTTTTCATGACCAGCAATACGGCTTCACCAAAGGATGTAACACTACTGATGCTGGTATCACACTTATTAAACATATTTATGATACCTGGGAAGAGTCGCAGGATGCCATCGGTATATTTTGTGATCTCTCTAAAGCCTTTGACTGCGACAGTCATGAAACTGTTATTAAAATTGGAGCATTATGGTTTGAAGCATAAATATTTGAAGCTTATCAAAGCGTACTTGCAAGATAAGCAACAAAGAGTACAAATAAATGCAGTTAAATCGCCCAGCACTCAAATGAAAATGGGCGTACCTCAGGGTTCTATTTTAGGTCCATTCTAATTTTTAGTATATACATATAAATGATTTACCTTACATGCTTGATAATAAATCGAACATTATTTATTTGCGGATGACACATCTTTAATTTTCAAACTGTACAGACGTGATGAGATAAACAACACACTTCTTAAGGTCCTAGGTGGTTCACAGTAATCATAATATATAATAAATAAACAATAATCTAGTTTTAAACGGGCAGAAAACTAAATGTATAAAGTTTGCTCTACCTAATGTAAGGTTTGTGGAGTGTGACGTTATTCTAAATAACGATAAGCTTGAGTTTGTCGACCAAATGGTTTTCCTTGGAATCAAGATAGGTTCAAAACTGCAATGGTGTCCGCGCATTAGGGCCTTAGCAGGACGCCTGAGTTTAGCTGCTTATGCAGTTAGAAAAATCAGAAATAAATAATTTATATTGTTAGGGATTTTATAAAAATAATGTTCATGGCTACCCGCCTATTTTCATAATGACTGTGTCCGAATGTATAAAAGGCTTGCCAGAACGTCACTTCGTTCACTTCTGCTCGAGATCTCGGATAGTACAGACGTGCTATGTCCGAACCTTCGCTGCTGGTAATTGTGTGAGTGGTATCGAATCCCTGTCCGATCGTCGTCCGATCATTGCCCGATCGTTGTGTATTTTGCTGTGTGTCAATGCTAATTAGATCCTGACTATGTAAATTGTTACTTTGGCCTATGGCCCTATTAAATATCTTTGTTACCAGTGTACTTATATTTTTTTATTAATAAATTCTACAAAAATATTATAAATAAATTATATTATTTTATGCTTTCGAGGGGAGTAGTGGAAGTGTTTTAATTATAAAATCTTTAATACTGCACGGCAACATGGAATAGCGGAATGTTTTAGTCAACTTTTAGTGAATTAATGCTAGTAGGCACTCCCGCAGGTCAGTACTGGAGTTCTGAATACAAGAAAAGTTTCCATAAACCCAGCTAGAACACTAGACCAACAATAAATCAATAATTTTAAACTTTGTTTCGCAAATGGATTATGGATCTATGAGTCGAAAATGGTTTTCCATACCTGCAATATTTGCGGACGACCTATCCAACAACATCGTAACACAAGGGATAGGCGAGGCATCCCACTTTACATGTAGGTAAGAGGAGGTATGTACTAACCTAAGTACTATAATTTTGCAGAGTACTCACAGAAGGCCTTGGCGATGGCGATGTTGGCGAGCACCATGACGATAGGCATCATGATGACAGCCGAGCCAAGCTGCTGCACCATGCCCACAAAGTGCACCGTGTGGTTGCCCATCTCCGCGCTGAAAGCCGGCAGCGATACCTGCGGCAGCCCCGGCTCCACGAGACCTACACACGCACACGCACACAGCTCATTATTAACATATTATACTACCACTAGCTCATATAAAAAAAAACATTTGTATGTGCAACCAGAAGAAAGAGCCGAAGTTTCTACTGTCATTTGTTAACTAAGTATTATTTATTGTTTACCGGAGAGCTTGAAGAGCGGCTGATTGGGGTGGTGCGTGAGGTAGGCGAAGGAGGACGCGGCCAGCACCACCAGCGCGTTGCGGCTGATGGACACCAGCCACAGCAGCCGCTGCAGCTGCGGCCGCTTGGCGCCCACCGGCAGGTCCTTTAGCCTCTGCGCGGACAACGTCGATGTAGGTTTATTGTTATGATCGTCAAGAACATACTTTAAAAGAAACTTACTTAAAGATAATAAAGTACCTGACATCGATTTAATTCTCACGACTCACGAGGTCGAGTACCGGGTTACCGAGTACCTATTATATACAAACGTTGACGTGTAAATAAAAGATTTAGGGCCTATTAATTCAACACCTCGGCAGGTATTTTATATACAAATTATGTTTATTTTTTATTATTTATGCGGTGGTTAACGGCTTTCCGGAGGTGGCAAAACAGGCTCATACTTACAGAAATAAGTACCTAAATATAATTAACTAGCCAATGCAATGTAATTAGCAAGGCAATGCAATTAGCAACATATCGGGATCGGGATATCGCCTAGCGCTAGGTGTAAGTAGAGTGTAGGTACCCTGAGCAGAAGCAGCACGGAGCAGCAGACGGCGCCGAGCGCGCAGTCGGCGTAGCGGATGTCGTCCCACTTGAGCACGATGAGGCGGATGTTGTCGGCGAACGACTCGGCCGTGAAGCTGAGCCCCAGCAGCCCCTTCAGCTGCGCCGCCACGATGATCAGCGCCGTCGCCGACGTGAATCCGCTCGTCACCGACGGCGAAATCAGCTCCACCAGGAAACCTTAGCACACAACTAATATTAACATAACTTGCCTTGCGTTTTATTACACGTGTTTGCGTAAGTATGACTTCGATCCTCATGCCGCTATTCCGCTCACGTTTAGACATACCTTAACCTAGGTATATTACTTGTTGTGTTAAGTACCTATTTAGATTGCTCTTTTTGTAAAAACCTAACTACATAGAAAAACCATATTTTTCATTCATTTTTCATCCCAACGGCACGCAGTACATAAATCGATTTTTAAAGCAAATTGTCAAATGTCTCGTTCTTTCTAAGCATGGCGTGTGGTCAGGCCACAAACGTAGCAAGTTAGTTAGGGCGATTTTTGCAATCGTCGCAAAGAAGTCGGTCCCTCCGTCATACTGGATTGGCTGTAGGTAGTTCGGTTGGAAGTAGGAACATGAATTTCACATCACCTAGTCGTAGCAGGCCCATGATGAGCACGACGCAGCCGGATAGGAAGGTGAGCAGCACGACGAACTCGACCGGCAGGCCGCGGCACGCCTGCAGCGTCAGCAGCGCCATCAGGCTCGTGGGCCCGATGGACACCTCTCGCACCGTGCCCAGCGCCACGTACAGCATCGTGCCTGCACACCGACACCGGTACTGCTCACTACCATTGAATTTATCACTGCTCACACGTAAAACTTTTACAAGCATTTAGGAAACATTAAATTACTTCAGTTACTCTGTGGCCACACGAACCAATGGAGATGAATCCGGCGAAGAAATTGCATGGACATTCAAAATCAAAATAGTTTTATTTTCACATAGACCTTATGCAGGCACTTATGAAATGTCGAAACTAGGTGCACGGTTCCAAATTAGTCGTTTCCTATGGAGAAGAACCGGCAAGAAACTCCATGGTTACTCTTTTAAATTTTGGTTTTTTACAATATCTGCTACAATAATATATGGATACTTACAATATGTGAAAACAATCTAGAAATGTTTGCGAAATATAATCTGAATGTGAAATACATGTCTAGAGAGTTCTCCCATTTACAAAGCGTGAAGCTAATATAAAAATATATTGTATAAAGCAACTGGCAATATTTGTCACCAGGGTATAGTAATTATTACAAGCAAGAGTAAGTATCAATATTTCTTTTAAAACGAGTTACCACATGAGTAGGTTGCTACATTATTTCAGTGGCGTAACTAGGGTGGGGCAGGCAGGGCACGTGCCCTGGGCGCCAATCGAAGGGGGGCGCAAAATCGCCAATCATTAAATTTTGTAAATCAAAGCCATAACCATTTAATACTAATACAATTACCTATTTACTTCGCAATTTCATACCGTCTTGCCAGCATCTCATACATTCTATACATAATACACTCATTTGAATTTTTCCTTGTTACTAGCTCCAATTGACTCGTACCGTCACTGAGGCAATGCTTAAAACGACACATACTTAATGCAATATGAAAAATCTGTGTAGGTAATGGTGCAAATGAAACGCTGGACTCCTTTTTCTGTGTAAAGGGTTTAAAGTAACCCAACACGTAGGGAATAATGGGGGCCTCGTTCGCTCGCTTTGCTCGCGCTCTAGCAACCTAACCTGTCCGAGCTGGATGGCCAAAATTTTCGAGCTCGCTTCGCTCGCTCATAAGACACCTGAAGATAATCACAATCTAAAGCGAATTGCCCTTTATTTTAATGAAGGAAAAATTTACTGGTCTTCTGGTTCGATACACCAGACGCTATGACCACTGACCGCGAGTCCCGTTCGCCAACTCGAAATCATCCTTAATATTCTAAACTTACGTCTTAAGGTGACGTAGCATGGAAAAAATACAAAAAGATAGTGTAGTTACCCTTCTAATCTAACCTGTCCGAGGTGGGTGGCCCAAAATTTCGAGCTCGCTTCGCTCGCTCTTACATGAGACATCGGGGGTAGTAATTACCCTTCTAATCTAACCTGTCCGAGATTGGTGGCCAAAATTTCGAGCTCGCTTCGCTCGCTCTTACATGAGACATCGGGAGTAGTAATTACCCTTCTAATCTAACCTGTCCGAGGTGCGTGGCCCAAAATTTCGAGCTCGCTTCGCTCGTTCTTACATAAGATAACTGGAAGTACAAGCCAACTAATTGGAATCACCCTTCTAACCTAACCTGTCCGAGGTGGGTGGCCTCAGACAACATGAGGTACTAACAAACTAATTGGAATTACCCTTCTAATCTAACCTGTCCCAGGTGGGGTGCCGAAATTTTCGAGCTCGCTTCGCTCGCTGTGTCATAAGTCATAACGCAACTGGAGGTAGTAATAAACAAATTGTATAATTACCCTTCTTATAACTTACTAATGTAGTAGTAAAAAAAGAGATCCAAATAATTTAATTTATCCAGTTAATTTATTAAGGGGCGCAAATATGATGCGTGCCATTTTCTATCGGTACGCCCCTGCATTATTTACTGGTAGGTACTTATTGCAATATACAGAATGTGTAAAACTCACAACGTAAGTATTTACTAAAGAAAAAGATCACGTCATAAGTTTTCGATCATACTTACATCGCAAGCACAGGAAATAGCAACCCCAAATCATAGGTCTTCCTGCCCTTATCACTATTAATCTCAAGTAGGGACAGTTCTTTATGCTCCATCGGTTTTGTATGCTTATAGCGAACGTGCCTACACCACGTACAACAGGTTAATTGTAACTGTAAGCTGTTTTGTAATAATAATAAAAAAAAAAAGGTAAACTCGCTATGGCTAGCTAGGCATCACACGGACCAGCGGAAGCACCCTCAGTTCGCCGAACCACAAACGACTGTGATGCCATGACACCTACTAAATACCCAAAAGTTAATCAAATAGGTGGCGACCCTACTACAATATAATTTGACTTTCGACTTTTAAACCGAAGTTTTCTTCTTTTATTTAAAAAAATAAACAATCTTAATAAATTATTGTAGGACTTTAAGGCCTTAACCCACGTGAATGACCTTGAGGAAATGGAGCTAATTTGAAAAAGTCGCCATCTCGCTCGAGACGCTCCGTACTGCTTACACACGGATTTGAATAGTTCAAAGATTAGAGTCGCAGAGAGAATAAGTGGTATTATTTGGAATACTGCCTATTATGTTTAAGCATCACTGAGAGTCACGTCATGTGCACGGTATTAAGTGACTAAATCGATACTTTCAATTATTGTATGTTTTCTTATTGGTGACATGACGTAACGTGAAGTACTTCATTTCTGATATTACCTATATAGAGCTTGCTTTTAGATTTTTAGTTAGTACCGTTTTAGCATTAGTTTAACGCAGTCGGCTTTTATGTTTAATTTAATAATATGTTTTTTATTTTTTTGCCAGTGAAGTGAGTGTGTAGCTGATGTGTAGTTCAGAGAACCAAATAAAAGTTTCAGCCACTCACTTTCAAAGTTTATTAACACATAAGTATTACGTATGTTTTACACTAAGTCTTAGCGCACAATTACACAGCCGAATATGCATACAAAATACTGGTTAGGTACGGTTTATAAGTATACTAGTCGCATCCGAGAATTATAACAATAAACACGCTGTAAGCGGCGGGGTACAGCAGACTAAACGGACTAACTCAACTCGCCGAACGCCACCATGTAGCTCAGTATCCTACAATGTGGGTACCGGCGCTGGCACCGCGCCGTTGTATTTCGATGTACCGCCACTGCGGCCGGCCGGACGTTTTGTCACGCGCCTCATTAGTGATGAGCTAACTACTAATACAAAAATCTGTTTGTGCGTAACAGACAATTATTGATATCTGCAAATTATTATATTATATAAAAGCTATTGTGTGTTCATTTACCAATGTCATATTAATTTTATACAAAATAAATTTAGCTGTTCACACAAAATTATTAAAACATTTTGTTATTTATTATATTATAACATTATTATTATATTAATTTAATTACATATTAAATAATATCATTATTTATTGATATATAAACTAATAACAATTAAAAAGGACGATTATCGGGCATAATATAAAAACGGTACTTTAAATAATTAAACTGTAGGTAGGACACTACACCAGTTTATTTATTACTAGCTTTCCGCCAGCGGCTTCGCCCGCGTGGTCTTATAATATTTTCCCCGTTTTTGTATCATTTTTCATTACTACTCCGCTCCTATTAGTCATAACGTGATGATAATTATATATCCTATAGCCTTCCCCGATAAATGGGCTATCTAACACTGAAAGATTTTTTTTTCAAATCGGTCTAGTAGTTTCGAAGCCTATTCAATACAAACAAACAAACAATCAAATCTTATAATATTATTAGTATAGATTAGTTTAAAGTAGTATGCGCGGCAAGGATAAAAAATTTGAAAACCACCGACACGAAATATAATTTGCCATTTTGTGGTGGCGGCCATCTTGGATTTGAAATGTTCTATAGTACATTATATTCTACTAGTTAAGCCCTTTCATTTGATACCCATAATGAGGGAGTTGTGAAAAAATATCTAATTCGCTATTTTGTGGCGGCGGCCATCTTGGACCAATTTTCATCAAACATAGCTAAGAAAACTCCCGACTAATTCACCTTTCAAATAAAAAAACCTACTACTAATTCAAAATTCGGGAGCTACGATGCCACAGACAGACACACATACACACACACACAACACCCCGTCGTTTTTGCGTCAGGGATTTTAAAATGAGAACTGTCAGGCATATCATCTTACGGCGAAAATACTATTAGTGTAATTAAAAAAGACAGTATATTCTTGCACGACACAAGTGCCGCGTCGCGTTACTTTTATGTGCATAGAAATATGGTTCAAATTTAAATGACTGTACCGCGCTTCGCCGCGCCGCGTTTCTCAATTCGAGCGGGCCTCGGATGCCGCGTACCCATAGTCACAGTGAGTCTAGGAGGATCGAGTATTTTAAAAGATGGAATAGGTACTACATGGTCTCGTTAAATACCTAGTCCTTTAATCTATTCTAGTATATACATTCATCTTTAATATCCATATCATACTAAATTAAAAAATAATGTCCGCCATTTTATATTCAAAAACTTATGCCATTTTTGTAATCAGCATCCCAAGAAACCACGAATTTGATATCAATATTATATTATAATCATAATCATCAGCGCCCTGAAGAATCTTAAAATATCATAAAAAATAAAAAAACAATATCCGCCATTTTAAATTTTAGAATAAAGCTTATGTTCATAATCAGGTCCCTAAAGAACCTTGAATCTGATACCTATATCATAATTCAAAATTTCAAAAATATGTTCGCCGTATTGGATTAAAGAAATAATGCAATTTTTGTAATCCCATTTCCCTAAGGAACATTAGGATTTGATACCCTTATTTACCTTTACAATTAGGGCCTATGTGGTTTTTTGAATAACCATACCTAAATAAATCAAAACTCGATAAACATTTACGATAAGTACCTGCGGTAAGTAACTATAAAATTACTTTGACAGGCGAGCGGGGCTCGCGATAGCTTAGCGGTTAAAGCGTCTGGTGTACCGAACCAGAAGACGCAGGTTCGAATCCTGAACGCCAGCCGATTTTTTCCTTCATTAAAAATAACTTGTAATCTTAGCATGGAAAATGCTTAAAAAATACAAAAAGATATAAAAAATAACTTTTAAATAAGAATAAGCCGTGTTCGTGAGAGAAGTGGACTGATGAAGAAAATCAAACTATGGTGGTTATTTAAGAGAAATTTAGTAGCACTGGAAGTATTTTATTTCACAATATAATAACGGACTGACAGCACAAAAAACAATACAATCAAATATCAAAAATAAAAACTATCAAAAACAGAACTGTTGCCAGCCAGTCGCCAACAAGGCGAGTGGCGTAGTAATATTTTTATGCCTAAAGTGCGGAGCAATACATATCAGATCTACCACTCTGCAATCTTACTCTTTATGCACTTAAAAAATGAATTTGTTTAGAAAAAAATATTTACAGCCAGCAATATATAAATATTAACTAAACTAAGCATTTCTGTTAATATAAATATTTATCAATAAGTATAAAGCCTTCAAAACTTAAAATGTATTTTAAAATAGTCGCTCAAACACCGACGCGCGGTCCACCCTCGACAACGTCCGGAGACGGACTGCGCGGGTGAAGGAGCAGGGAACGCTCGCATGGATAGACTCAATTTCGAGGAAAATGAATATTTTGACTAGTAAAATGCAAAATAAAAATAATACTTTCAAGTGAAAACATTGATATTTTGAAGACCTATTTTTGTATGAAAAAGCGAAGTAAGTAGCTTCAGCCGTTTAGCAAACAATTTGAAAATTCTGACAAAAATAGGTAGTCTTTGGTGATTTTTTTTCCAAAAAGTGGTTGGCGGAATTACAATTTTTTTCAAGTGAAAAAATTTATCGAATCCTTATCTATCACATATATTTTTTTTGTACAGATTAAATGAACAGTTATTGAAACAATCTTAATTGAATACCCAAGAATTTGGGCATTTCACTGTTGTTAAGGCCTTAACTTTGCTATAGCCCATAACTTTTATTTGATTTTGTTGCTCTTCGCTTTTTGTATTTGTAAGCATTTTCCATGCTAAGATTACCAGTTATTTTAATGAAGGAAAAAATCGACTGACGGGCAGGACTCGAACCTGCGTCTTTGGTTAAGGTAAACGCAGCTATCAACGACCCATCGAAAATCTGTAGTTATTACCGACCTATAAAACTAATTCGAAATATTTACGTGACCGAACTATTCTAGCTAAAGGTAGGTAAAGTTACACACGCGTTTATTCCTTGAGCATCGTTTACTTATACGTTAGTGTGAGTAGCTGTGCAAAAAAGACATAAAATACTTCAGTTACTGCGGGGCAGCGTGGACCCAGGATGTTTCGTACGGTTCCCTTGTTCCTTCAAGTAAGTACGTGACTTTTCTACTTAAGACATTTATACAAACAAATGACGTCTAATCTTTATCTTATATTACCAAATGTATCCATTTAAGTGTCAACTCTTAATTCCTTACGACATTTTTTTAATAAAAAGTAATTTGAAACGATAAAACTTTAAATTAAAATGGGATGGTGTTAGCTTCATCAGTTTTAGTCGGGGCAGCTATCGACGACCCATAAGTCGGCAATGGCAGAAACGTAACTTTTCGTTTTTATTTCTTTTATGTTATTATATCACACTACCACAAGTATTTTTATGGACCAGTTTAAATCTAAGCTATCAGTCTTTATAAAAATCTATTAGCGACTAAACTTTTTTGTCTAGTTTTTACCGTTTAGCGTTGTCAATTTAACCAAAGTTATGATATTTTTCGCGGATCGATATTGAAAAGTTACAGTAATAAATCACTGTTTTTGTGTTTAAAACAGTGTGCATTTGTTCATATTATTTGTGACATTAATTAATTATAATCAATTTTATAGTCCGAAGGTCAATTGAATTAAAATAACCATTTTTTATGAGTCGGTAATACAATTTACGTTTATATTTACATACTGTATTACCGACCCATTAGGGTCGGCAATAGCAACTATAAGAAGCTATTACCGTTTCGGACCCTTTTCAGCGTCCACGGTCACGGGCAGACTAACATCATATAATAAAATATATACCTATGTGTATACATATAATATATATATATAATATATAATAAAATATATATGTGTTTTAATAGTAATATGTTGATTAATTTAAAAGTTTAAGAAGTAATACCTATGAACAAAATAATTATTGTTTTATTAAAAATAACAATAATAAAAAATACGAATAAATATTTGCAATTTTATTTTATTAAGATCGGTAATCATCATTATCACTAGCTTATATACATTCCATTGCTGGAAAAAGGCACGATCGGGGATAGCTGCATAAAAATCGTTAATAGCTTCACAGCCGTTTTTATGGGTCGGTAATTGCAACAATCGACTAAGTCACATTATAAATTAATTTTTAAAAGATACTCCTTTATTTAAATGTATTTGATTCAGTAAATACATTTTTTATACATAACACTAGCTTATAAAATGAAACTACAAATCTTTAGAGGAACCAGTATACTAAAAAAATATGGTTGATTTTCAAATTGCCTTAGGGGGGTCGTTAATACCTGCGTTTACCTTACGTCACCTTGAGACGTAAATTTAGAATATGAGGGCAAATTTCGACTTGGCGAATAGGACTCGCGGTAGCTTAGAGGTCGCCTGGTGTATGGTAGGTAGGTAGGTTTCCGACCTTTTTAGTAGTTTATAGTAGGTATCTACTGAAACCTCATTGGTCGTCTGCCACCTGGGGAAATGGTATACCAGCCTACTTTAACATTGCAAATCGCACATCCTATTCAGATTCACTGGATCCTTACATCTGAGACCAGTGCCTCGACCATGAGTTTTTCTCACCGGACTCGCTAGCGACGCCGTAAAATATTTGTATGAAAAACCTTCGCAGCGCCTCTACCGGTTACGCAAGGAACTAAAATTTGCTATGAGATTACAGCGTTTCGATGCGTAATAAACCTATCGAATGTCATTCGATAGAACTCATGGTTGAGGGGCAGATCCCTTCGACGAGGCCCCGCCACGTTAAGGCAGTCCACGCAACGGTGACAACCGGGTGTTGGCTCCCAGCGGCGCGAGCGAGCACAGGTACGAAACGACTACGAATCGCCACTTTCGTAGCGTGCCTTATATGTAACCACTACGAGGGAGTATACTTAGGGTGCGAAAGCCAGCCTCTTGTTACCAAAAAGTGTTTCATTTATTTGCGGCGGAGTAAAGGCCCTGTGTATATCTGTCTCGCTGTATGTCAGCTGCCTAAGTTTTTAGAGCACATAATAGGGAATATAGATTTTTATTAGCTTACTGTACATTTTTATCAGGTAACAGAAATAATAAGAATAAGTAATATAGTTCAAAGCAACAAACCGATAAAGGATGAGTACAGTCCATAGTGTACGGGCAGGTCAGCGAGCGAGGCGTAGGCGATGCTCTGCGGCACCAGCGTGAGGCCCAGCGTGACGCCGGCCACCAGGTCCGCCAGCGCCGCCACGCGCTCGTAGCGCGGCAGCCAGCGCAGCAGCGGCACGCGCCGGCGCAGCGCGCGCCGCCACCCGCCGCCCTCGCGCCGCCACGCCAGCGGCAGGCCCTCCTCTGCGGCCATACCGCGAGGATTCTGCTGCCGATTCACCGACACCACTATTCCTTATCACCGAATGTTCTGCTTCAACGTAGCGAGGATATCAATGATTGTTTCTAACAGTAAACTTAGTAGCGGTTTCTTTCTCTCATGTATTTTAATTTCAAGTAGGTATTACGGATTGCGAAAATTCCGAAAGATGATTAATGAGAGCTCCGAGCCCGCTTGCGACGACCGTGCGAGCCTCACTGTGCTTTCGGCTGGGCGAGCAGCCCCCGATATAATTCAGTTCATTATCTCAATATCAGTTAACCTTTCCGTCGAGTAAGTAAACAGCGTGTGTTATGAACGCGGCAGATACGCGGCTGATTGCAGCGCGCTCGCTACCGCGGCGGCGGCGCTTATGCTGCACAGTGCTCAGTGTGCACACAAACTATACCTTTATGTGCGGGTATATATATTACCTATGACACCGTCAAGTTCAAAGCCAGCCTAATGTCATTCACCTACACTCACAAATAAGATGAAACTGCCGAGTCCACACAGTTAAATATGTACATGACTAGGTATAACACAGATAACATGTAATTATTGGCACTCGCACTTAGTCAACGATGTACTTACATCTCCGAGTGGGATCATTATAGTACCTAATATATTGGTTTTGACACGAACTGAAATTTTACTAAATAATTCTTAAAAACGCAATAACTTAGACAATCTTTGATGGGGATTCAGTAAGAACGACAAAATAAAAAATAAAAAAATTAAACCCCTTTCACCCTTATTTATTATTTTACAAGCTTTATACTTGAACCACTCAATTGCAAATTAACTAGTTAAAGAGAATGTCACTATAGCACGAGTGTGTGGTGTTGGTCGCAGATAGTCTAGTCTATGTAAACAAGCGGCGGGCGCGTGCGAGCGCCACGGCAGCGGCGCGCGGCGGCTGGACGGCGGCGGACTGGCGGCAGCCCGCGCCCGCGCCGCCGCCAACCGGCCCGGCTGCATGCTGCAACAACTAGCTTCTATACTACTACTACTACCTACCGGCTACCTGAGTTGTGTTGCATCACACACATACACGTAGGTATTTATTCAGCGCGCACGTGGGATCCCAGGAGTTCGATAAAAATGTGAAGTATTTTTAGTGTTCCTTGGAGTGTGCACCCGGCACATGAAAACAACCCTATAACCACAATTTCAAAAGGATCCGAATGTCAGTATGTCACAGTGCTGTAGCCGATTTAGTGTTCAAATTATGTCGTCGATCAGGAACCTTTCTATTTCGTCCAACACCGGAGTCTAGTATACAGTGGCTTCGTTCTTGTTGTGTATCTGCAAAGATTTGTTTGTGAACAGAACAGAACAGGCTCTGAAACACCTACGTCTGTGCACCCATGCTGATGGTTCAAGGTGATCGTCGCAAAGTCATAACAATGCCGGAACACCTCGCTGCCTGTGATTAGGTACATAGCGACCACCGACTACGTCAAGCTGATGGCGACGCCATCATGAACCAACAAACAGACGGACGTTATCGCCAGATATCTCCACAATA
The DNA here is from genome assembly GCA_946251955.1 of Acronicta psi. Lineage (NCBI taxonomy): Eukaryota > Metazoa > Arthropoda > Insecta > Lepidoptera > Noctuidae > Acronicta > Acronicta psi. The sequence goes on from OX276477.1 coordinate 14,532,082, forward strand.
TTTATGGACTCGCGTACCTGCCTAATGGTAGATACACTTAATAACACATTACAGTGACATTGATCGTATTTAAAAATATCATTTATCTATTTTGTCATGTTTTATAGAAGTAACTGCCTCGTTAGCCTAGTGACCCTAGCCTGATTGCTATTCTCGAGGTCTTGGGTTCGATTCCCACGTCAAGCAATTCTCGGTAGTAGACCGGAGTTTAGATTTGTGCCTAGTTAATAGCAATAGGCCCATGTAATGGAGGAGCCATTACATAATAGGACTATGGTATATCACTCCAGTTCTCATTAGACTACATACATATACTTAAGTACCTACATATAATACCTACCTATGTAGTTCTCGTTGCTTGTACGAGTATTTGAAAGATTAACTTCTACACTTTTATAATTTTAATATTTTATACACTTTATGACAACGGTTCGCGATTCGGAACATTAAATCATCTAGTGGTAATTTATAAAATTACTAGAAGCTAGGCGCATGCGCCATTGCCCACGTATGGGTAGGTACCATACACAAAGAACCCCGGTGTCGGTAGCTCATAATCATAACATAACATGGTGGCATCGCCTAGCCGGGTGCACAACGTGCCACTAGCTGCGTATTTGTAAACAACAGCTAAATTATAAAGGCGGGTACAGACTGCTGAAACGTAACATGAAAGGAGCATTTCATAACTGTGGACGCAGCGCGCGCATGAACCGAGCTGCCGAGCAATGTACCTACTTGCATCTGTCTCCGGCATGCGCGCGGCGAACATAGCTTAGTCTACCGAGAGTCTTCCTCTAATGTTCGCGTGCGTTACGCAGTACAGACCAGGGGTAGGACACTTCTTAACAGGCGATACTAGAAGGCGCTATTTATCCGATCAATTAACATTAGCGCCGCTGTCAATTGGTCGGATAGAGATAGAGAGGTACACCCTACTTCTTGGTACAGGCACACACAACCCGTCCGTCACGTTCGTTTCGACCCGAAACTGACAAATGGAGGCTCGCGGCGCGCACATGTTGTAACTTGTAATGCTCTGTTTGTCCGCGTAGTGCACGGTGCGTGCGTGCAAAGCGCTTCCACACTATGGGAATTTTGTTACATTGCATGATACATTGGGACAACTTCTTTGTGGATTGACAAATTCTTTCATTGCGTGATAACACTGGTAACATAGGATGTTATATTTCGTAAGTCTGTACCCGCCTTAACAAACATCAAAAAAGAAGCATGCACTGTTTTATAAGTATTATCTAGGTAACTACATCGAGATTTTTCGGTTTGTTTGTTTGGTCGTGATTATAATTTACTAGCTTTTTGCCCGCGACTTCGTCCGCGTGGAATAGTTACTTTGTTCCATATGAACTTTCATCCCCTATTTCACCCCTACATAGGTCGAAATTTATTAATTATAATATTACCCGCGGCTTCGCACGCGTTAAGAAGTATTATTATTATTAATTAGGTAGGTATATTTTTTGCGGCTTTAGTTTTGTTTAGCGTGTGTAAAAAACTTAAACAAACTAATACATTTACATCCTCCATCATCCCTTATTTTATCCCCTTGGGGGTTGAATTTATCAAAATCCTATTTAAGCGGACGTCTTCATCATAGTAGCTCCAATCTTTAATTTCAGTTCAATCAGTCGAAAATCTAAGAAGATTTATACAAACTTGCATCCCCTATTTTATCCCCTTGGGGGTGGAATTTATCAAAATCCTTTCTTAGCGGATGCCTACGTCATAACATCTACCTGCATGCCAAATTTCAGGCCAATCCCTCCAGTGGTTTGGGCTGTGCGTTGATAGATCACTATGTCAGTCAGTCAGTCGCCTTTGAGTTTTATATATTTAGATTTTATTCTGTATTGCGAATATTTTTTGTGGTTCTAGTTTGCAGAAATTGATCCTTCAAATGTGCTTCCAGGTCCAGCAGCAGCTGAGAGAAGTTCGAGGGAGCGCTACCAGCGAGTGGATAGTGAGGTAAAGACGAAAAGAAGCAAACTTGACGCCAAAAAGGCCAATGGCAGGGGCCCAAATTGTCTCCAGTCTTCCGATTAGCCCGGTCTTAGTTTCTTGAGAAAACACTCAATTCTGCCTGTTCTCGAACGAAACTAAGATGTGCCTGCATGGTAGCGACTGCCGACGGAGTCTGTAGGACACCGGGGAAGCAATTCGCACAAAGCTGTTTTGCGCAAACAGTGGCATGCGGGGCGGTCCCTGCATGATGTTTGCGGGGATTCTACTGAAACAATAAAGACCTAGGCCATCTGCAGCAAGATACACCAACGACATTCTGTTGACCCACGTGCTCCCCTACGCTTGCAGTTTACTGGCGAAGATTTTCTACTAATGCACTATAGATAGATTGGACACAAAATATTACATAAATTGTATAATAACATGTGACTGCAGTTATTTCTCGCGATTGTATTTTGTTTGTTTCGTTCAATGATATCCTTTATTAAAAGCTGAGTTGTTTAAAAAAAACATTAAACTTATATTTTGTAAGTCGAAAAACATACCTATAAAAATTCTTTAAATAAAATTCAGGTAGTATAGGTACCCTGTTGTTAGATTAATAACATCTAAGACCATATTGATTTATTTTTTATTTACCATGACATTATGCCCTAGAGCCTTGCTGACTCGTCAGTTAGCTTCTGCAGCCTAATCACGTCACTACAGAATGCATTATTTCAACGAAACATTTCAACATTTTTTGAGAAGTTTGAAAAATTCGTTACCGGCCCATTATCTGATATGGAAGGTAACTTTATGAACAAACTACGAAGTTAACTAGATCAGTTGTACTAGTTTGCAGAAAGATAGATATAGGTAAGTACCTACGTTGTTTATTTGTTGAAGACTTTAAAATATGAAAATAATGGCACAAAGAGATAGCCAATGTTAATATGTATAAAGATTTATGTCACCTATTATTTCAGCGTTCGGTACACAGCGTGCCGTGATTTCAGCGACATTGACACGTTTTCAAAATGTCGGTAGTGTCTCACTGATAAGTAGTAATGGTTCTATTTATTTATATTGTTATCTAATCATTAGAAATGTAGATTTGCTCTGACATTGTTACGACTTTACTAGTGAGGTGGATTTCCCACCGTGCCTCCAAGTAGGTATCATTACAAGTTCTATAAATATGCTTTTAGGTGTTCAATGGTGTCGCCCCGCAAGCGAAATAAATGAATACAAAATGGGATTTTATAATGAACCAATGACACGAATGGTTGGCATTTGCAAATGTAGACAGGCTGTGTGCAATTAGGTACTAATTATAAAATCGATAAACTAGAAAAACGAGTGTTTGATAAAACAAGTCGGCGTCAAGTCCGTAGGGCGACACGAGAAGGTACCTACACCACCGCTGCCGCGCTGCACCGCCACCGTATTGCAACGTTATATTAACTTTAGATTGAAGTTAGTAAGTTACAGTAAATGACAAAACGACTTAGGAGAGCACCTATTCATAGGAGTTGGTTAGATAAGAGATGATCTAATAATACACAGATTGTAAAATAAGAGCAGATATCCCAAAATTTGTCATTTAGTTTACCGAGATACACTAAGAGCGATTTTTTACCCAGGCCACAAAAATATTGATATGTATGTTTTCATTTAAAACATGCTACCTACCGTTTTCTTTCTCCGTAAAATAAAATATCGACTAATACCTACAAGTATTTAAGGTAGGTACCAGGTGTTTCAGAAAATTACTTATTAGTATTTTCTAATTATCAGATACCTAGGTATTGTCATTTGTCAGAGCTAGACAAACATCTCTGACCCTGCCCTTCAGGTAGCACAGGCGTATGAATACAGTTGGTATATTATTTATGTTATGTTTGTGAACACAAAATTGACTAGTGGCACATTGCAGTGTGTGACAAACGAAGCTGATATTTATATAATAAAGTTTTATCAACATTCAGCAGCGCGGCCGAACGATGTTGATAACGACCGTCAAACGTATCGTCTACTTCTATCGTACATAGACTTACTACTTACCACTACTACTACTGCAATGACTACTTTTTTTTCTTAAATTCCTTAAACGAATGCCCGGGAAGATATGTTTAAGACGCTGAACTGGAAAAGATCGGGCATACACATAAACGGCGAGTGCATCTCAAACCTTCGATTCGCCGACGATATTGTTCTAATGGCGGAGTCGCTGCACGATCTTCAACAGATGCTGGTCGGCCTAGCTGACGCTTCTCAGCGAATCGGTCTTGGGATGAACATAGATAAAACAAAGGTCATGTTTAACGACCTTATTACTCCGAGACTGGTCGTCGTCAATGGTGTATCTCTCGAAGTTGTTCAGGAATACGTATACCTTGGGCAGACAATGCAAGTAGGTAGAAACAACTTCGAGAGGGAAGCCGCAAGGAGGATTCAGCTGGGATGGGCAGCATTTGGTAAACTTCGACAAGTCTTCTCGCTACCCATTCCACATTGCCTTAAGACGAAAGTCTTCGATGCGTGCGTCCGACCAGTCATGACCTACGCAGCTGAAACGTGGACACTCACGGCGAGATTGGTCCATAAGTTCAAAGTCTCACAGCGAGCTATGGAGAGAGCTATGCTCGGAGTCTCTCTGAGGGATAAAATTACCAACCAAAGTAACCGACATAGCTAAAAGGATTAGCACGCTGAAGTGGCAATGGGCCGGTCACGTCTCTCGGAGAATCGACAATCGTTGGAGTAAACGAGTTCTTGAGTGGAGACCGCGTCTAGGCAGGCGTAGTGGACGCCCGCCGGCCAGGTGGAGTGCCGACCTGCAGAAGGTAGCTGGCAGCAACTGGATGAAAAGAGCTGAAGATCGAGCTCTATGGCGTTCATTAAAGGAGGCCTACGTCCAACAGTGGACGAATACGGGCTGATGATGATGATGATGATGAATATTTGAAAGAATACCACGAATCAATATACCACAGATTTATTATATTGTTTTGCAACTATATAACATAGCTATGCAATATGTGTATATAGTGTAAATGCACCATAGTCACCACGTGTTAGTGCTAGCAACATTACATAAATAAATACATGTGTGTGTATAATATAATTTACAATATAAAGGCTCGTCATAAGCTCAGGTACTTACGCTAAATTTGTCGCCTTACAATACATTAGTACTAATAGGTAAAAGTGTTACATATTTACAAGATCCGCCTGCCGCAGCGCACCGCACTGCACTGCACTGCGTGCCTACAGTCGCAGTCGCAGTCATTATTATTATGTACCTACTGCTAACTGCACACTCACGAATTAATAATTAGGTACAATTGATGTTAAAAATACTCAGCGGCAAAGCCAGGCGGGCACGTCCGGCGCTATATTACAAAATCTACATCGACTAACAGTTGAGCACCGACTCGTATAATATGTATTAAGCGATACAAAAATATAAAAAACATAACGGTAACAGTGACGTCGCGACGGAACAAATGCGGCGGCGCTATCAATAACATGTACTTAACAATGAACGACATCAGGCTGCTCCCTGGCGTTACTTGATCTTGCTCATGATGAGGTCTATCTGCTCGTCCACGCGCGGGCTCGTCCCCCTGCGACCAAACAAACCTATTATATTATCGCCCTTCACATAAGAATCTCTCGCCGTGCCGTCCCGCCATTATGCGCAGGGCCATAATTTTAGATATGATCCAGAAAACTTGTGTTTATAATCTTCGAATGCAATGAGGCCAGTTAGCGCAGCGTGGTGGCGGCCGAGCTGCCACTACTGTGGACCGGCACTTGAGTGATGACGACAGCGAGCTCAAGTATAACTGTGCACTGCGCACGAGTTGTGGGCGCGGAGTAATGTTGAGGCAGCACTACACGACTACACGAGGGTTCATCGGAGTGCCACTTTAACATGACTCGTCCCTGTGTGGTAACAGACGAGCGAGTCACCTGAAGGCGGAGGGGTCGGGCCCCACCATGGCCACGAGCTGCGGCACGTCGTGCGAGTGCGCCACGAAGCGCGCCAGCGCCCGGCACGCGCGCCACAGGTGCTCCTCGGCGGGCGCCCACTGCAGCAGCTGCAGCAGCGCCATCGCCAGCTCCACGCACACCTCGTCGAACACCTGCACGCCGCGCACCACTACACATCACTATGTGCGGGGAACACCCACTACCAGTGCACGGTGGTGTACATACAACTTGTGAAGGTGGGTCACTGGCCACCTTCACAACTTGTTTGTTCTACTTAAATACTTTCCCAACACCATTTTATCAATTAGGTACGACATGAGACTGCTCCGTTAACCTAGTGATCGTAAGCGCGACTACTATACTGTAGGCCCTGAGTTCGATTCCCAAATCGAGTAAAGTTCAAAAAGAGTAAATACGTGAGCGTTTTAACTACTTGACATACCGAAAAATAGATTTGCGTCTGCCTAGCTACTTGTATAACGTACAAACAATTCAAGAACGTAGCTCTACATAAATATGCCACAATACACCTAAGTATACTTTGTTGGTTTAAGAACTTTATTTCTCACAAGAATTTATGATAATTCACTTACTGAGAAACAAGATTAACAATTTATGTTTTAAATAGCAAGCGTACAGAAAAAAATTAAATTTATGTTGTAGGTGATGCACGTAACCAACCGAGCAAACACGGATACAAAAGTATAAGTTACAACTTATTAGATGTGGCAGACGGTAGCGTACTGACCAATTTGTTTGTTTTTTTTTGTAATTTATTTTGTATTGTATTTAAATAATATATATAGATTTAAAATATTTATTTAAATTAATATGTATTAATATTATTATACATATATTTTGTTTTTATTGGATACTCATAATGTATGATTTTATTTGTTTTTTAAATGTTGACATACTTTTTTGTTCTTTAATATCCATCGGTATTTTATTGTATATGTTAACGCCCTCATATTCAATATTTCTTTGTCCGTAATTAACTGTTCTGGGTGGCGCGTTACTAAGTAGTTAGAATTCCGAAGTCTTATTTTTTGGACTTGATGTTTTTTAGTAAAATTTAGAGAAGTATGAATATCCTTATGAATTATTTTGCGAATTAGGATATACACGTATAGTACATATATGTTTGAGAAATGGTCATAATCTTGGTATCCTCGTATAACTTTTGAGTTGGCGTTCGTAATTAGTAATTAAATAAAATTTTGATTAATTTATTTTGTGCTGTTTGCAGTATACCTAGCGTGGCTTTAGCTGCGGTCCCCCAGATTTCGATGAGGTAGTCATGTGTGGCTTAACTAAGGCATAATGTAACAACGGATTTATTACACTGTGACTAAGGAATTAAAGATTATGTAGCGCACTTTCCGAGGAAGACACTTCTTTAAACTGTGTAGAGCTCCTGTAAGAGATGTAAGCTTACTCCTGATTTTATCAATGTGCGGCTTCCAATTAAAGGAGTTATCTAAGATTAAACCTAAATATTTCTCTTTAGTTTTCCTTTGTATTATTTGATCATTAACTTTTAATTCTTTTCAAATTTACTTTGTAATTATGTACCTAATTACAAAGCATACATAGGTGATTAGATTAACATTGGATAATAGATTTTCGGTATAAGTACTAAGAAAAGAACATAAATCTTTTAGTTTCTTATTGAAATGTAAACAATCGTAAAACTGTCGCCGGTCTGAGCGATGTGCTGACGACAACATGAACGACATGTCTTGTAGGTACGTAGAATAATACCACTACACATACACTGCATCCCAGCGAAACACTACACATCAACAAACTACGTTCGGTGCTTATCTTTTGGCTGAACTACATGATGAAGGTACTACCTACACGTAAGGGGAAAGTACATGTAGGTCAATATCAAGAGTGGGTTAATAATAAAGTCACTATATTATAGAAGCAGAAACAATGCACATCAAACATAAAAGTAGTTAGACGTCTCATCGATTGAGTGAAATGATAATAGTGGTAATAATGATAATAGGGAAGAGGGCAGAACATTATCACGGATTAGTTCAAGTTCGTCTGGCTATCTAAATTGGACATTTCAGGACAATTAAATAGTACTAGTTACTAGAGTTACTTTGATAATTACAGGATGACTATTGACAGACCGATAATAATTATACGGCGTGACCTGATACCTTGACTGGATTTCTACCTATATGTATATATACACAATACTTCCGTAAAAGGTTTAATTTCATTCTTCATTATGTCACAACAATAGTAAACCTATTGTTGCAACCTTTAAAAGGATATTCAATAATTTAATTGATATAATATTTTATAAATACAACTATGATGACTTCAAAAGTAGGTTTAAATCGTATGGCACGTGTTATAGTTATAGATGAGATTGGAAAGCCAAGCTAGAAAATTACCTATCTATCATTTAAAAACAATAATAAGCTTAGCGAATGAACAGCGCGATGCAATAAAAACATGAGTTATATTATCCTTACTTCCTTACTAATATTATAAATGTTAAAGTAATTCTGTCTGTCTGTCGCGCTGTCACGCCAAAACTAATGAACCGATTTAAATGAAATTTCGTTGGAATACATACAGTTCATAGAGATAGCCTGAGAAAGGACATAGGCTACTTTTTAATGTGAAAAGGGGCTGTAAGGGGTTGAAATGGGGGATGAAAGTTAAGAAATACCCAGATCACGCGGGCAAAGCCGCTGACGGAAAGCTAGCACTTAAATAATATAACTATTTGTGAGCAAAAAATTAGTGACTCACTGGCTCCTTACGCTGAATTATAACCAAACCGAAGAATTTATCAAAATTCTAGAGTAAGTAATACAGACACGGACACAAACACACACACACACAGACATACACTCAACAGCACACACACCACACCACACACACACACCACACACACACTCCACACACACACACACCTTACACACACACATACTCAAATTATGTTGATTGTTCTAGTTTAGGTTTTAAGTTCTAGAATTAAGTTTTTGTGAACGGATCGCAGAGCCTAGGTCCTACAACACAGGGAATCCTAGTGTTGGATCTAGGGCATAACCAATAATGTAAAAAAAATTCTGGCAATAAACGATTTTTCATTTTTCATTTTCACTATCGCAAACTCTTAGTTAAATGACGTGGACTACTACCTATGTGTCCCGAACGAGATAGATACTACTGTATAGTATAAAATCTATACTAATATTATAAAGAGGAAAGATTTGATTGTTTGTTTGAAACTGATTCTGAAACTTATGGACCGATTTGAAAAATTCTTTCAGAAGGCCGAGTAACATACTGTGTAATTAATTTATAAGAAACACCCAGACTACGCGGGCGAAGCCGCTGGCGGAAAGCTAGCTGTTGTTATATGTATTAAACATTTTTTAAAACAAAACATTGTTGTTTACTTGGCTACTGTATAAAAATAACGCCGCGTATGTATACACACAGTATGTATTGTATAATAAATTAATGGTAACGTAACGCCACATCCGGCAGCGCGCCACCTGTACGTAAACACGGGCTGTGTGCTGTGTGCTTCTGTGCGTCCAAATATCATAAAACAACAAGCACAATCACCTTAAAATAACACGACTTACTGTCTTTTGACGTTATTTATTACACTCACGATAAACTTTGAGTACATATTTAATTCTATCTTAACAATTGACATGTTTACTTAGAGATCAACGAACATTTTTTGTAATCTTTTTTCCATCGTATGAACTATTCATATCGTTCTAGAAGATACATTTCCTACAGAATTATGAGTATTGTGTTACCTCGCAATACACTTTCGTTTTAAATAAAAAAATAGCATCTGTGTGTTCGGAAAACTCGGAAGTACTTAATCCTACTTCCTACTAATACTATAAATGTGACAATTTGGGTGGATGGATGTATAGACATTTGTTGCTCTTTCAAGCAAAAACTACTAAACAGATCTGGATGAAATTTAGCACAGAGATAGATTATAGTCTGGAATAGCACATAGACTTTTTATCACAGTAAAATGTATGGTTCCCGTGGGATAGATTTGTTTTAAGAAGATGAGTATAGACAATTACGTCGTCACCATAGAATCATTTATAAGAGACTAGCTTTCCGCCCGCGCCAGCGGCTTCACGCGTGTTCGGGGTATTTCTTCAAGATTTATTAAAGAAAAAGTAATTCAATTATGATAAATTTAAAACAACACTTGGATTAGCGTCGGTATATGGCGCGGTAAACGTGTTAAATTTTTCGAATGCTGCGCAACCTGGTGAGTTATAGGCTGGACACGGCGCTCATTACAATCATGTTAGATTACTGTAGTCTGTAGTCTGTAGGTCTGTAGGTCTGTAGGTCTGTAGGTCTGTAGGTCTGTAGGTCTGTAGGTCTGTAGGTCTGTAGGGATTGTTAACGATCCATGAGCATGACGCAAAGCGCAAGTGGCAGTTATAAGTGCGGTTTTTTAGTTTGTATGAGACACATCCACTTTGGATATTTAACAATGCGAGTGATGATCGTTTTCACCAACTAATATTATGTATATAGTGCAAGTTTTAACATATAGTCTGGCTACAATAATGACTAATTGTGATAATTGTTAACATTATTAAACTATTAATGTTTTTTTTTATGTATCTTACGTGACACCTCACTGGTGAAAATGCACGTGTGTATCATGTGTCGGTATCAGTATCAAGCTGATGTACAGCGCGGCCACTGGGGCTGCGCTGGGCTGCGCTGGGCTGCGCTGGGCTGCGCTGGGCACACATTACTGAGCAAGTGGCACGCCGCACGCGTCACATAAGCTCACGGAATCATTTCACGGAAATGAATGATCACTTGTATGTCATGTTACTTAACATTAGTTGACTGATGATTGTAATTGTTAATGTTCTTAGCTCTGTATTATAGTGTTGTCAATGGAATCAGATAGTGACGTAAGTTAATGTAGGCACTAGCTTTAAGCAGTTACATGTTTATTGCGAATGTTAACTGATATTTTGATAATGGGATTAACATTGAGAAACATATATATAGTGGGGCACGTTCCTAGCACGGGGCACGAGGCGGCGCGATGGCGCGCGGTACCTTGCTCTTGGCGCCGCGGGGCAGCAGGTCTCGCAGCGCCTTGCCCACTTGGAACCGCTGCAACACACGCACCGGCGCTGCACCACACACACACACGCACGCGCACGCGCACACGCACACGTGCGTACGCCTCGCTTTATATCTCACAACAACAGCGCATGGCTAACATTCACTTTATCTGCCATAATATTATGTAGGTACCAATGTCATCTTTGTTTTGGTAATAGTAGTTGTTATTGTGATCACAGTATCACATCAACTATTTCAAAGTCACTGCGTATATTAAAAGTGCCCTGTCAATAACCGAGCACGCGCATGAACTCATTGTTCATAGTCAGCACCGATATGCTTTAAGAAATAATAAAAAATAATACCCCCAATCCCGTATAGTCCGCGCGGAACTAGTTGGCCGCGCCTTAGGGATGTTAGCGGTGGGACGGAGGGGCGTTTGCTTTCATTTACCGACCGGCCGTTGGCGCGGTCAACTAGTTGCGCGCAGACTATAAAATGTCGATCCATGCGCCAAACATTCTGTATACAAGGTGGTAGGGACATCGACGCACAAACGTCGTGAAAAGGTTTCACTCAAGGTCAAAAATAAAATGACCTAGGTCTGTAGAAAATGATCGATTATTACAGATATTAACATTTTTGAGCGCGCAGTGTATTGCTAAAAACACGATTATAACGCTCCGCGGTGAATGTTATCGCGCGCGCGATCCGAAATAAGTAAAAGAAAGTTTTTTTTAAATTATAAATCTAATTTGGGTAAATAGCAATAATACTTTTCTGCACGTTCAAGTAAAAAAAAAACTGCAGAAACAAAATTGAATAATTGATGAAAAAAGTTACGGAAAATTTTAACGCAGGGGGTCCAGAATCATGTACTGAACTCATGGTATTCGGATATGCATCGATGTCCCTTCCACCTTGTATAAATAATGATGTTGTTGTGAAATACAAAATAATTTAGAAAAAAAAGTGAATAAGCGGTAAGTAGTCAGTAAAGCAGAAACATAAAAATATCAAGTGTGACTTAAGACTGTTTTTAAATACATTGAACTCAAAATACTCATAACGTTGCGAGACGCGTTCCACACTTGTGTGACTAAAGTAAATTCCGCCCGGCCGGTGTTGGAATGAATAAGTCTAGTTAAGTCTCTAATAAAAAAATCTATAAACATTTTCGATTGTTTTTATAAGTAATTAAGTATTAACTATTTTTATATTCATCAATACAAAAAACATTATGATAAATAAAGCTAATAGATCAGTTACTCAACCACGAGTTCTATGGAATTGCTTTCAATAGGCTTTTGCGCATGGAAACGCTGTAATCTCATAGCCGATTTTAGTTCCTCACGTAACCGCTAGAGGCGCTGCGAAGGCAGACAAATATTTTACGGCGTCGCCGCGTCGCTAGCGGGTTTAGTGAGAAAAACTTATGGTCCAGGTACAGATCACTATCATAAAAACTTACTTAGGTAGGTACATCTTGTAAAAAAATATAAAAAGTCCGTATTTTGGTGATACACAGACGCAAACTTCGAAATGTTCGCGACTTGCTTACTAAAAAAAGGTCCGATACGGTGACACTTGGACGCGTACTCCTAAATATTCGTGGAGCTAGTCTTTGGCGGCAGTATTTGCCCGTACTCATACTCGTAAGCCTCAGTGCACGACTCATCTCTATGTACGACCCGATATACGAACATACACTTGTCTGTCGGACCATTTACTTATTGTTACAACTGTGGGTGTACATTAGAACACCTCTGCCTAACAGTTTGGGGGAAACTGGTTTTTTTAAATTATTTGTTGTTATACTGTGCCCGCAACTTTGTTCGTGTAACTGTCGATAGCTAAAACGCGTCGCAAGAGTACACAGTTAATATCCGTGTTACCCGACCGGTTTAGAAAATAAGCAGACGCGTGTCAGCAGTTTGGCGGCGGCGGCGGAAAATATAAAAAGGTTTCGAACCTGCGTCTTCTGGTGCGGTACACCAGACGCTATGACCGCTAAGCCACCGCGAGCCCTACTTTATGTCTTAAGGTGACGTATCAGTATTATTCAAATAAATTCGTTAAATGTCAAGCAGGAGGGAGAAAAGATATTTGTTTGTCAAGCAGTTTGATGTTTTTTTAGTTAAAAAAATGTAAAAATATTTAGATCACTTACAGAGACAACTCACGCAAATTAAATATGTAAATATAATTTATAAAATTCATGTCCAAGTCCCTGAACATAAAACAATAGCAACCAAATTGGCTTAAAAAAATTGTTTTATTAATTTTGTTGGTTGTTGATTTGAAATGTTCAGAAACTTTAGGAACAGAGCTAAAAGCACAGAACAGATGAGGTTAGAAAGGAATTTGTACCGGCATAATATTATTTTTTTGGAGTCGTACGCTGTCACAATAAGAGCGCGACCGTTGGCCGGTAAAACAATTTCGGTTGACTTATAAGCGTCAACGCGTCACTTATCTATTCTGCGGCTTAACTAGATTGTTAGTGATATTATTTTGTTAATTAATAAAGGAAATCAACTACGATCAACGACTTCTGTTGCTGACTGTACTAAATCTGCGGCCCATTTGAGAGCGGGTGTAGAGCAGTCGGCGTGAACAACTATATAGTCCGTTTTTTTATCGCAGACACTAAAGTGACATTACGTGGGATGCCAGTTTTTGCATTTTTTAAATAGTGATGTGCCACTATCGAAAATTATCGCTAATTGATTTATCTGTTTTTTATATTGATTTATCCCGAAAAAAATTGTAGGTCTTATTTAAAATTTAAAAATAATTGGTCGGAATAGGTGGTTTTTAAGGACTAAATAACGACAGTGAAATCGACATAGTCTTCTAAGACTTTTTTACTGCAATTGATATAGTTTTCTAATAAATTTTTACCTAGTTGGAACACAAGATTAAATATATTATAGTTCTTTCTTAGTTTTTTTTTTTGTAGGTAATTTTACGTCATTTGTTACTTAAAAACTCTACGACGACATACCTTTCATATAATTTTTTGTGCATTCGGACAATTTCAATTAATTTGGGCTTTAATGATACGATTTGGAATAGAAAACTTTTAAGCTAATCGTCTAAAAGTTACAATAAAACAAACCGGTATCGTAGGTACAACACTACACAAAAAAGCTGGTATCATTATTTGTAATTTTGACATATGCATCCAGCATCTGTCAATCTAGTGTCTGAGATAAAAAAACAGACTTTAGAGTTATTAGACATCGAAAACGGTAAGAGGACACGGTCGAGTCGCGGGAGAGACGGCGGGTGCCAAGCGGTCGGAAGTGGGTGCAATGCAGCAAGGAAAGAGGGCGGATCCAGAGCCGCAAGGAGAGGCTTAGGCTGTCAAAGGTATTTAATGGTCTAATTTAAATAAAACATTTACATTTATTTGTAATCTTTTTACGATACATGATTATTTAAATAGCAATGCAAGAAAAGGGAGGGGCCGACCCCAGCCCACACGAGCTGTCAGGTGAGCCGCAGGGCGCAGAAAGTGGGCACATGAATACAAATAAAGCATCGGCGATACAGACCACGGTTTTTACCTCCTTGGTGGCGATGTTGTGCATCAGCGCGGTGCCCAGCTCGCGCAGCTCCAGCTCCGCGCTCAGGCAGCTGTGCACGCACACCTGCACACACCACGCTGTAGCTACACTCCGCTCTAGCTCTACGTACCAGTAGTACTACCGGTACACAGACACTGTCTGCCTACGCTCTACACTACTGTACCTTGGTGGTGGCGCGGATGTTAGACAGCGGCTGTCCGTTGTGTTCCCACTCGCTGATGTACAGTAGCCACTCCGACGACGAGATGTTCTCGAACAGGTTGCACAGCTGACGAGTAAACATTAACGTTAGATGCACACTACTCGTACCCGTTCGACTAGCCACGACTAGTAGAACAGTATATTATATTTGTTTATTATTTACAGTCGATAAAGTTTATAGGGCTGAGCCGACTGAAAAAGAGCGAAATGGAACATAGGATCCTTAAGTAGGTACATATTCAAAAAATAATACAGCATATAGGAGGTGCGCGTAGTTGAGCAGCGCGTGGTGGCGCCGGTCCTGGTGCAGCACGAGATACTCACGAAGAGCGCGAGCGCGAGCTGCTCCTGCAGCGGGTGCGCGTCCACGGCGTGCGCGTAGTTGAGCAGCGCGTGGTGGCGCCGGTCCTGGTGCAGCACGAGATACTCACGAAGAGCGCGAGCGCGAGCTGCTCCTGCAGCGGGTGCGCGTCCACGGCGTGCGCGTAGTTGAGCAGCGCGTGGTGGCGCCGGTCCTGGTGCAGCACGAGATACTCACGAAGAGCGCGAGCGCGAGCTGCTCCTGCAGCGGGTGCGCGTCCACGGCGTGCGCGTAGTTGAGCAGCGCGTGGTGGCGCCGGTCCTGGTGCAGCACGAGATACTCACGAAGAGCGCGAGCGCGAGCTGCTCCTGCAGCGGGTGCGCGTCCACGGCGTGCGCGTAGTTGAGCAGCGCGTGGTGGCGCCGGTCCTGGTGCAGCACGAGATACTCACGAAGAGCGCGAGCGCGAGCTGCTCCTGCAGCGGGTGCGCGTCCACGGCGTGCGCGTAGTTGAGCAGCGCGTGGTGGCGCCGGTCCTGGTGCAGCACGAGATACTCACGAAGAGCGCGAGCGCGAGCTGCTCCTGCAGCGGGTGCGCGTCCACGGCGTGCGCGTAGTTGAGCAGCGCGTGGTGGCGCCGGTCCTGGTGCAGCACGAGATACTCACGAAGAGCGCGAGCGCGAGCTGCTCCTGCAGCGGGTGCGCGTCCACGGCGTGCGCGTAGTTGAGCAGCGCGTGGTGGCGCCGGTCCTGGTGCAGCACGAGATACTCACGAAGAGCGCGAGCGCGAGCTGCTCCTGCAGCGGGTGCGCGTCCACGGCGTGCGCGTAGTTGAGCAGCGCGTGGTGGCGCCGGTCCTGGTGCAGCACGAGATACTCACGAAGAGCGCGAGCGCGAGCTGCTCCTGCAGCGGGTGCGCGTCCACGGCGTGCGCGTAGTTGAGCAGCGCGTGGTGGCGCCGGTCCTGGTGCAGCACGAGATACTCACGAAGAGCGCGAGCGCGAGCTGCTCCTGCAGCGGGTGCGCGTCCACGGCGTGCGCGTAGTTGAGCAGCGCGTGGTGGCGCCGGTCCTGGTGCAGCACGAGATACTCACGAAGAGCGCGAGCGCGAGCTGCTCCTGCAGCGGGTGCGCGTCCACGGCGTGCGCGTAGTTGAGCAGCGCGTGGTGGCGCCGGTCCTGGTGCAGCACGAGATACTCACGAAGAGCGCGAGCGCGAGCTGCTCCTGCAGCGGGTGCGCGTCCACGGCGTGCGCGTAGTTGAGCAGCGCGTGGTGGCGCCGGTCCTGGTGCAGCACGAGCGACACGTCGTCGCGCAGCGCGGCGGCCGCGAGGCAGCGCAGCGCGCGCACGCGCACTTCCGACTCCAGCGCGCCGTCGTTCAGCAGCCGTCCTGCAAAGCGTCAATCAGACTCACATTACGACATTCGCCTCGTAAAATCGTTTTTTTGGAATTCGTACACGAAGGGTCCAAACGGAAAGCACTCACTCACTTACCCATCTGTCGTCTGTCACAAAGATTTTACAGTCAAACGATTGCACCTGCAGTCTTAAAGGGGTTTGAACATTTTTCTATGCAGCGTGCCATTTCAACCGACCGCTATTTTGAAAAAACATCTGATTACCGGCCACCCATAAAAACTTCATAAATCACAATAGGCAAATAACAGGCATCAATACCAAAAAGAAATCTATTCCTGACTGCCAGGTAACTTTCATAGCGTTTATCTTAGAAACGTGACACTACGAGTTTTTTCTCTGTTTATATTAATAATGTCAGCTATCGAAATATACGGGACGCGCAAGTGAGACATTTAAAAAAAACCATTAACGCCACCGAATGCCAAAATCTTCAAACACCTTTTTACAGTATAAAATATCTTGTTTACATCAGCCATACAAATTGTAAAAAAGTATTTTTAAATGTTTTTGGAAAGCGACTTTGTTTTATACTGTAAAGATAAAGAAAAGATTCTGGTGAATTGTTCACACTAATATTATAATGAGCCAAGATTTGCATTTTTGTTTACAAACAAATAATCTTAAATACTACTGAGCCGATTTATAAAATGTTTCCCCAGTAGAAGTGACGCACGTACCGATGAATGCGAGGAAGTCGTCCCCGAGCACCCAGCTGCCCTCGCCTTGCACCAAGTATTGCTGCATCTCGTCCAGACTCTGCCGCTCCTCCGGCGTTAGCTCCACGCCCTCCAGTGCCTTCGAAAGCTTTTCAAACTCCTGCAAGCCCTGCATAAGAACAAGCCAACAGATTAGATAATATTTTTTGTAAAAATGTATATGATTAGTAAAAATAAGACATATGTAACATTGAGAACGGCTCTTATAAGATATGACTAGCTTTTGCCTGCGACTCCGTCGCGTGGAAAAGTTACTTTAGGCAGTTTCTTTATTATCTATTTCGTTTTTCCACACGTCTCAGATGCATTAACTTATCTCGTACATTAATTATCTCCGATAAATATTGTAAGCATAAATAGATTTGGACTTTTTAGGGTTTTACACTTCAATGTGAACTTTCATCCCCTATTTCACCAGATGTAGGTCGAAATTTCAAAAACACTTGAACAAATGTCTATTTGTTTCATATCAAGTGATTTAATACAAAGTTTCATAGTTTTTTCTTCATACTATACAAACTTTCATTCCCTACTTTACCCCTCCAAGCATTTTTCGCGACAAAAAATATATCCTTCTCCAAGGTCTAATTAAATTAATCTATCTTTATACCAAATTTCATTAAAATCGGTTAAACAGTTTATTGTTGACAGCATAACAGACAGACTTACTTTCGTATCTATATAAATAAAAATGAATCACTAAATCTGTTGCTAAGCACAAAACTCGAGAACGACTGAACCGATTTGGCTTTTTTCTTTTTTGTTGTCTATACTAATATTATAAAGAGGAAAGATTTGTTTGTTTGTTTGTTTGTTTGTTTGTAATGAATAGGCTCCGAAACTACTGGACCGATTTCAAAAATTCTTTCACCTTTGGAAAGCTACATTATCCCCGAGTAACATAGGCTATATATCATCACGCTACGACTAATAGGAGCGGAGTAGTAATGAAAAATGTAGCAAAAACGGGGAAAAAATTATAAGACCACGCGGGCGAAGCCGCTGGCGGGAAGCTAGTGTTTGATAAAGTCTGAGGAAGGTTTTTATAGAGAGGAAAAAAAAACAGAATAAAACTAGTAGTTTATAATATTACTAGGGAGTACGGGTGGGCGGTAACTGCAGAGGCCAGAAACACTTGTTATATCAGAAGCGCGTTGGTATCTTAAGACTTCAATTTAATAAGTTAATTGTTTCCATCAAACTGGAACACAATAATAATGCCACAATAAAAAGTTGTATGGTTTAGTATTTATGTGGTATCTTAATAAAGTTCGATGAGTGTGTTTCTATGATATCATGATCACACTAAAATGCATCGTTAAAAATTTGTATGAATTTGTCTCCCTGTGGGACTGAAGGACTGCCAGGCACGGGGCACTTATCTGTACAGGTGACACAGCGCCCGTTGCCCGGCCGCCGCCGCCGCGTTGCCACTCATCAATTTTATAATTATGTTTATTACGCTTCTGGCTACCGAAACAAACACTGTATCACCACTGCAGTATGACCTTCTAATATTATATTTACAGCTTACTGCATGCCGCCACGTGTGTGACTCATTGGCTGGAAAATCAGTTTTATACAACTCACTTCTGTGAATATTACGAGAACATTCACGAGAAGTATGAAAGCTCACATTGCAGAAGTTTACAAATGTTTATCTATATCACGTTATATTAGGTGGAGACGCATTGTGACGTGTCAGACCCACAGATTGCGTGCAATTGTTGTGAATGGCACTTACCTTCAGTAAAACATAATTTATGTTACATCGGCATTGTGATTGAAAATTAACAAATATTTTTCGTTCTTTATATGTTGTTAATTTATAATTCAGAAAAAAAACTGTAAAGTGTATTGTGTGTACTATATGTGTGTAGTGTTTTCATTTTGCAATAACTATTGGTGTAATGCGATCTTAAAACATGTTGAAAGTACCTTTTTGTTAAAAATACATTTCCAGTCATCAACATGTGGAAAGTGTTGGGTACTCACGTCGACGTCGGTGTACACGATGGGCGGGTCCCTGTTGCGCTTGCGCAGCTCCTCTTGGCGACGCTCGTCCGCCTCGTGCGCGAGCGCGTCCGAGCTCGGACCCGCACGCGACAGCTCCTCGGGCGCGGCCGCCGCTGCCTCTACTGCTTCTGCCATGTCTAGTGCCGAAATCAAATCGTTAACTTTGAAATGATTACATTAAATGATAATGTGCGACTGAGATCATCTGTGTGCTACTCGCTACGACTCGCCGATCACAACCATTAATGATCTCACGGTTTGCGCGGCTGTCACTCTCAACTGCTATTAGTTCAAACGAACAGAGTTAAGTCCAATCCAAACCTCAACATTTCTTTTTGCACTTGTGTAATTTTGAAAACGATCATTAACACTCGCACAGAAACTCGGAAACTATCATCATCAGAATCAGATCAGAAACTAACCTAAAATTTTCTAGTTTCTGGAGTTGTACCGCTACGAATATGTTTTGAACGATTCCAGAGTATTTTAGAATGTTGGTTGTGTGCAGATAAATCACAATTCCAATCGCAAATATATCGAATTAGAACAACGTGGCAGTCGCACCCGGTGGTGCGTACCCGGGACATAAATAAACTGAAGTCGGGCGCGCTGCCGCGCTGCCGCGCTGCCGCGGTGCCGCAGTGCCGCGGTGCCGCGCAGCACATACGCACCTGTAGCTGCGGTGCTGGAGAGCGGCGCCGCCGGAGTCCGCGCGCGGAATGCCGCGCCCGCGCCCGCGCCGGCGGCGGCTGGCCGCGCGCCAGCTCGCCTCCGCGCCACTATTATATTTATAATTACACCCGGCGCGCGTTTTGGTGCCGGTCGACTCGCCTTTACATGTTCGATTTCGCTATGTAAACACGTCGCTCCAGAGACGAGCTTTTAGTATGCATCATATAGCGCGTTGATCCCGGAAAACAACATTATTGCGGTCAAAATTGAAGCTAATTTACGAGTACCTAGATAAATAAAATTTTAATAGATGTGACATGTCAAAGCTTCAATCCATAAAGTAATAGGTATCGAATTATAACGAGGAAAATGTCAGGCTAGTTTACATCATGCTACGAGCTACGACTTTTTTGCTTAGCTCATTAAATTATATTATTTTTAGTCAAGGCGTCTTTTCGAGCTAAAATGTTTACCTGATAACAAATTATGTAGTTATGGCTTGCATAGTTGGTATGACTGAACAATGTGCAACAACTACGCGCTACACACGCTGGTCATCGCCCCAGGCGTCGCCGTCGCGGTCGCCGTGAGCTCGCGAGCCGCGTCCCGACCTACTTGTGGAGCGTTCAACTGACCACGCTCACAATAGATAGACTACTCAATCACACAAATCATTGACTCTTCCAATGTACAACATAATATTTCGGCGGACGACGTTTTCTAGCCTGAAAAAACATTTGAAATGTGTTTGTGTTTTTTAGTTTGATTTCTAAATCACTCGAAATTGCACCTTATTTATTCGTTATAAATTATGATTTGATAACTTTGATTTCTATAAAATACTTATGAGCTTCCAGTTTTGAAAACTTTTTAACTTAGTGTACGTCTAAGATAAGATTATTATTTGTTTGTATGTGTTTATACTTTCTCATGTACTTGTGTTTTTTTTTTATAACTGGCGGTTTGGTAGCTGTATGAACTCGGATTTCTTCATTCACAGTTTCAATAGTAGTGATAAACCCAGGAATTTATAATTAAAATTTTCTCCTGCCTAATTAGTTTTATGGCCATATAGAACATTCATAATGATACATTTACATTAGTAAGAGAAAAACACGAAATCTATGTCAAAATGAAAATATCATCATAATTATTTTACTATAATAACTACTAAAAATCGTACATGGATGACGGTGATTCGGATGGTCCTTGATTAGTGTCTAATATTCCCAAATAAGTGAATCATAAGTGAAAAAGTTTAAACCTTGCCTCCATAGATGGCGTTGTTAGCTCTGCTGAATGGCGGTATGGTTTCGTTACCGGACAAAATACATAGTTTATATTTTTTTGTGTTATTTGAAACCTGATTTTGTATTGATTATTGTAAGTAGTAGTACAGTCAACAAAAAAGATAAGTATACAGGCAGACAATTACATCTGAATTTTGTCAAAGATTGTGTAATAATGTATAACGCAAAATGTGTTAAAATACAGGTGTACAGCTGCCTACATAGTACATACCAAACCCTTTAGTAGACAATAAAATTTTAAGGTGTATCTTTGGCGAAACAGAGTCTGCCTGTATACTTGTTTTTTTTGTTGACTGTACAATAAATACATACTAATTGACCGTTTCACTTGACGACCCAGGGACCCGAAATATATAAATTTTGTCTTTGGACGTCACTTCTCCGGCCACCCTGTGTATACAGCGCGGGCAGTAAATCGTGGATCAAACGATAAAGGAATCGTGCAAAAATCCGGACTCCGAGCTGCTACTGCAAATTTCACCCCAAAAAAAGTGTTGTGGGAAAAACCCAACAACACTGCTCGACCCGGGATCGAACCAAGGACTTCGAGCGTAGCCGTCGCGCTTGGGACCTCTAGACCGACGAGGCAGTCAAAACAGCTGCCAATTGGCTCGCCCCCTATTACATCGGACCTAATCAAACCGCGAACTGTGGAAAATTCGGGGACTACAGGCGTGATGGTATGGTGGTATGTATAGCTGTTTTTGACTAACCTCTGATTTATAAACACTGCCAAACATAGCCAAGGGTCCAAACTAACTGTTTCGTAAAATAAAGGACTCATGAAATAAATACTAGGTACAGTCAGATTTAACTGATTTTATCGTTGATGGGTCACACAATCTCACTCATCAATGTAAATATAGATTTGGCTTCTTTTATACTTTTAGGTAACTTATTGTATTGCTGCGCTCCATCATATTGAATGCTGTATTTTCCGTAATTTGTTCTAGGATTTTTTAAACAAAGATTATTTGCCTGCCTCGTTGCGCGTTTATGGTAGTAGTAAGTATATAATTTATAGCCTATAGTACTCGGGGATAATGTATATATCTTCTAATGCAGTTATTTTCAGAATCGCATCATTAATTTCGGAGATTACCCCCTATTAATTATCAACTCAAAACCTAGAAAAATTACAAACTAACAAACTCACAAATTTACAATTTCATGATATTAGTATTATAGGTGTTTCTAAACTCAGAATTTTCTCCTCTTTCGTTTGATATGCCACTCGATAGGATAGCATTTTTTTTTTAAATTTCGATCTTTTTTTGCATGTAACATTCGTCGTATTGATTTTGTTTATTTAAAATGTAGCCATTGTTACCGGTACCGTAATAACAAAACGTTTGACACCTCATTCATCAAAATCAGATGAGTACTTTAGGCGCTGTAGTGGAACATACGTAAATAGGAAGATACATAGACTGCCTAATATAAAACCCTTCCTTCGGCTTTTTGCCGTGTCGTCGGGTAAAAATGAACATAAAATAATAATTTAGCTACCAACAGCTATGTTTTATACCTCGTTTTAATACTCATTAAATAGGCAAGTTTTGCTACTACAGGGTCAATTTTTGGCAGTATTTTTTTTTTTACAGTAACGTTCTAAAGTTACAAATAATTATTCGTGAAACTTAAAAGGTAAGAAAAAAGTTCCAATACTCATAAATCTGGGCACCTAATATTAGATTGTAATAAATAAAAACGAAAGATCAAGTCGTAATCTGTCGTTATAAATTATTCTAATCTAATATTGTCTTTCTCCGATTTTTACGGCCGGGTTAAAGTTAGCTAGCGCCAACTTCAACCCGGACAATAAGTTTGGCGCGAACTGTACGTAGGTAATACAATTAGTTTGGTGAGTGCAGTGTGCGATTGTGTTGTGTTACCGTGGTCGCGGTCGCCCGGGTCGCCGCGCTCGCGCAGTTTGTTGCGCTTGCGCTCGCGGCGGCGCTCCTTGCGTGCCAGCTTCTCGGCCAGCGTGCTGCGCCGCGCCTCCAGCTGCTGCGACGCCGCTCTGCAACACACACGTCCGTCAACGGGAGCGTCGCGGCTTCTCCGGCACCCACCCAGTCACGGGGAATTATTTGTGGGCGACAGTGGCACCGTAGCAGTGTCGCTTTGCGATAACGGCCTTGCCTTGCGTATAGATGGCGCAGCCGCTGCGACTTTACGTGGGTTTTGAAGTCGCGGATGCGACACGGTTATGTGGGGCTCTCCCACCAGATGGCCAACATACCGAGTAAAACCACTACCACTACCGGCTTCCGCTTAGTGGCGGGATCACGTGAATCGGTCTCGCATGCTCCGCGATCCGACGGACCCTCCCCAAAGGTCAAGTTCTTTTGAGGATTTTGGCGAATAAGATAAGAAGTGTAGGTAATTGTTGAATGAGCCACCGAATGTACGAGGGTGAATCAAAAAGTTCTTGGAATCACTATAAAATCTCCTTCCACTTCTATACATTTAGAATACCGCTTACTAACTTTCTTATTCCATGTTAAAAATCAGTTTCTTGATTCCCCAAAAACTCGTCTACGGCAGCCATACCCGCGTCCTCATTGCCAAATTTCTTCCCCGGGATATGTTCCTTTAATTTCAGGAATAAGTGAAAGTCACTAGGGGCTGCATCCAGAGAATATGGTGAGTGGTCAAATATTTCGAAGCCAGCACTACGGATTGCTTGAAGCGCAACTTCTGACCAATGAGCAAGATTGTTATCGGGGTGAAGTGACATGCCCAACGTCAGTCGTCCTCGGCGTTTTTTATAATCGAATCGCGCACTTTTGATATTAAATTTTTTGATCTTCCTATACCAAATGTTGAACCGTTTTGATGTTATCCTCCGTGACAAATATTGAAGGCCGCCCAGAAGAAGGATCATCTTCACAGATAATAAATAAATAAATAAATATCTTGGGACATTTTTACACAGCACCATCTAGTCCCAAACTAAGCAGAGCTTGTACTATGGGTACTAGACAATGGATGTAATACTTATACAGTGTTATAAAAAATACCTTAGCGATTTTTGATCTTATGAATCAGAATCAGGGACCGAACACATTGGTGAGGAAAAAAAATTTTTTTTTTGTTATTTTGTCGTTATAATGTCCGAAATATTCTAAAACGATAGAGAGCCTAAAAGTTAATGACCTTAAGGTAAGTGCCCCCGTATGGTCGGCCATACACTCGTAGGCATCTTTACTTAGATAAGTGTGCGAAAGAAAACGTTTCACTATCACACACACACACACACACACTACCCAGCGCAGACCACGCGGGCGCACGGGGTAGTAATACTAGGAGCGGCAAGCGGGTGGCAGGGGGCGGGCCTCGGGCATGCGGGAACTCTGGAAGTAAAGTTTCCGAAAACCTGTGACGCGAGCGCACGCGTGTCGGTAATTGCGCTCGCGGCAATTTTTTACGTAAACCGCGCACGGGCGTTATTTAAAATGTACAGTAACCGCGAATATTACGAGATGGTGCGAGTGTACATTCAATGTGATGGTTAATTAAATATTTAAATAAAACGAAAAAAAATAAAAAAAATTCATTTTAAATTTAGAACAGGTTTTTGTAAAATAGCTAAGGTATTTCTTATAACCCTGTATACTTCTTTTTTTATATATTTTTGTAAATACATACTTATAATACATAGGAACCACCCAGACAAACACAAATACTTATATTCATCACATAAATATTTATGTCCTGTGGCAATCGAACCCACGACCTCGTGATCAGCAGTCCGGTACTCGAACCACTAGACCACAGACGCCGTCAAATCGATCTACCTCTTTTATATTTAGCAACCCAGTAAGCGACCGCAGAATAGGCCCCAATGGTTGCTGAATACCCAAAAAAAAATTTCTTGTGGACATTTTTTTCAGGTGGAGGGTATTTTATGACTGCAACGACTGACTTTTCTCCATAGTTGAATATTTTTAACAACTACTCGTACAACATAATTAATAACTTAAAAACAATACGATAAAATCGATTGAAATTTTGCAATAATACTATAGTATTGACACTTCAAAATTAATATAAAACTACCGCCTAAAATATCATAATTATGAATATGCGATTCTAAGAAGTTTTTGATCCACTCTCGTATGTTTCAATAAGTCTATTACTAGTTCCACAAAGTTATAAAATTGTTCCAAAGTTAATGTTAAATGTTGTTTAGGTATAATGTAATGAATGCATCCGATCGCGATGATTCGGCTTGGGTGGCAACTCGACCACATGAAACTCGACCAATGGTCGAGTAGCCCCTTTTTGAAAAGATTAGGCGTCGAATCGGCCATTCGACTACCAAAAATCTCGGCCAATGGTCGAAAGGACACCTTTTAAAACTGTTGGTGGTCGAGTCGACCAAAAGCTGGAATTTATCAAATAACTAAATAAAATGTAGGTAATAATCAAAATTTAGATGTATTCCAGGAACAGCAATGATTTGAATAGCAATGATCCGAAAAGCAATTGACGTATTCCACGAATGGCAATTATCAATATTTTTGTCTATTTTGGTCAATGGCTATTTGTGGCCTATATTTTTATATTAAATTTTATTCCACGAATGGCAATTTCGTCATAGTAGCTACACTAGCTACTAGTGATGTGGCTATCAATTTTAAATGTTAGTTGTCTTTTTTAAATTGGGGCATGATAGTTAAAGATAAACTTCGGCAATCGGACAGAAAGTACTAGGGTAGCATATGCTGTATGAAGATAGTACTTCGTTGCGTGGGGCGTAGTGTATGATGATATTGACGTTCTGGGAGATTTCGGAATCCCAGGCTACAGGGCATCTACTAGGGTTGCATAAAACATAAAACATGGCGTTGTATGTTGATTCCGGTAATACACGTCTAGAATGTCTACCTGTGTGAAGCCGGGATGGGCCGCTTGTACTTACCTATATACTCGTATAAAAAGGAATGCGATATTATAAAGGCTGATTTAGTACAAGCACACTGTCCCTATTTTTTTTATTAAAATTTAAAAAATAAACTCACTGGTGGTTTTTATCGATATTTTTCATTTAATGACGACCTAAATAACATATTACACCACATGACTAGTAGATACCATGACGAAATTGCCATTCGTGAAATACGTCAATTGCTTTTCGGATCATTGCTATTCAAATCATTGCTGTTCCTGGACTACATCTAAATTTTGATTATTACCTACATTTTATTTAGTTATTTGATAAATTCCAGCTTTTGGTCGACTCGACCACCAACAGTTTTAAAAGGTGTCCTTTCGACCATTGGCCGAGATTTTTGGTAGTCGAATGGCCGATTCGACGCCTAATCTTTTCAAAAAGTGGCTACTCGACCATTGGTCGAGTTTCATGTGGTCGAGTTGCCACCCAAGCCGATGATTCCGTGTAAATGTGTAATGCACTGATTAATGTTTTTGGACGTATCGTTTTAAACGCGCATGAGCGTACGGAGCATAAGCTCGTAAGCATTTACACTAAATAAACGTAACCGTAAGAATGAAAACATTATAATATTATGTACAGTTGTTTTATTTGTATGTACCTATGTGTTCATTGATCCATTTTATTATTATTCATAAAGTATTTGTATTGTAATACTTGCACAAATAGGTTCGGTATATTCCCATTTTTTTTAAATGTCGTTTGCTATCAGTGGTGGCGTCACCACGGGTGGTAATTGGGAGTGGCCATCGCTTTTGTTGAAAAAATCAATTGATAGTGAAAAGGTATGGTGACTTTGAATGCTATTCTTGAATTCTTCGCATTCTTAGTGCTTCGACTGTTACACCAAATCACGACAGTCCACAGATAACAAAATTGCATAAATTATCGAGTACAACAGTTGTTCGAAATAAGAATGTTGCAAACATTTTATCTCACTCGGTCACTTGCCGGGTAGGTGATGTAAAAAATTATAATAGGCTAGCTACGAATAACAGACCGAAAACATTTTCATCGTCATTAAGTTTATTGGTCAGCCAAGAAACAAAAATGTGATAATAATAAGCGGTCCGTCAGAAGGGGTGGGTCGGCTTGTGCGGCGCGTGTGGCGGCGCGGGGCGGCGCGTCCGGCGCCAGTCGCGCAGCGCGCGCGCGCCCGCCGCCAGCAGCGACCACACCCACCCGCGCGCCGACCTGCGAGTGCGCCTCCTCCACTCAGATTCACAACGTTACCTGTGCGTACGCATACCTACCTAATATTGACACTCCTTCAGCGTTTCATAAGAATTTGACACTCCATCCAATTCTTTGGTGTATTTTTGGTGTAGATACGATTACATACCTACCGTACCTACCTACCGAAACGCGGCGAGATTGTGTCCCTTCGGCCCACAGGGGATCGGTGATACAAAAGGCAGAGACAAGAGGTCATACTGAACTCATACTCATACCTATAACTCGTATACTTTTTTAAATTATTCATATACAGGTGTCCAATAAGAAATGCGACGCCGCGACGAGACTGTGTGAGATGGCTAACTTGACTAAACAAACTACCAATACGCCTTGACCACGGGACATAAAACAAATGTATGGAAAAGTACTGGACACTCGGGTGGAGTGTCCAGTACTTTTAGCGGCGACCGGCGACGTGACCGGCGAAACGTACTGAGTGAATCGCCAGAGCGACGGGCGATGCGGCGGACGACTCAAACAAACGTATGAAACAGTACGGCGCATGCCACCGTGTCGAGCGACAGACGCGGCGACTAGCGCGCTTTCGGTGTATACTGGTCACGGCCGCAAACGCCAGTGCGGGCTGTGCAAACTGTGCCGCGCGGATGGCGTCGCCCGTGTCCCGTGGCCATGGCGTTACAGCACATTATAATTATGTTCCGCAAAATTATACGGATCTGATTTTGCCGATTTTGTACATTAATTAAGTATAGTTTTACCGCGCTGCATTACCTGACCGATTCCTCTTAGAAATACTAATAATGAATTGAAACCGTCATATACTGTAATAACTTTTGACTGAAGCGATTTTAAAGAAATACCTCCTATAGCCTACATTTTGCCTGAACAGACTATGAATTCTTTTAATATCAGTAGTTTTTATTTGCTTCTTGTACAAGTACAAACATACACACAATCCAATCCGCATCATTTATTTTATAGTCTATTGTATAGTGTATTTTATAGTTTTTTCATAGTCCATCACAACATTTAGGTATCTCATCTACCTACAGACAAATACTTCCAAAATTATAGTAGGTACATAATTACTCGAGGAGTGGAGTATTTGATTTTTTTTAAGCACCGTAAGCCAACGTGTTTAGTCTTAATAATTATCAACTTGATGCCTCCACGCGTTCTTGGTTCTTGATTTTGATTTTACGGTTGGCTTCCAGTTTAACTAGATGCGGCTGAATATCAATAATTTACACGGAGCGCCTGCAATCAGACCTCCGCAACCCAATAACAATATTTGAAGGATGGACTGCTTGTTAGGCTCTTTTTGTACGTCTTAACTACCACTAACGACTGTCATAGGTGTTCAGTTCATACGACAACCGGGACCGACGTCTTCACATGATCTCCGAGGCACGGAGAGAGGAGAGTTAAAATGATACAACTGGGGACATGACGCAATATGTGTCAGGAATCACTCGATTTAAGATGATTTCTGTGATCATTTTGAAAATAATGGATTTTGAAAACCTAGCAAATCAATTTGACAGGGGTCAACTAAAACCGATTATGACATTTGTTTTCATTTTCCACGTGATTGTAGAACATTGATTTTAGTAGAATAGGCATGATGACAGTAATTAAGAATCACATAAATAATGTGTTTAACTGGTTAAATATGATCAATAGATTTAAAAAAATGTATTAATTTTTACATTTAGGGCGTAATTGATAATTTATTGAATAAATTAAAACTATAAAATACAGCAGTCCGCCATGTTAAGTTAAACACCGATCAAAGTGAATGACGTCACGACTATGTAAGCATTGTAGACGTCAGTTTATTTCGTACTAGCTTCCCGCCAGCGGCTTCGCCCGCGTGGTCTTATAATTTTTTCCCCGTTTTTGCTACATTTTTCATTACTACTCCGCTCCTATTAGTCGTAGCGTGATGATATATAGCCTATGTTACTCGGGGATAATGTAGCTTTCCAAAGGTGAAAGAATTTTTGAAATCGGTCCAGTAGTTTCGGAGCCTATTCATTACAAACAAACAAACAAACAAATCTTTCCTCTTTATAATATTAGTATAGAAGTATAGATGAACTTGGATGATATCTGCACTTTTCATTGTTTTAACTTGAGTTTTTACACGTATTTCGTGATTTCCATCGATCAGTTGCCTAGTTTTGTGTTCTCAAAACATGGTGGACCAAGGATTTACAAAGGCAAATAGCTCTAATTTGTCTAGAGTGAATTTGTTGTTGTTGGGGGAGTTTTTGGCGGCAAACAAAGACTTTAGTTCAGCAGAATTTAGCAATGTCAAAACAACATTATAAATATACAACAATCTAAAATCTTTATAAACAATAACTCAAAAGTACAAAAGTCGTAAAATCACTTTTAATAAAAATAACTTCTTGATATATTAGTATTAATTCTTAATAGAGGTTGACGTTCTTCAAAAAAAAAATGTTACCTAAAGCGGGTTCCAGACGTTCAGTTTAAACTGAACAGTTCTAACTAATCATTTAAATCATACGTGTGTAGGCAAAACTGAGAACTGTTCAGTTAAATCGTATTAAGTATCATACGATTTAACTTACCAGTTCAACTGATCAGTTAGAACTGTTCAGTTAAAACTGAACGTCTGGAAGCCGCTTTAGGTTGTAACAGATACATAGGTAGTGACTTTTTGCTATCATTGTTTTAGATCAACAAAGTTATGTTTATTTACAATGTATGATAAGTAATTCGTTATACAAAGTGGATTTTAAAGTAAAAACTTACGTCAAAATGATCTTCACAGAAATAAATAGGAGAATTTGGACATATTATAGCTGTTCATCTCGCCGTGCAAGATTTAGCCACTTAATTCTAAATTTTTTGTTGCGTGGAACGTAAACAAATAGTTTGTTAGAAGGTTTTATTGGCGTATGAACGCACTGAGGGGTTGCACACCACTTATAAGCTTTGTTATTCATATTTAACACACAAAATAACTTGAATAACTGATTTGCTGCTTTCGCTCCCTAGGTAGTGTTTACGACTTGCGGTCTATTTACATTAAGGTGACGTCACAAACGACGCCATGACACTGGCGGCCGTTTTGGAGCGAATATTAAATTTTAAATTTTAATTGCATTTTTCGTGTAAATACTTTCTTTTCCTGTCGAAAAGATATGTTTTTTCTGAAATATTAGATAATTTGGGATATCATAGGACAGTTTTTGAAAATCATTTTTCATGCCTATTCTAGTAGAACCTTCTTGATTAAATAGTATATAATTTTAGCATAGATACGTACGTTAATGCCAAATACAGTACAAAATAACTATAATTGTTCTTTTTATAGATCACTGACCTGGCTTCCTCTATCTGCGTGTTGAGCGTGAGGTAGTCTGGACTGTCCTGTCGGTTATGGCGCGCGCCGCCGTTCGCGTACACCGTCTGCACAATAAACATTGGTGTTGTAGTTCAAGCGTGCCAAACTGCTGAATGCAGCACGGTATACTGGACAGACAGGTACATGACATACGGCACCAAATTCGAATATATAATTTTAATCAGACTATATTATCCAGGCCATATTAGCCGCATGCCAGACCAGCACTGGGCTGCAATAACAACTAAGTGGCATCCCACTTCGAGGCGACGACGAGGACGCCCAAGTCGTCGGTGGCGGGACGTTTTGGATTGTTTTCAACCAGACTGGTCCACAGTCGCGTGCAACCGACTGGCATGGAAAAAGAGGGGGTAGGCCTTTGTTAAATTTTGGGACAGTTCGGGCTAAAATAATAATAATATAATATAATAATCGCGAGCATTGACTGATTGCTAAAGAGCTCATTTGCTGGAGTAGTCGTGTTATTTAGCCTGCTAGGTGCTAGCAGTGTGGGGCGGCCGGAGCACCAGGTGAACTGTGATACGCCTAGTTAAATGACTGATTTGTATAAGAATTTTGAGGTATTGAGGAGTGTGTAAACTCACGCAGCTTTTTTCTTTTCATTCTGCCTTTCAGGTTTTCAGTGGGAGGACGAGCCCGGATTGTTGTTATCATTGGGCGGCCTGCGAGACGCTCGCTCATTACCGGGGTTGTTGGCACTCAAATCACTCACGTTCTGCGAACGACGCCCAGCACACTCATCATATTGTCAAGCTACAAACCTTCTTGTGGCGGATTGAGGGAGAGGGGGGAGCGAACCTAAGAACCTCAGAGAGAAGCTGCTCTGGCGGGCTTAGCCAGGAAGCCCGCATTGGAGCGGCCATTATAGGTTGCAGTGTGGTGCAGAGCGATACTGCGGCTGAAGGTTTATGAGGCTGTGGCGGGAGAGGAGTGGCCGTATAACGGCGCGCCGCTCTCCCTGCCGGCCGGGGTGCCCGACATAACTGTCCCGCATCCCCGAGCGGCAAGCATAAGGAATATTTCCCCGCCAAATAAAAAAAGGTATTTAAGGTGACGCAATCATCGTGTTTAAGCATACTGGAACACCTGATTAAACCTTACAGGGACCAGCTATTCGTTCAGTGTAGATTATAAATAATACTGAATTATAAACTAAATTCCTTGCTTATCCCGCCTGCAATATATCTACATATTATTTTTATTAGACATGAATTGAATGAACTGTTTCACTTTCGAGTATAATAAATATTACGAGTCTATGTACCTGCGAGGCGTGCGGCACGAGGTTGTCGAGCAGCGCCTGCACGGCAGCGCGCGTGGTGGCAGCAGCTCGTCGCTTTGTGTATGTGTGTACCTGCGAGGCGTGCGGCACGAGGTTGTCGAGCAGCGCCTGCACGGCAGCGCGCGTGGTGGCAGCAGCTCGTCGCTTTGTGTATGTGTGTACCT
The DNA here is from genome assembly GCA_946251955.1 of Acronicta psi. Lineage (NCBI taxonomy): Eukaryota > Metazoa > Arthropoda > Insecta > Lepidoptera > Noctuidae > Acronicta > Acronicta psi. The sequence goes on from OX276477.1 coordinate 14,564,396, forward strand.
GCGAGGCGTGCGGCACGAGGTTGTCGAGCAGCGCCTGCACGGCAGCGCGCGTGGTGGCAGCAGCTCGTCGCTTTGTGTATGTGTGTACCTGCGAGGCGTGGGGCACGAGGTTGTCGAGCAGCGCCTGCACGGCAGCGCGCGTGGTGGCAGCAGCTCGTCGCTTTGTGTATGTGTGTACCTGCGAGGCGTGCGGCACGAGGTTGTCGAGCAGCGCCTGCACGGCAGCGCGCGTGGTGGCAGCAGCTCGTCGCTTTGTGTATGTGTGTACCTGCGAGGCGTGCGGCACGAGGTTGTCGAGCAGCGCCTGCACGGCAGCGCGCGTGGTGGGCGCCAGCAGCTCGTCGGGCTGCGCCACGATGTGTTTGGGGATGTGCGCACCACAAAGGAACTGTGCTACTTCGTCACTGAAGTGATTGCAATTGTGCTCCAATAGGTTATATGACGAAGGACTGTAACAAATAGTTTCACATTGCATCATGGATATTGAATTCACACTTTATGCTTTAGGTTTATATTCCCATTTTCATCGTCACCATTATCAACCCATTAGTCATCGTCGTCGCCTTTATGTTTTTAAAAAGCCTTTATAAAGGCTTTTTTGCAAAAATGTCAACTCGGTCTATTAATAATGGCGTGGACATACAAACAGAAATACGGAAAACGAATTACGCTTTTATTATATGTATATCCAATAATGTCTCAGGCGAATAACCAGCAGAACCTATTGGGTTTCAATGACATATCTATACTAATATTATAAAGAGGAAAGATTTGTTTGTTTGTTTGTTTGTTTGTTTGTAATGAATAGGCTCCGAAACTACTGGACCGATATCAAAAATTATTTCACCTTTGGAAAGCTACATTATCCCCGAGTAACATAGGCTATATATCATTACGCTACGACTAATAGGAGCGGAGTAGTAATGAAAAATGTAGCAAAAACGGGGAAAAAATTATAAGACCACGCGGGCGAAGCCGCTGGCGGGAAGCTAGTTATTGTGATATTGTACTAATCTGTAGAATTAAATTTATAGGGAATAAACTTATTATTATACAGCGTGGGCAGAAAATTGTGGATCAAACGAAACAAGGCGATAGTAGGGGTTATTTGCAGTAAAAAATATCTCTGGGGTAGAGCTCTAACTTGATTTCCGAAAAAGTTATGACTATTTAGGTGTATTGTGACGAAAATACTAAAATTTGTAGTAAATAGGCAATTAGAGTAAAATGGGTACCTACTTTTTAAACAATAAATGGTGTCTAGTTACTTCTAGGAAATGTATCATCACTACAAAAGTGCTTTTATGATAGTAGGTACTAAGATTTATGAGCATTGGAACTGCTTTCTTTCCTTTTAAGTTTCACGAAAAATTATTTGTGACTTTAGAACGTTACTGTAAAAAAAATATGAACTACCCAAAAATGTCCCTGTAGTAGAAAAACTTGTCTATTTAATAAGGATTAAAACGAGGTATAACACATAGCTGTTGGTAGCTAAATTATTATTTAATGTTCATTTTTTCATAGTCTGTTTCCTGAAATAAAGGACTCATGAAATAAACGCTAGTCAGTTTTAACTGATGTTTGACTTTTCTTTGATTTACTTTATTTAGACCTTGCTATGAAAAAAATTACATAAAATAATAATTTAGCTACCAACAGCTATGTGTTATACCTCGTTTTAATCCTCATTAAATAGCCAAGTTTTTTTACTACAGTCATTTTTTGGTAGTACATACTAATATTGGTATTTTCTTCAGAAAACCCTCAAATAGTCATAACGTTTTAGTAAATCAAGTTAGAGCTTTACCCCAGAGATATTTTTTACTGCAAATAACCCAAACAGGGCGCCCCAACGAAACAGGGCGATAGTAGATCGCCCTGTTTCGTTTGATCCACGATTTTCTGCCCACGCTGTATAGGTGTCGTAATTCGTAAAAAATGGCAGTACTGACCTATAGGTTGTGGTAGAGAGTCCTTGAATGTAGTCGACGAAAACCTGAAAGGGCACGAAGGTCGTGCCGAGCTGGTCCACGCGGTGCGGCGGGCCCAGCTGCGTGCCGCCCTGCAACCATCAACCACAACGTACAACTGTCACTGCGTTCCTTCCCTCTAACAACTTTAAGGTGCAGGTACAATTCATTCAAGTAACACTTATGTTCTTATTTGACATCAAATAGGTACCAGATTTTGGGGGGTGCTTTGAGGGGCGGATTTATATCTTGCCATACATTGAAAGTCTGCTGCTGATGCGAGCGCGAGGCAACAACTATTCAAGCGGGTGCGATTTTTGCATAGTCGTATTTTTCGCTCCAAAATATTTATTTATTTATTACTTGGACCACCCGGCACAATTCTTAGATACTTAATATACATATAATAGGGGTTAAAGTATGAAATTGCCGTTTTATTGTTATAGGTACTTCGAATTTACCTAGAACTTTCATGGTTTGAGATTTTTGAGTGAAACTTTTTTCACATGAAGTTCTTCTTTTAAAACATGTGCAACATTAGATTATCGACTTTCAGTTGTTTTTTTTTTCATTCAGCTTAGACAAGAAATATGGCTACTTCGAAAATTTGAGTGATTTTTTAATACGAGTTCCGATGCGGAACTAACGCGGCAGAAACAGCTCGCAATATCAATATAATATAATAATAAAAGTAATTATTTTTATTAAATACGTTAAATAAAAATAAAAAACATTTTTTCAATACAAATCGACAATTTCATACTTTAACCCCTAATATTAGGAGACATTGAATATGAAGTTTTGGTAAAATATATTTTTTGTGGATTCTCTTTAAACTCATAAAATATAAATAATAATACATTGGACGAACGAACCGACGACGAACGACGACGACGACGACGAATGAACCGCTGTAGGACGTGGATAAATTTTGAAACTTCTTTAATTGAAAGCCGACCTAATGCTGGCTGCATTAGGTCGTAAAATTTAAAAAGATTCAAAATTCCAATGTTTATTTCAATTAGACTAAATAGTAGTTATTTCCAAAAAGTGGGACTTATGGAGCAGTGCCGGCAAGAAATTCATACACTATTTAAAAAACAATGGCCCCGACAGACAGCACCCGTTAACGAGCATGACGTGTGTATCGGCGCCGTTTGACTCAACCATGTTATAAGGAATAAAACGGCCCGCCACACAACGCTACCAAGAGCAGGACATTTAAAAAGGGCGCTTCATTCCTAGGAAGTTCAAAAGTTGCTAATTTTACAACGCGGCTGTGTGAGTGCAGCAAGAAGCGCGCGTGTCGTGATGTGCCTATTTTGAGTGTTCCGAAATATAGAGCACGTCGAATGAGTGAGTCGTTACTAGACGATTTCCCACAACATCGCAAATGTTCCGGGCACGGCGCGGGCGCGACGTCGACTGCACACCCGCGCCCGCTGCATTTTTAATTATGCACCTAAAAAACTCGATGAATCTCTTTTATACTTGGACGATTTACCTATCACTTTCGGAGTGCTCAATGTTAATTCATTGTTAAACTTACAAAATACCTAATGTAAGTTGTAACTAAAACGTTGCGAAACTTGCGCTGTGATAAAATCCGTAAAAAGTAGTAGCTTTAATACAATGTCCTTTGTTCATAGTTATTATTAATAATATCTAGTCAAGTAGTTACTTAGTTTTAACTTTAACTAATTCAGATCTAAAGTTCTCATAAAGTTCAATGGAATAAGCCGAAACATGAGGTAGCTGCTGTAAACCGTTGAGGGATTACTTCGTCTGTCTTCCAGCTCCATCATCAGATCAACTCTAGGTGTCCATTATGTGGCAGGGTCATCACAACTACAAATATATGTGCCTAGGTTCAGATTATAATTGAATAATTAATGCAGCACTATATAGACTGGTAGTACCTAGGTAATTTGCTAAGTGACACAAAAATTATTTAGCATCGCGGATGATGGCGCCACATAAATCTTAATTATCGTGAGAATTAGAAACCGACTGGGTGACAGGTGCGAACTTGATGTTTATCGCATAGGTGGCCGTCTTCGGGCAGCTCGACGCGCGCGAGCCGTCTCTGTGTGAGTGTGTGTCACTCTCACTCACATGTCACAGGGGGTTGCACTACGGCTCACACGCAATACTCCGAAGTTGTAATATACAATCACGTCTAAAAATAAACAACCAGTGAGAAAATAGCAAACAACTCGTGCTATAAAAAATATTAATACACACTGCTTCTTATACGAGCCGGCTGTGTTATGTTGTGACTATGATTTCTTTAACTCCGCTGAGGTGATCGTTGTGTTTTAAATTGGAACAATAATAATTATAAATACACAATAATTTAATTATTATATCAAGATTACGTTTTAATATTATTTCACACTATTGTTGACCATGCCACCTGGCTCCTACTTTCCGGGATGTAACCATGTTTTCAGACCATCTTGAGCTCCTTGGTATTTCTCTAACACCAACACACCAACACTCAACTCTGGCTCCCATCTCACATTGAGTCTAAGGCTCAATTTGCTGGAAAAAAGCTGGATTTCTCAAGGGTGCGACGATACTTCTCGCTGTAATAGTTGCTGACACTATACCAAGCACAGGTTCGAATATGCATGGAGTACTGTTCGCACTAGTGGGACGGATCTGTTAAATACCAGCACGAGTAACGAGTACGATGTACTCGAGTACGATGTACTCGAGTACGAGTCAGTTCACGAGTAACGATGAACGTATGTTGTTTAATTATTTAACTAACTAATTTTTATACACGGACATTGATTACTTTTGTGATTGATTGTGATGTATCGTTCAAATTTGCCCTTGCACCTGCGTTACTTTTGTTGCGTACTTAGGAGAACTTTATGGTATAATGATAAATAGAACTCCAGTCAACTCGACTTATTATCTAGTTTAGAGAAACTCAGCACACACCTGCTGATTAAAGTCCTGTTGGCATGTGTGAAAGTGCACATTGCCAATATTAGTATCGTCACATTATGAAATTGTTATTATGATTCCGTGCTTTAATTAATTCAAATTGGCATTGTCATTAATGCTAATTTTGTCGTCAAAGCAAATACTTAAATCGTTTTTATCGTAAATCTTCAAGATTTTATACCATTGCGTAGGTAGTATGAAATGTTGCATCGAATCTATTTTCGACAGTTATTGAATGAGGTGTCAATCGATTCGTTACTATAGTTTCGATATCAATAGCTACATACAAAATCTATAAAATATTAACCCTTTAACCGCCTGTGTCGGATAAATCCGACAAAAATTTTCGGGTCCATTTCGCCAGAGTCGTATATTTCCGACCAAAATACCACAGCTCGTTTAATGTACTGTTTTATTTAATTACGCTGTATTCTATCAAAAAAAAATTTATATTAGATAAATAGTTAACTAACTATTCATTTACCATTTAATACACTGTAGTCTCCTAATCAGAAGTCCTAAAAATAATGTCCAAAGTTGAACGAATTACTAATATAATTTTTAGAAAATTGTATTGATATTTGATGTACAACGCCCATGACGGAAAAATCCGACCATAGGGACGGGACATACGTCAAGGTTTATCTATACCAAATAAACATATTTCAAAATATTTATTTTTAAACTGAGTAATTTACTATAAACAATACAGTAATTGTTAATAAAACATATTGTATTTACAAATATTTGTGAGTATTTCATTTAATTCCTTTGAAATTAAGTAAATTTACTTGTTAAATGTCAGCAACTGAGTTGATGGTCCCATCCCTAGCCTATCTGTTCAGAAACTTACTTTGTTAGTACGCCCAGCGCCACGGTCGGATAAAAACGACCGCTTCGTACGTTATAAACTTATAAGCGAGTGCCGATTTCTGGAATATTCCACCAGTGTTGTGCTTATGCACTTTTGTGTATCGATTATCGAAATGTGTATTGAAATTTATCATGACTACTACGGAAGAATTAATACGAATTCTAGAAGCCGATGACAATGAAGAATTTATATCAGACGAAGAGTTTAACATTGATGGAAAGGTTTTTTTATTATTATTACATATTTCAATTTAATGTGTAGTGTAGTATGGTAGTGGTGACTGAATGGAATTTTCATTATTTGAGTGAATGAGATGGCGCGCGGTCACTCTGGAACGGTGAGTCTGATTGGTTGCATTGCGGGTTGCGTGAGCGCTGCGGTCCCTCATAGATACGAAGGTAGTTTGCCGTCGCCTTTTTACTAGGGACAATATTACATAAAACAAATATGAAATATTTAAGTAAGTAATCAGTTTTTATTTATATGTATAAAACGAAATATCGACATCGAAAAATCCAATTATTGCACATCCCTCTTTGTTGTAGGTATTTATTTTTCGATTCACTGTGCCGGGCGCTGGGGGCACGACAATTGAAGTAAAGTCGGGCGGTTAAAAGGTTAATAATTTATAAGAAATACCCAGACCACGCGAGCGGAGCCGCTGGCGGAAGCTAGTCTGTATCTATACTATAATATTATAAAGAGGAAAGATTTGATTGTTTGTTTGTATTGAATAAGCTCCGAAACCATTATACCGATTTGAAATATTCTTTTAGTGTTAGATAGCCCATTTACCTAGTAATAAAGAAATTGCGTTAGTATACTGACCGGCGCACAGCTGGTGATTCCGCCGCCGCCGAAGAAGAACTCTCTCTGGTACGCCACGATAGCAGTGTGCCACACGCCCTCGATCTGTCGACCTACAATGTGATGCAATATATACCTATAGCTCCGCAATGCAACATAATATTCACGAAATTATTTGTGTAATTTATACGCGTGAAAGTGTTAAAGAAAGAAAATTCTTGCGTTTAGGCGCGATTGGTCCAATTCGCGATTGGTCCAATTCGCAGTTGGTTTAATTCGCAGTTGGTCCAATTCGCAATTGGTCCAATTCGCAGTTGGTCCAAAATGGACAATGTTTCCGAAACTATAATAATATATTATGTGAGATAAAAGATTATCTGGCACATTTGATACAACACCATCTAGTCCCAAACTAGGCATAGCTAATAATTAATATGATGTGAAGTGACTAGGCGAATGATTGTGTCAGTTCCTAGATTTTTTCCTACAACCCAACGATTTAGTTAGAAATGCATAAGAAATATGTTTTTGGGTATATTTCTGAGCTAATAAAAACTCAATCATATACTCAGCCTTCGGGTAAATCCAAGGCGATGGTACACGTCCTAGTCCTACACCTCTGGAAATGCCAAACCAGTCTGTGTAGAACCCATTTAACCTAACTCAAGCATTAGAATCCTTACACAGGGATTTAAGGGCCTATAGATAGATAGTGGCGACCACGATTGTTCTCACCACACACTACCTATCATAATATGCATTCTTTCCAAATCAACTAAAGCGCCAAAATTGTGCTTTGCCAGATGCTTTTTAGCTATCCTTATGAAGTTTTATTTTTAGGAAATTGCGTAGATGCTATAATGTAAACCTTTTTATTCCAAACGTTGTTTTAAGAAATAATACTAATTGCACATGAATTGTTAAAAATCAATTAATACGTCATCGTCATCCTAAGTTCGCGCGAGTCAATATAATATTATGTAACCTGTGTGAAAGCCTGACTCGCGCACCCGCACGCTTCCATTCAAAACTTAAAAAATATTGATTTTTGGAAAAGTATTCGTTACGAAATATAAGGTGCTCACTGTAATTACATCTTAAATTTTAGTTCTATTTTTATGTCTGGAACAACAGCTTACCTTCCTACTAGGAGTGGGGCGTTATAGCTACGCCACAGTTTTAACTTTTGTAGCTATTATCGTTTCAGCTTTACCTGTTTGTAATGTGTTTCTTTGTTCCAAAATAAACTTATTACTATTATTATTACATCATGAAGGTTTCACATCATATTTCATAAAATGCAAGTATTGAAGTAACAACAACATCGTAAGTCGAGTGTAGGATCTACTTGAAAGCTCTAATCTAACATTCAGTTATTACACCGGGCTGGGAGTGTGCACCCGCAAGTGACACCTCGCTCACTCAGTTGAAAATCAGCGTCCAGCACCTAGTGGCCTGACTAAATCGCCTGGTATCGCATGAGCTTCTTACGACAATCTTTGACTTTCTTGGCTTTTCTATAATATAATATGCAGGTTTACTACATATAAACCTTCCTCTTATCACTCGTATCTATTTCTGTTGCGTACCTAATTAAAAAGATCTAAGCGCACAAACAGCTGGAGCGACTTGTTTTATACTAAGTACCTATGTAAAAAAGTTTTTTTTTAAATCGTTGATGGGTTTGCGCTTGACCACAATCTCACCTGATGATAAGTGTAGATGTGGTCTAAGATGGAACGCGCCTACCCAAAAGATGCCCATTCACTCTGGCCTTGAAAAGACCCATGTTGTAGGTGTCGGGGAACACAGTCGCCGGAAGATAAAGATGATAATAATAATAATAAAGAAATTCATCGTCATATTTCAGCCAATTTACACAAAACCTTAACAAGCTATACCTACACCTAAACCTTCCTCCTCAATCACTTTATTTATGGTAAAAACTGACAACAACACGTACAAACGGCTTAGGCGCAAAACGTCTCTTTCGCAAAATGTCCCCTGGTCGTAAAACGTCTCTTTCGCAGAATGTCTCTTTCGTAAAATGTCTCTTTCGCAGAATGCCTCTTTCGTAAAATGTCTCTTTCGCAAAATGTCGCGCCAGGGACTTAAGAATAAAATTAAGATTTTCAAAACAAAAAATCATTTATTAAAATTATAGTGCAATTATGATGTTAAAATTTTGGTACTTAAATTTACTTAAGTATGTATTCCAAATAAAAACAATATCAATAGGTATCAAACATTTTATACACATTCAAAATTTAGATCAAAAGAATCAATACTGTTAGTAAACATATCCACAGATAATATAATAGGAGCTATTACTAATAGTAACTAAACATTAACCAAGTATAGCAAACGAAAATATTTTTTATACCATTTTTAAAATATATATATACAAAACACAACTCGACAATAATGAATGACACATACATTCAGGGGCGTGCACAGACATTTCATACCGGGTATGCACAACTAAAATAAAAAAACTTATAAGTGTTTAACTACTTAGTTTCAGCCTGTTTCGGTCGTAGACCACCATACCTACTCTTCCGCGCGGGCGGCGCGCTAGGCGGACGCGGTGCCATTGGCTACGCATGATGTTTGTTGCGACCATTAAGTAATAGTTAAATAAGAGATTTATAGGTATTAGAAACGCATAAATGATACATCCAAAGTGGCATTTGAAAGGGCCTTGAGATATTTTTGTAAACAAAAGCAAGGGAAACTGTAAGATGTGTTTGTGTACACAATCTAATAACCAGATATAAATTAGGTACCATAAAAATTTATAAAAAATAAAGTGTAGTAGGTACATACCTATTACCTTTTGTTAGTTTAATTCAACCACCCGGGTTCCACCACACACCTTCCCTTTGCAATCAATTTAACTTTTCCCCCAAAAGATAACGTCGAAAAAGCGGCATAGTTAATATAATTATGTACATAAATAAACACACTCTTCACTAATACAGGGTCTCACAGGTTAACTTTCAATTTTTTACAATAAACTCACGAAATAATTATTTACACAATCACTTGCGCACAGAAAAATAATCAAAAGTTCATTCAAAACAATAACAAACAATATGGCGTTAAAAAACTTTGCAATTGTTACGAAATAATACAATACTATACCTACAATTTATGTCAACCCTTTGCAATGAACAATTACGCGGTGCCTTTATGTACGGCTTTTCTGCTTTAATATTATTATTATTTTATTTTATTCACAAATTCACAACCCTTGTACAAAATAATATTGGGAGAGGGCACTGACTTCTGTAACACAGGTATTACCTAGCTCAGAAGTCAGGGACTTCATAGGATTATTTGTAAAAAACTTTTTGTGAATAAAACATTATTATTATTATTATTTTCAATTTGGTCGGGTTGCCAAATATGCTATGCTTCCATAACTCGCACACAGCTAAAAGTTTTGTTGTGTAGTACAGAGAAAAAGTGTGAATGTGTGCGTGAATTCGCAAGATTTATTGTACTGCAAATAAGCAGAATTTTGCCTGCTTCTACCACGGGTTCTAGGGGAGCCACTTGTGCGATGATTATTCGCGGCAGCGAGCTCGATCCAAATAGTTCCCAGAAAAATTTATAGATGGCGCGGAAACCAAATAAGATTATTGATTTTGATTATTCTTGATTAATTTTTAATAATGTTTGCTATTTATTATTTAGAAATTTAGACTCCAGGTTATGCAGTGCTTATTTGCATGTATGGACCGCACGCCACTGCATACATTTATAAGTTTTTTTCTAACTACCCTCACATATTATTATAAATGTTGCCATCACTGAACTTTAAATTGTACCAAAATATTATTTTTAACTGTATCAAAATATTTTTTTTTTATTTGGAATACATTCTGTAAATTTAAGGTACCAAAATGTTAACATCATAATTGCACTATAATTTTAATATGATTTTTGTTTTGAAAATCTAAATTTTATTCTTAAGTCCCTGGCGCGACGTTTTGCGAAAGAGACATTTTGCGAAAGAGACATTCTGCGAAAGAGACATTTTACGAAAGAGACATTCTGCGAAAGAGACGTTTTACGACCAGGGGACATTTTGCGAAAGTGACGTTTTGCGCCTAAGCCGTACAAACAGCGGCAGCGACTTTGTTTTATAATATGTAAAGATGTGAAGTTTGGGATGAGTGTTTGTTACCCTTTCACGCAAGAACTACTGAACGGATTTTGACAAATATTACTGTTGTTGTTTACTTGTGTTGTTGTTTATACCTAGAGGCGCTGCGAGGGTTTTTCATAGGTACAAATATTTTACGGCGTCGCTAGTGAGTCTAGTGAGAAAAACTCATGGTCGAGACACTTGGCACATGCATGGTCTGTAATCAATTCAGTGGTTAAAATTTGTTTCGCATAGAAACATTCACACAAATCGATTGTAATTATAATATGTACTGCATAAGTACAATGTAACTGTTTTGGGTTTTCTTTATTTATGTTAAGAGATGCTTATTGCCAAATTTCATGATTCTAGGTCAATAGACTACGGGAAGTACCCTATTAGCTTTGATTTACCTAACTTTCGCAATAGGCAGCATAAGTGGCCCTTTATTGGATCTATTTTTTTATTTTGTTGACTAAGAAGCTTGATTTTGTACAGCTCCAAAGGTTTGTAGACCTAAGAATTAATTACAACTTGATACCTTTACCTTACCCATTCGCGAAAAGGGGTGCTTACAGACAGAGAGATGGACAATAAAGTGATCCTCGTTTAGGGTTCTTTTTTCCTTTTGAGGCATGGAATCCCAAAAGACAAGTGATTACTTTCTTAAGTGAATTATCTGGCAATCATGATGGCAAATCATGTTTTTGTCAACAACTTATCTTTGAAATTGCTGGAACAATTTTGATGGGACTTTCAGATAGCTGATGTTATAAGGAGTAACTTAAGCTTAACATTATTTTAGGAAAAATAATTAGGGTACCACACAGACATATCTTAACAACGAACTATAACAAGGATTTTAGATTTCATACAGTAGGTATTTCGTGTGACATTACAAACTAGAAACAATATTTTAAAGTCATGGCCATGCACATGTTTACCTTAAACTTTTTATTAAGATTGATTAGCTAATGAAGGACCTGATAAAAGCAATTAATGCTTTTATTATTTATATCTATTGAAATAATTTTTTTAATTATTATGTAGTCATTTAATAGAAAATTTTTATATCAGATACTTTAAAAAAATGATACTGATCACATTATTACCCATTTTTTAACAACCTTATCACATCTTGTGTTAGAATCACTACTTACACAGGCAGCAGTGACAGCAAGGTGTTTCACTACTGTAGAGATTGTTATACAGTATCCCTGTATTCTCCAAAAGGTTAGGCAGAGATTTAATGAGGTACACCCTAATGTACTCCGTGCTAATTAGAGTCAGTCAGTTCCTGATAACTGAATTTGCAGATAATTTCATACAAATGTTGTTCTGTTTTAGAATGTATCTAGCAGTTAGCGGCTATACAGAGATCGTGAAACCAGCCCTAAGAATTATAAAACAAAAACATAAAATATGTTCTCACCTAATATGGATGGTGAAAGTAGAGATGCAAGCCCATTGGTGAGGTCATAGATGTACAGCTCCACAGTAGTGCCCTGCTCAGCCATGCTGCAGAAGCCATTTGATCAATGGAAGGAACACAATAAACTTATCACTTAAAAAATTAAACACACACTAAGTAATTCAATGGTGAATATTTTCTGACAGAGACCTAACACTACTCTATGCAGTTCAACAATTTTAGTTTTTTTTAAAAATTGCAAATTTTGTACATAAAATTTTAATACCTACTTATTAGATACATTATTTACATATCATTATATAAATAAGACCATACAATGATCGAAAATAGGCTTCCTCTAAGGCGACACTCAGACCGGTTAAACAATCTACAAAAGTGTTAAATGAATTCGTGATACATACATTGGTGTGTTTGAAACAGTTACGGTAAAGTAAAGGTATAATTAATAGCAAGTACGCCGAGTGTTCGCGTGCAGCGGTGCAACGACGCGACGGCGACTCACACCTGCGAACTGCGAACGAACTAAGACGCGCGCAGCGCGCTCCACTGCTCACTCTGACATAATTTAACGACGCCGACGTATCAACTAACTATGTAGCTAAATATTCTTTATAAATAACACACCACCTTACGACTTTCATAGTCGAATTCATACATAGTCAAGCAGTCAGTGATAGCACAAACGTCACCCACCCGGTGCCGCATGACGGTGGCACGGTGGTTCCCACGTTCCCAGTAGTTAACACTCCAGTAAGACCCAGTACATTGTACAAAAAATAGTTATTATCTCACCTTCCTCTTCTAGACTCAAGAGTACAATGTTTGAAAATGGTCTACACGGACGATGTAAATTTCAAAGTCGTTTTTGTTTCTTTAGCTGACTTGAACAGCTTGGATTGGTCATCTTGTTTACTAATTTATTATTTTTATTTGATTTGATTAAAAATGATGATTAGTTGATTTCGAATTTTCGATTTGAATGTGTGAAAAATTGACAATGACAATGACAAGACTGCAAGACAGACGTTATGATGACGTTGACGATTTGTCAAAATAAAATTTCATTGAACCTGCCGCATCAGTACAATCAATACCATAATCAATACAAGTTCTCGCCAAACTTCTCCCGGTTGAAGTTGGAACGAGCAAAGAAAAATAGTAGATTGTAATAAATAAAAACGAAAGCTTAAATCGTAGGCTGTTATTTTAAATCATTTTAATCCAATATTTTTCTTTCTCCGATTTTTACGGCCGGGTTCCCTATTAGGGAATATGCGTCTGACTTAAAAAAAGGTCAAATATTTTTTTTATGAACTTTATCGTTTTAGAATTATGTCTATGTAGATATTTTTTTATATTATTTCTTTTTTGATGAGAAAATAATTATTAAAAAGTCCAAAAAAACTGTTGGAAATTCAAATCACTTGAAACGCAACACTATCGGTCAAATGGAATATGACGTCAAAGTCTACTAAAACAGTGTCTGTTGTACGCATGGAACTAATATGTCAAACTTCGTTTATACTAAGTATACAGCCGTAACATATCTATGAAGGCTTTCGGTGCATCTTCTGTGGATCGGAAGAGAGGTAGAAAATTCGCTCTCTATTTCCACCACCTTTGTAAGAATAACTTGCTTGGCGAGGCGGTGGCTACCCATGCATTTTTGCTCCTGACCATGGATCGAGCCAGAAGCGAGAGGTCACCACCAACTGCCGCGTCAAGATTGAGACGCTGGCTCTGCCCAAGCTTGTGTGTAACTCCAGCGTGTGATTGACAATTTTCAAACTATAATACCTCTTTGGACACGGTTTTCGACCCTTAAAATTGTCAATTCGGTCACTTATACCTACCAGGCACCCCTCCACGCAATTGGACACGAAAATTGTCACTTTTAAATTTTCACTTAGGTTTTCCAAAATTTTCACTTTCCTTATTAATTTCGACAAAAATTTCATTAGTAATTCTGCAAATCCGCTTCAGCCGTGCATACCGGAGATCGCGACCTGAAAAACAAAATTATTATTATTAAAACATAGCAAAAACACTTTAAATTGTACTAAATTCACAGTTTTGCCGCGATTTTTCTCGATTTTTCCTCGAAACCTACCCCCGAAAACTACACAGTCGTGTAGTGCTCGGCGGCCCGCATCTATTGGTACCCCACAAGTGGGCGTTTCACTCGAGAAAAATCGAAAAAATCGTAGTATAATAATCGTAATCGATCATTGTAGACAGCTAGAAAGAGCCTAAATTAGAATAACCAGTTATTTACATCTTAATATACACTATATATTAACGCTATTTACACAGTCCCCCCTATTAGGGACAAAGCCTAATTGACCGCTGCGTTTACTGTCTATTGACTTTAGTTTAAGTGACACTTTTACCCTTTTTGGGACTAGGATATTTAATTATAGTTTTTACTGATTTTATTTTATTTTAATTTTACACTGTCACCCTATTGGGGACTACGAACCCGACAACTGTAAGTGTCTTTTTACTTTATCAATTGTACGTACGTGACGCATCCACCCTTATTGGGGTTGACTGTTTATTATATCTTATTGTAATACTTGTTTTACTCCCTACACTCTTGACATAAAATAGATAGAAAACATGTTCGTGGCACAGCGCACCCCCTTAAAGAAAGCTGGCAACCCCAGCTCTTTTGAAAAAGCTGAACCTGCGCCTACCTCCAGCGTCAGGCGTAGTGTAGGGGAGTGGGAGGCTGTGAAAGTAGAGCCCAAACCCAGCATACCGTCCGCGAAGGCAGAAACAGTAGTGGCTCTACCAAAGCAGAAACCAAAGACGGTTCCCACTCTCACTCACGAGGACAGACCAGCTCAGGAGAGCAGGCGGAGTACAGACGGTCCGAGAAGCCCTCAGACTAAGCCGGCCTACCCGACTAGAGTTGCTGAGGCCAGAGCATGCCTGAATAAGGCAAAACTGTACCTCAGCAGCTCTAGGAACCTGAAGTCCGACATTAAGGCAGAGGTGACGGCAGCACTCGACCGTCTGTACCAACACGAAAAGGACGCGGAAGCTGCAAAAACAAAGAGCCACGGACGCCAGGAAAATGAGTGCACACAGACCGAAGAAGCCCATGAAACCGAACGACACAACTTGGGCGTGCACAGACCAGACATCAAAGATCTAATGGATGCTATAGGAGACACCAAGGAGAGATTGGAAGAGTGTGCGCTCTTTACACGCACACTCTCAGACCAACTAAAAACCCTAGGAACGACTCCCATAGCTATGCCGGAGATCTCCCCTGGTCAACACAAGCCAGCCAGCACATTCCCAAAGACAGCAGCAGGCGCAACATCAGCTATCCCTATAGCCATGCACTCGATTATCGTGCCCTCAAGTGACAAGCAGGACACAAGTGCCATGGTTATAGACAAGATCCGGACCGCGGTGAACGCCAAAGAAACCCGGATACATATCGACAGTGTGCGGAAGGCGAAATATCAAAAGGTTGTCGTGGGTTGCATGAACAAGAAGGAACTGGAGGCGGTCAAGAGCAGGCTGGGCGGCTCCTCGGCTGGATTCACAGTCGAGGAAGCAGTCAATAAGGATCCCTTGGTGGTGTTAATGGACGTGTTGTCTTATAACACGGACGATGACATCGCCAAGGCGATCCTTAATCAGAACTCGCACCTCCTGGGGGGCTTACAGGCGGAACAGGTAAGGGTCACCGTTAAACACCGCAAACGGGCGAGGAACCCGCACGAGAGCCATGTGGTGGCACACGTCTCCCCGTTGGTGTGGCAGCGACTGACTGAAGCCGGCCGAGCCTACGTCGACATGCAGAGGGTCCGTGTATTCGACCAGAGTCCGCCGACTCAATGCACTAGATGTCTCGGCTTCGGTCACGGCAGGAAAATGTGCACCGGCGGGGAAGTAAAGTGCTCGTACTGCGGTGACCCTCATCACCTGCGATCCGAGTGCCCTACCAGTCAGGCCGGGAAACCGCCTAAATGCAGTAACTGTACCGCCGCCAAGCACAGTATTACCGACCACGACACCTTTAGCCTAGAGTGCCCTGTCCGTAGACGGTGGGACGCGATAGCGCGATCAACCGTCGCGTATTGCTAAAGGCACCACCGCGGTCTGGAAAGGGATGTATAAAGGGAATATAAGCGGAAAGGACAGCATACTACTGGCGAGGGATGGGAAGAAGCCGGACCCAAAAGACCCATTAAGCAAGCACGAAGGGACCTTCTACGCGGAGGACCTATATAACCCTGGCGATGATGATCATCGTCAGATTAGAATAGAGGCCGTGACAAAAGAAGAGAAACACCGGGGAAGGCAACGACCCACCCTTTGCCACGCAGAAACACGTCAACGTCCATGGTAAGAGAAGCTATGCTTCAAATATATTATACAGAATATAGAATTGTAAGCATAGCATAGATTGGTGAAAGGACGTTGACGTTGAGACGCAAACTGTACCTACCGACTAGCGGAACTTCTTCCTTTTTCAACTACTGCAAACCTTCAACTTCAAACCTATGCTCAAACCTATGCTCCCCCTTAAGTATTGGATGTGAAAGGAATGTGCTGAAGGTCTTTAAAACCTGAAAGGAAAAACCTTAAAATGGCTTAAACAAAAACTATAACACAAGAGTGAAAAAGCAAGCAACAGGTGAGAGTGCAAAATAAAAGCGCTAATCAACATAATAAAAAAGACAGAAATAAGGTAATAGCAAAACAGTATACAGTCAGGAGATAGAACAAATAATAAATGAAATTAAATAAGACACGCAAAATTAAAAGACAAATAAATTACTAGTGCGATAAATATATGTATAATAGAATAACTGGTTAAAGTAAAAATAAAAGTACATACATAACAAAGAGAAACAAAAACAAATCAAAAATATGCATAGAAATAGAAAAAATGTAAACAAAGGCTCTAATTAAGTTAGAGGAACCGCTGCTATTAATAAAAAATAAAAATAAAACTCCAGCGTGTACATCACCGTGTCCTTGGGGCAGTTCGTGCAATGTTGACATCCAAGAGTTGGGCTCCCAGTGTACGCGACATAGTTACTTTCCAAAATAGTCATGTCCCGAGAGCACTTGCTTCAGCCAGAAATTGAGAGCGCCATGGCAGCTCTTCAGTTACCCGTAACTTCTCCATGATGGACCTTATAGCTACTACCGTGGAGTTCGCTTGCACGTGGCCACCTGCATAGCCAGGGGTAATTGCTGATTCGTTGCCGAACTTTAAAAGCAGGAAGACCATTCCACATCTTACAAGTGTGCGGGTGAAATCTGTGCAATAGTAACATCTTGGAGGTGCAGTTCACACAGATCTCTAGAATGTGTTCTAGCACTGAGCACCTAGCACTAAGGGGCGTCCCTTAGTGCTAGGTGGTATAGGAAGGTGGAAGAGGAACCAGTTTGAAAAAGTTCCTCAGAACGATAAAACTTACGGTGACACGCACACAGAGACCTAACATCCTTTTGAAGATTGATTGATACCATAAATCATTGATATACACACACCAACAGAATCTAGGGATATTTGAATCCTAATTATTTACGGCTTTATATTTTTAAATCTTATTAGTTTATATAAAAAGTTTATATACAGATTGAAATATCCTTTATTCTATTTTTAAAATTCGAAAATGTAAATTCAAAAAACAAAATTAAAAACAAAATACGATGGCAAAATTTTTAGTAATTCCTTACCTTGCGGAAATTAAAATTGTTTTAGTAGTATTAATTAATGACAAGGGATTAGATTGTTTTTCTTTTTTAATTTTAACGTGCCGTGTGAGCTTTAAGAGTCATGTTACGTCGTCATTTGAGTCAAGATGAAATGTTTCGAGCCGTGGGCATGTTTGAGAATGGTCCTATTCAACGCATCGTTGCTTGGACCCTACACACCAGCCAAAACGTGATATCAAGGTTCTGGTCACGTTATCGTAGTACTGGGAATGTGGCTGAACGGTACACGGGTAGATATCCTGTTACTACGCAGCAACAGGATCGATTTATCCGAATCACCACCAGAAGGCAACCCAAAATCACAGCGATGCAACTAGTACAAAGGCTCCAGGAGGACCACCAGCTGCTGGTGAGCAACCAAACCGTGCGAAGGAGGTTGCATGAAGTTGGTCTTTATGCTCAAAGACCGTTACGTGTTCTAGCATTGCGCCGTGGCAATCGCGGACGGCGGCTTTCGTGAACTCGGGAACATTTACCATGGAGTGGCGAACAATGGTGTTTGGTGCTGTTCACCGATGAGTCTCGGTTTGGGTTTCATCCTGATTCACGTAGAACACGCGTTTGGAGAACACCAGGGAGAGTTAGCTGTCTACGGCACTCTCAGGAGGTCCACTTATACCATGGCGGGACAATCACGGTGTGAGCAAGAATTCATCTTGGCGAACGAGCCCAGCTCGTTTGGATCTAAGGCAGCATGACTGCACAAAAACACCACGCAGCGGTAGTAGAACCTGTTATTGTCCCACACAGAATACAAATGGGCCATGAATTTCTACTCATGCACGATAATGCTCCTTCCCATACGGCGCGGCTGGTGTCGGCCGCACTCCGAGACCACGATATTCAAGTTTTGGATTGGCCTGCACAGTCGCCCGACTTAAATCCTATCGAGCATGCCTGGGACATGTTATAAGGAAAAGCTTTGAGAGATTTCCGGCGAAATTTGACGACGGGACAACAACTTTACGAACACTTGCAAAGAACATGGGACCTCATACCACAGCGAGACATTGACAGCTTAATTTTAAGTATGAACAATCGATGTCGATGTGTAATTAATGTAAGAGGTGGCAACACTAATTATTAATAATTAGACTGTATAAGATTTTTTCCATTTTAATTAAAATTTATAGTGTTACATGAAAAAATGAAGTTTTTGTCATACACATTTTCTAGGGCGATTGAAAAAAAAATCATTTTTATTTAAAACAATGAAACCACGAAAATATTTTTTTATTTTTTATGAAAGACCTTGAAATAACCTATCATTCTTCCATTTACCATATCAGAAAATTCTTCATAGATTTTTAGATATTTGATGGAATGTAAAATATCCCTAGATTCTGTTGATGTGTGTATATTATTATCATCAATAATATATATCAATGATATGGTATCAATCCTTTCTTTCCTCCGAACCCTCCCGAATCAAACAATGAACCACTGCCAGCTCAATCAATAGTGCCAGATAGTCGAAGATAGTAATTGTTTCATAACACATCGATCTATTACTAATGGCCCACCATTAGCAAAACTAGCAACTGCAAACATTTTCCCTAAATCACTACTTCCCAAATTTTCATCGTACTTCGATCGTACCATTATTAGTTCCTTCCCTCCTCTCCATGTCCAAGCAATGCATCTAATGCTTCAGTAGTTTCCAAACCATATCTTATAGGTAACTCACAAGCTATAATTAAAAAAATATCCAATCAATTAATCACAAATATGAAGTTGAACCAAGAAAAAACCAAGACCGGTCAATAAAACAGCTTCATTTAGAAAACGTTCTACGTTATCTTGTAATGTTGATTTATTCGATGATTTTATTAAATATAATTATGTTAATAAATACCTGAAAAATAATTTTTATGACATACTCCCAATTTCCTTGCAATATTTCCTTGAATATAATTTCCTTGTAATTTTCCTAATTTTTCGGACCAAAACTTTTGGACCCCATAACTTTTTCTGGATGGGCTCTGTGAGACCCCTCCAGCACCAAATTTTTTTATTTCTGATCTTCGATCCAAAGAAAATTGAATTAAGCATTTATTTTAAAAAAAATGCTACCACGGAAATTAGGCAAAAATTATTATGCGAAATTACCATGATTTTGATATCGACCGACATGTATTAAGTGAGCCCTTTTACTTTTTAATATTTACCATTAAATATCGGGAATATCGGTATGTACGACAACACCTAATCAGGATTAGAGTCCGCTCCACCACTGAAGTCTTACGGGTAACGGCAAAAGCGAGAACATTTGACATTTTGAGCTCGCTTCGCTCGCTCTTACATGAAACACCTGGAGGTAGTAAACAAACTAATTGTAGTTACTTTTCTAACCCAGCCTGTTCTAGGTGGGTGGCGCAATTTTTCGAGCTCGCTTTGCTCGCTCTTACATAAGGTGCCTGGTGGTAGTGAACAAACTAATTGTAGTTACTTTGTTCGAGGTGGGTGGCGCAATTTTTCAAGCTCGCTACGCTCGCTCTTACATGTGACACCTGGAGGTAGTGAACAAACTAAATGTAGTTACTTTTCTAGCCCAGCCTGTCCGAGGTGGGTGGCCCAAATTTTCGAGCTCACTTCGCTCGCTCTTGCATGAAACACTAACAAACTAAATGTAGTTACTTTTCTAACCCAGCCTGTCCGAGGTGGGTGGCCCAAATTTTCGAGCCGACTATTGACTTTTGAAAAAAAAATTGTCACCAATTATTATTTGGCCACTTTTAGAGTACCATCGAAATACCTTGAGCGCTCGTTTTTGAAACGATTTTCTTAAAAAAAGACGTGCTAATAAGCATATTTCTAGTATTTTTAGAATCAATAAAATTAAATAAAAACAATGGTACTTCCATGTATGTAATTTATATGTCATACTTACGTTATCAAATACTCGAAACGTCAAACGTAGTCTAATATTGGAGAAATAGTATTATTTTATTTTCCATGTAGCGTCATTTTTTGAAAGTCTGAATCTAACCCTGCGTCTCGCTAAGCTTATTGTCCGGGTTGAAGTTGACACGAGTTAATTTAACTTAACCCGGCCGTAAAAGTCGGAGAAAGAAAAATATTGGATTGTAATAAATAAAAACGAAAAATCAAGTCGTAGGCTGTCATTTTAAATCACTTTTTCTTTCGATCGATCGACCGATCGATTTTTCTTCAGATTAGTTTTTTCACTCGTAAGTACTTTTGACTAAATGTAAGCTTCAAAATAGATTGTTAAATATATAACCACAATAGACTATAACATTTACTTCGATTGAATAATTTCATGCTGTTATACCATCCATATCTAAGGATAGTACGAAATATACTATAAATTTCATTACTTTGAATATCCAACATTAAAAAAAAACAAAATTCCAAAATATAACCAATTACACACTTCTTTCTTTACTCGGTCACTGTTCAAGTTCTCTTTGAAAAGTCTTGTCTTTTTGAGAGAATATTCAGTAGGTGTATAATAAATCTTACGAAGATAAGACACAAACTGGCAACACAATCCATAGGCGGTAGCGCAAATTTTTTGTTGAAATTGTACCTATTTTATACCTAATTTAGCATCAAACTAATATTGAAGAACTGTTAAACTTAGAAGAGGTTAATATACAAACTGGTATTGATTTTAACGTTTAATTCAAGAAATAAAGTGTACTATAATTTTGGTACAAATAAGTATATCCTTTTAAATTTTTTATACTATCGTTTTGAACGTGCCCAAATCGAACCCTGCTTGTGATTGTGAGTTTGTGACTTGAATGAAATGAATTTGATTATGATTGAAGATTTGAAGTTGATTTGATTGTTATGTCAGTGAATTGTTGGTGTTTTATGTTAAGTTATTTTACTTTTAAGAAACAATGTCGGGATCAAAGAAAATGGTATAAATCTTTGTCTAATGATAACAATATCAAGGTGCAGCCTTATAGTATTCGAATAAAATTTAGCCAAAAGCTTAAAATTCAGACCAGAAAATTCAAGTTTTCTGTTGATTTGGTACATGTCAACTTTTTCAAATTCTTGTTTCCAATATTTTCATATTATGGAAACGTTTGCTGAGTCTTATAAATGTATAATTCAAATTTTATCCTATACTAAGTCAGGTCATATTGAGAGGTTATAATGACTTTGCAGTTTTGGTGACGAAATGCGTTTGTATCTTTAAATCTTTATGGTCTAATGGTCAGTTGGTTGTGTTAAGATACTGCGGGTGCAGTCGCCGGAAGGCACAACGCGCGTGGAGATGCTGGACACGGATGTGACGGCGCAGTTATTTGAGCGTGTGTACGAGAGCCTGCACCTCAACACTTTCGCATTCATGTTGCACAAAGATCGCCAGCGCAAGGACGAGATTGCGTCGAGCAAGTCGAGGCGTCTACGCGACTGTGGCCTGCAGCATGGTGACATGCTGTACCTCAGCCCTGTCAATGGGGCTGTGTTGTTTGATCAGCCTTCTACCAGTGGTGAAGTATGTACAGACATCAACTATTCAAATTCAAATTAATTATTTCAGACATGAGTATAGTGTTAGTATCAACAAAATAACTTTTAGTAATAAGGGGGTAAGACTATTGTTAGGTGCTAATATTAGTTATTAACTAGCTGTTCCCCAAGGTGTTACTTGTATTCATCTATTGTTCCCAACCCTGTGGGAATTTCCCAAAATTCATTCTAAGTGGATGCCTACGTCTTATTATGTATCTGTGTGGCAAATTTCAGGCCAATCCATTCAGTGGTTCAAGCCGTGTGTTGATACATCAGTCAATCACTTATACCTTTTATATACACAGAAGACCTAATTATTACCTGTGAATCACAAATAAATGATTTTGATTTAAACTAGTCATTTTTTTTTCAAATCTTCACAAATTCTACTATGTTTATTGCAGCCATGAAAAAAAATATTGTTGTGATATTCTGTTTCCAGACTAATGAAAACAACAAGCCATTTGGGGAACCACATGAAGAAGGTCCCTCATCATCAGCATCAGTAGGAGCTCCTCTAGCTGCTAACACGGCACAGCCTATAGCGGTAGAAGAAGATGAAGTGGACCTGCAACTATATAATATGTCAGGCAACATTCAGAGACAAAGGGATGAAAAACTGTAAGTAAATTTAATATAACAATAAAGATGGGTAGTGTGGTGGACTGATGGTTAGCAATCATTGTACATTTGAGTGAATCTATAATTTATGTGAATATCTAAATAAAAACTTCCACATCGTTTTCTTGGGCTTTGACGCTAATACGAATATATCGCCCTAATGAAAACAATAACAGTAAATTCTACAAATTTATATCAAAACAAATACAATATATCTACTATATTAACACAAAATTGTATCCCCGCTTGTAGTTGCCGACACAACTCAAAAGGCTGCTGTGTCCACTGCTCACCACTGGAGCCCTGGGATGAAGGCTATCTCAAAGAACATAACATCAAGCATATGTCATTCCACGCTTACTTGCGTAAAATTACATCAGGCAACTTCATCTCACTAGATGAATTGTCTTGCAAAATTAAACCAGGTGAGTTGTGTTGTGTGGGTTTATTTATTGTATGTGCTTTTTAAAACATAACATTTGTCTATAATCCCTAAAGGATTAGGTAGAGGTGTACTAATGTAGCAGCTAACGCAGTAGTACAGAGGGGATAGGATAGCACGCCCGCCGGCTTTTGTACATCATAGTAGACGAATATAGGTTGATGTTACTGATGAAGTTTCCCATATAAATTGGAGCACATAATATAATAAGGTGTTATACAAAACGTTGATTTGTAAATTTGGGCTCATAACGTGTAGTAATGGATTTGGTGTGACACTGTAGGTTGTTCGGAGCATCCGCCGTGGCCGCGCGGTATCTGCTCCAAGTGCCAGCCCGGCGCGGTGACGCTCAACCGGCAGCCGTACCGCCACGTAGACAACGTGCTGTTCGAGCACCCCGCCATCGTGGAGCGCTTCCTAGCGTACTGGCGCGCCACCGGGCACCAGCGCGTGGGCTTCCTGTACGGCCGCTACGAGAGACACCCCGACGTGCCGCTAGGTGAGTAGGCCGGCTGTCGAGGGCTGTCCCGGGCTGTCCCGCGCTGCCGCAGCACACTAACGCTGGGCCCCGCAGGGATCCGCGCGCGCGTGGCCGCCATCTACGAGCCGCCGCAGACGTCGTCGCGCGACAGCGTGAGCCTGCAGGCGGAGCCGCGCGAGGCGCTGCTGGCCGAGCTGGCGCGGCGGCTGGGGCTGCGGCGCGTGGGCTGGATCTTCACGGACCTGCTGCCGCTGGACGTCGCCGCCGGCACCGTCAAGCACATACGGTAACTCGCGATAAGTGTCTGTCGCTCCTTATTATATTCGGTTTTTGATATGTTTATTTTTGTCCATGTGCAAAACCCTTTATCAGAAAAGGTTTAAGGAATCAAGTTGAGATTAATATAGAAGGCTACAATAGCTTCAATGTGCATATAAAAGCTCAGCCCTTTCAACAAGAATTTTTGTTCACTCGCTTATTGTTTATAACAAGTGACTCATTAGTCTTGTGAGCGCGACCTCCTGGCCTTGTTCAGCAGTGGACCTCTTTGGCTGATATGATGAGCGCAACTTCAGAAAAGGGTTCCCGGGTCAAGCAATGTTATAGGGTTTTTCTTAAAATTCTCAGTTGCAGCTCGGAGTTGTATTTGTATTCTCTGACACCCTGCGTGCTATGCAGACATGTACAGTCGGCATCAGATATATTGGGCCATACAAAGTGTTCGAAATGATCAGAACAACTAAGAAAATTAAACTTTATCTCAATTTGATAAAGTTTATTTCACAATGACAGTTGCTGTGTAGTGTTTTCGTCTTTTGACATTTACCGGGGACAAATCCAAACTCAGAGCTGCTAAAGAATATCACAGAGATACCGAATTAGTTTGCTTGACGTGGTGAAATGCACTTTATGCATTAATTATGCGCCTGCCACGCTGCCCCGCTTTGAAGAAAGACCAGTTCTAATTGACGGCACGCATGCATCAGTCATCGTGTAGCTCAACCATTATTTAGGGAGCTCAACGACCGGTCGGTATCGCAGACGATACCAGATCAGCGAGACATTTGCATTATATGAAATACTCGAAAACGTTGAAATATTGCACGAGTTTAAACTAGCCTATAGTCGGTTTTTAAATCTCAGAGACTAGATTGACACATGCAAATGTCAAAATTACAAATAATCCACCAGCTTTTTTACCTACGATACCTACCGGTTTCTTGAATCGTAATTTTTGGACGATTAGCTTAAAAGTTTTCTATTCCAAATCGTATCATTAAAGTCCAAATTAATTGAAATTGTCTTAAAAAGGTCAATGGAAGGTATGTCGTGGTAGAGTTTTTAAGTACCAAATGACGTAAAACTAACAAAAGACTTAGATTTTTTTTGTAGGTAGGTAAACCTACAAAAAAAATCTAAGAAAGAACTATGATATAATTATTTAGTCTTGTGTTCCAACTAGGTAAAAAAGTATTAGAAAACTATATCAATTGCAGTAAAAAAGTTTTGGAGGTCTATGTCGATTTCGTTTTCGTTATTTAGTCCTTAAAAACTCCACCTGTTCCGACCCATGATTATTACATTTGAAATAAGACCTACAATTTTTTTCAGGATATATCAATTTAAAAAAACCGATACTTCAATTTATTTTTCGAT
Organism: Acronicta psi; assembly: GCA_946251955.1. NCBI lineage: Eukaryota > Metazoa > Arthropoda > Insecta > Lepidoptera > Noctuidae > Acronicta > Acronicta psi. The sequence goes on from OX276477.1 coordinate 14,590,041, forward strand.
AGTGGAACATCACTATTTAAGAAATGCAAAAAACTGGCATCCCACGTAATGTCACTTTAGTGTCTGAGATTAAAAAACGGACTATAGGTACTCACATTTACATTCAAATATTTTATTTTAGGCTATATAAATAGGCACATTGAAAATTGAAGCCAGTTGAACGGCTCTAAAAAGTGAGCCAATTCCATATACACTAAAGAACAAAATTGTCGTCACAATCACTTATGCTTTCTAGGGTCTAGCGAACTAATCTTTAGACCTGAGAGAAATTTCACCTTTGGGTCATCATAACTTTTTTGTTTTTAGGTATAGCAACACCAAAGAAGTATTATGTTACTCATAAATGTTTATTTATTCGATATGAATCATGAATTAGAAGTTGAAATGTTTTCTACACGTAAACGGTTTCAAAACTTTTGGAGCTTATAAGTCATTTTATTGAAATCAATGCTATCAAGTCATGATTCATATCGAATAAATAAATATTTATGAGTAAAATAATACTTCTTTCGTGTTGCTATACCTAAAAACAAAAAAGTTATGATGACCCAAAGGTGAAATTTCGGGTGATTAACAAAGAAAACTTTAAAAAATTCTATCTCAATAACCGGGACACTTAGGGTTTAGCATCTTAGGCTGAAACCTAGCAAATGACCCCCCTATCTCCCAAAAAATTGTATCGGTCCATGCGCCAAACACTCTGTATGTATATATATTTATTAAAGTATTCATTTCTTAGTAAAATGTGCGCACTGTAGTTACAACATGGAGGTTTTACATCATAATTCATAAAGTCCAGAGTTACTCTACGATACAAACCTCTTTGACGACAGCAACATCGTGTTTGAATGAAACATTTTGAAACCTATTTATTATTCGTAATATAATTTAAACACAAGTTACTAGCTGTTCCCCGCGGTGTTACCCGCGTGCATCCAATTTGAAGTTGTATGTATTTTTCAATTAAGTAAATCATAATAAAATAAATATAATAAAAAAAATATTTAGGGGTGGGTCACCCTTTTCATTTAGGGAGAACCCGGGAACTCAAGTGTAGTAGTCATGATTACGAGCACTAGGATTATGAAGCAATTATATGTATCCTCTTGTTGAATGAATATAATATAGCCAGTAAGGAACCTTGGGTGCGCAATATGTTTTATCGTACACGACCCTCGTTCGGCAGCGGCGTGGACACGCACTTCCTGTCGGCGCAGGAGTGCATCATGGCGGGCCACTACCAGGGCCAGCACCCCAACGCGTGCCGCCACGCCTCGTCGGGCTCCTTCGGCTCCAAGTTCGTCACAGTGTGCGTCACGGGTGAGTGCACCGCCTAGTCACCTAGGTGCCTAGTTTAGCCCCCCGTATGTCCTACCATGACTATGTGAGATATTTTTGTATGTAAGGCTTGTGCACCGTTCACGTGTGGATCATTTGATGTTTTATTCCTTTGGAGACATTTATAGACGCTAGCGACTATCAAGCATGTAAACTTATGGTAAAGTTACCGGAGTTGCTGGTTTCGAGTATCAAGTATGGTCACGCCCAGCGTACAGATGTAGATCCAAAAATATTGTTGCGCAGGAGACAGCAACAAGCAAGTGCACCTGGAGGGCTACCAGGTGTCGGGGCAGTGCCAGGCGCTGGTGCGGGACGGCATCCTGCTGCCCACGCGCGACGCGCCCGAGCTGGGCTACATCCGCGACTCCAGCGACAAGCAGTACGTGCCCGACGTCTACTACAAGGTCAGTACAAGGCTAGCACTCAACACATGCGCGCTTTAGCTTCATACTAACTACAAGGACGAAACATGTATACATATATTTTGTAATCTTAATTGTTACGAAACATACCTAAGTATACGATATTTTTTTTATAAATTTATCATAATTTAATAGTAAAATTTAATTAAACAATAACCTAACCTAAATTTATAATGTTGAAAATCCCCAACACGAAACGTAATTTGCCATTTTGTGGTGGTGGCCATCTTGGATTTGAAATTTATCATAGTGTTAATTTAGTGTTTAGTCCTAGTTAAGCCCCTTCATTTGGTACCCATATTGAGGGAGTTGTGAAAAAATATGTAATTCGCTATTTTATGGCAGCGGCCATCTTGGACCGATTTTCATCAAATATAGCTAAGAACACTCCCAACTAATTCACCTTTCAAATAAAAACAACAAAATCAAAATCGGTTTATCCGTTCGGGAGCTACGATGCTACAGACACACACACACAGACACACCAAACTTATAACACCCCGTCGTTTTAGCGTCGGGGGTTAAAAATGACCCAAAAATAGCTGTTTTTAAATTCCCTTCCTATCATTTTTAACTCCCGAGTGTTATAAGTTTGACGTGTCTGTGTGTGTGTGTGTGTGTGGTCCACTAGCTCGAAGCCCTCCACAACGAACGCAAATATAGCTGTAAAACCTCTCATCTCCCGCAACAAAATACGGAATTGAGAGCCCACCAGACCGAGGCTGTCGTGTCTCTTCTGCGAACGCCGCATGCCCACCGAGCCGCGCACCGCTGCCATGCGCGTGTCGTCCGGCATGAAGTAGCTCTCTGCTAATACAGAACGCCCTCCGCGCCCATTATTCAGCTCGATATCGCCCCTGATGACACTCGTTCTGCCAGCACTGGGACACGGCGCAGCCGCGGTAGCCGACACCGAGCTCGCCGCTCGCCGCTCGCCAGCACCTTGAAGTTGCGCGCCTATAAGGGTTATAGGGTCACTTCGTAATTATTTATTTGTTATATTTGTAAGAGATACAATCATGTTACATGAGGTAGGTACACAGGAAATAATACAGTCTAGATTCAAGTCTGATGTGACATTCACATATGCTAATATTCAGGGACGTCGCTATGCTTAAAGTAACGCTTCCGTATGTAACATTTGTATTACAATTTGACATACGAAAGCGTAAGTTTACGCTTAGCGTCGTCTCTGAATATTAGCCTTATTCCCGAAATTAAAGGAACGTTCCTTTAATTACGGGAATAAATGTTAAACAGTGAAAGTCACTAAGGCCTCTGCCTCGAATTTTGCGGGCAGCGGGGCGGCGGCGCGGGCGGTGGCGGTGCGGGAGCGGGGCGGGCAACGCATACCTGTTCTCCAAACCAGCGGGCAGATCGCGCGGCGGATTTGTTTTAATTCGCGAACGAAAGGTCTGAAAAACGGCGACAACATCTTTTTGATTCAAATTTATTCCTAACGCTCGATTTATTGTGGACAAAAGAAGAAGTGGATCCCCACTATAGGGCAAGGAAAATAAATGGCGAGTTTTATCGAAATTATGAAGAACAGAGACAAAATCCCTACAAATTCTACGACTACACCAGAATGAGTGTAGAAACTTTTGACTATATTCTAGAAACTATCAAGAGTGATTTAGAGTCTGGAATTAATCCAAAACGATTTAGAGGTATATCTCCAGCAGAAAAATTATACTTGACACACTTGAATTACACTTGTACAACACTATACTACAATGCAGACGCGCAACGCGGGCGGTCACCGCTTGACAGGAGTGCACCGCTCGTTGCCCGCCCCCGCGCCGCTGCCACGTCGCTGTTTTCGAGAACCGTTCCATTTGATTTTACGCATAAGATCCTGCCGCTCCCGCGCCGCCACCGCCGCCGCCCCGCTGGCCGCTAAATTCGAGGCAGAGGCCTAAGTCCGAGGAATATGGTGGGTGGTGAAATATTTCGAAGCCAGCACTGCGGATTACTTCAAGCGCAGCTTCTGACCGATGAGCAGAAGCGTTTTCGGGGTGACAACATGCCCCACGTCAGTTGTCCTCGGCGTTTTTTATAATCTGTAGTCGATTGTCTTCGATCTTCCAATACCAAATTTTGGACCGTTTTGATGTTATCTTCCGTGACAGATGTTGAAGGCCGCCCAGTGTATGAAGTCTCGACATAGATAACGATCGTTTAAGATCCTAAATCGTTTGATATCTCGTAACGATCCTATTTTAACGAATTTTGGTAATCTCTAGTGTCGGAACTTCCGATGAGTATCGGTATCGAACCGGTTGATATCTCAGCAAGGAAATTTGACAGCGTGCTAGGTTTACGATTTTTCACATCGGTAGCAACTATTACGGTTTTTAGTGAAAAAAAGTGACAATCCTATTGCAGGGATTGTGTAATGCTGACTACATAATATCCTTACAATATTCGCTTAAAAAAATAGTTTGGGATAAGTTTGTAAATTGACATCAACACCAGTGTAGCGTTGGTACATTGCAAGGAATGGGCGAGATTATAAAAATCCTACCTTTGGAAGAAGACGGACTCACTCAGCTCTATAGATTAGCAGAATAACTGTTTCTAGAGGAACTACGCTAAAGACAGCAGCCTCACGGTCATATTATGTACTTTGGAATCCTAAGTAAGTACCTATCTTCCTTTATTTTAATGTTGTCTGTAAATATAACTATTAGCATTTGCACTGCATTAGCGAATTGTTTTTAGTTAACGTCTATTTATCCTTGATTTAATTTTAATCAAGATCCTATAGTATTTTGATGTTACTCACAATTTATTCTACATTTTTATTACAGGACCTACTGGGCCAACATGCCACTAGCCAGAAGGCCAACAATCAGAACAGTAGAATGCATTCGTAGAAGACTGATTATAAATAGTGATTACAATAAACCTTCATCTTCAACCAATTACAGTATCAAAATAAAACATTGTGTATTTATAAATGATTTATTATTTTTTACCCTAACAATAACAACTATTAGGTATTAGCAACGGCGCGTAGATATTAGATGCATTAGCCTGCACTTTTGCTGCCTCTGCTTGCACTTGTATCTGCAACATAAAAGAGGAATTAAATCATGTGTCACTACCAAAGACCACTACAAAGTTATTGCTAACATTGATTGCTAAGCTAAAATAGTCGATAATTAAAACTACACTTGCAGCTCAGTGGAGTACCTAAGCTATACTATGCACCGTGAGAAAGGGCAGCTACTCTGAATTTCCTAACAGAAAAACCCAGTAGGTCAGAGCCGACCCAGGAATCAAACCTGTGACCCTGCGACCCTGACCCAGCGGTATCTGGGCTTTCTGCTACTAAATTAATTAGTGGGGCAGTGTGCAGTCCTACTATATATATATATAATATTATAAATGTGAAAGTTTGTGAGGATGGATGGATGGATGGATGGATGTTTGTTACTCTTTCACGCAAAAACTACTGAACGGATCTGGATGAAATTTGGCACAGACATAGATGATAGTCTGGAATAGCACATAGGCTACTTTTTATCCCGGTAAAATGTATGGTTCCCGTAGGATAGCGGGTGAAGCCGCTGGCGGAAAGCTAGTAAAACATAAAAAGAAGAAAAATTATGTGCAACAACGGGTGCTGCAATTTGTTGTACTTGCTTGCTGATTATTTGCAGGCAGTGCAGCTAGAGGGTTAGATATCCGAAGGATGCTGCTCCACTGAGTCATCACTGTCCATGAATCTTTATTTCAACCAATGACATTATACAGGAAAACTTTTTATTCAGTGCGCAAACTTCGTCAAATGAAACTTAAACGACTTTTATTAAACACCAATTTGTTATTTTGATAAGTCTTAGTACAAATGATCAAAGTTATCGTTAACGAAAGATGTTTACTTTGAAACTGATATTATGTTTACTCGCTAGCGCACGGCAGAGCGCGCGCGCTTTAGTACCTACATCAGCTGTGCGCTCGTTCGACCCGCCCGCGTAGGTATGGCGAGCGGCGAGTATCCGTCTAATTTCTATGATAGATTTTCAACGTTAATGCAAAGCAATAAGGTTCATGTTTAATTTGAACAATTTATTTTAAAAGTAATTCCAATTTTTCCTTCATACTTTCATGGGCTTAGGACCATCAAAATGCAGAAAATGAATCATTATGATCACGTAATACAGAATATGAAGAAAAAATTTGACCTGGCGAGTGCAGGTTCAAGTCCTGCCCGAGGTTAAATTTTATCTTGTTTAAATAACTCATTATGATGAATTGCACTGCACTTTTAAAACATACTTACCTAGCTCGGGCTCGTCGTGGTACGGGGTCGGAGTCGTGGAGCTTCTGTACAGGTTGGAAGTGGTATGGATGGAGACCGGCTGTATTTAAGTTTCCAAACCGCGTACTGGCTCACACCGAAGCGACGTACTGCATCGTTAGTACTTGCTCTTGGGTTTCGCTCGAAAAAATTACAAATGTTTTCTTCGATGTCGACACATAGTCGAGGTCTGCCAGATCCTTGTGCGTGACGTGCGGGTTTTGAATTGGGCGTGGTCAAGCAACCTTTGATTGGCGGCTAAAATAGTCCTCTCATTAGGGACCGCGGGGTTATGAATGCCATGGTCTCGCATTCGAGGCACACTGTTTCACGTTCAAGTTTCAAGTTTTCACCACTTAAGAGATACACTCGCACCATTTTGTAAAACTCGCGGTTAGTAAACTCTGACATTGTGCGTCACCGGTCACAGTACGAAATATGAAACTCATGCGGCGGCCGCGCGGCGCCGGGAGCGCGCGGGAAAGCAATAACACACGACGTCACAGGCGCGTGCGAGACGAGCAGACTGGCGGGCGACACGCGACGGCGCCCGGCGCTACCTACCCCGCTGCCATCCCGCCCCGCGGGATTCACCCCCGCTGACGCCGGCGCGTGAGTCGGCTGGCGCACGTGCCTATTGTTATTATTACGAATAGATGTGTCCAAATTTTGCTGATTTCAAGCCGGACAAAAATTAAAAAAAAAGTTTTTAACTAATGATGGGAATGTGTTCTATTACTGATACTGAACTACCAAAATTTTTTTGCGCACTGCTTAAAAAAATTTCCTGTATATGTTAACTAAAACACTTCGATATCAAGAAAACACGAAATCATGAAGTTTGAAACAATCCTTGACGGTTGAAAACAGATACATGTTTGACATGGTTGCCATGGCTTTTAGTATTACAAGGATGTTAACTCTAATTTCCACTAAGACAATGTCACAAACACAATATTTCTTATTATGTACTTTAGATGCTTGAAAACGAAAATAACGTTAAAATGTTTTAAAATAATGGGATTGTCAATGTTTTAAACATTTGAATGTATCTTATTTTCAATACGCACTTTAAAAACAGTATTTTCATTTCATTAGTTTCTTTTTATCTACCTTTATCTCGGGGAAATTTGTTAACCTTTTATCCGCCCGACTTTATATCAATTGTCGTGCCCCCAGCGCCCGGCACAGTGAATCGAAAAATAAATACCTACAACAAAGAGGGATGTGCAATAATTGGATTTTTCGATGTCGATATTTCGTTTTATACATATAAATAAAAACTGATTACTTAAATATTTTCATATTTGTTTTATGTAATATTGTCCCTAGTAAAAAGGCGACGGCAAACTACCTTCGTATCTATGAGGGACCGCAGCGCTCACGCAACCCGCAATGCAACCAATCAGACTCACCGTTCCAGAGTAACCGCGCGCGCATTCTCATCGCTCGGCGCACTCTCGCCATCTCATTCACTCTAATAATAAAAATTCCATTCAGTCACCACTACCATACTACACTACACATTAAATTGAAATATGTAATAATAAAAAAAATAACTCTCCATCAATGTTAAACTCTTCGTCTGATATAAATTCTTCATTGTCATCGGCTTCTAGAATTCGTATTAATTCTTCCGTAGTAGTCATGATAAATTTCATTTCGACAATCGATACACAAAAGTGCATAAGCACAACACTGGTGGAATATTCCAGAAATCGGCACTCGCTTATGACGTACGAAGCGGTCGTCGTTATCCGACCGTGGCGCTGGGCGTACTTACAAAGTAAGTTTCTGAACAGATAGGCTAGGGATGGAACCATCAACTCAGTTGCTGACATTTCACAAGTAAATTCACTTAATTTCAAAGGAATTAAATTAAATACTCATAAATATTTGTAAATACAATATGTTTTATTAACAATTACTGTATTGTTTATAGTAAATTAGTCAGTTTAAAAATAAATATTTTGAAATATGTTTATTTGGTATAGATAAACCTTGACGTATGTCCCGTCCCTATGGTCGGATTTTTCCGTCATGGACGTTGTACATCAATACAATTTTCTAAAAATTATATTAGTAATTCATTCAACTTTGGACATTATTTTTAGGACTTCTGATTAGGAGACTACAGTTTATTAAATTGTAAATGAATACTTAGTTAACTATTTACCTAATGTAAACATTTTTTTGATAGAATACAGCGTAATTAAATAAAACAGTACATTAAACGAGCTGTGGTATTTTGGTCGGAAATATACGACTGGCGAAATGGACCCGAAAATTTTTGTCGGATTTATCCGACACAGGCGGTTAAAGGGTTAATGAACATATTTTTCCCTTTTGTATACCGGTCTATGAATATTGTTTTCGATAAGGTATTGACGTTATCGTTTACGATTCTGCATGAATTCTTGACAGTTGAGATTTGCATTTGGAGCAAATGTCGTTATGGCAACCGAATTTTTACGCTAATATTTAACGATCGGTAGATAACGATCGTTACAAAATTTATGTCGAGACTGCCTGCACAGAACGAGGATCACTTTCACAAATCGATCTACTTCTTTTAAATTCAGCAACCCAGTAAGCGGCCGTAGGGCCTAATGTTTGCTGAATGTCCAAAAAAAATCCTGTGGACTTTTGTTAAAACGGAGGGTATTTTATGTCTGTAAGGCAACTGACTTTTCTCCATAGTTGAATGTTTTTAACAACTACTCGCACAAAATAATGAATAACTTAACAACAATACGACTAAATGGATTGAAATTTTCTATAAATATAATAGTTTTGACACTTCAAAATTAATATCAAAGTACCGCCTAAAATATTATATGAATATCCGATTCTAAGCAGTTTTGGATTCACCCTCGTATCGCTAGTTATTTTCTTGCCCGTTATGTTAGCCAGTTTGCGTTGTTCCGAAATCTATGCGTCTCAAGTTTCGGTACCGGAGGTCTTAAAACCAACGATGTTGGAGGGAGATTTAATCTCCTGCTTTCGTGGAGGCTGTGGCTTGATTACGCCTTACCCATTCAATGTCCTCGGTGCTGGCGTCAATAATTTTCCCAATTTTATGGACTATTTCCTTGACATTTTCGCCGGGCATCTGTTCAATACCCACAATCTCAATATTGTGTTTACGGGTAGATTGTTCGTATTCATGCAGTTTCTGTTCTATCTGAAGCAATGTTAAATTTTTCCATAAAGATGTAGCAGATTTACACTATCAGCTTTTGTAAGTATAGCCTGGCTCCATTTCCTGAAAATTGGCTATTTGACAGTTTTCGGAAAGATATTTTATACCTCTTAAAATCATCTTTTTTCTCAAAAAAAGAGCAAAATCTAAATATATAAAACTCAAAGGTGACTGACTGACATAGTGATCTATCAACGCACAGCCCAAACCAGTAGCAGCTGCAGGTAGATGTTATAACGTAGGCATCCGCTAAGAAAGGATTTTAATAAATTCCACCCCTAAGCGGATAAATAGGGGATGACAGTTTGTATAAATCTTCTTAGATTTTCGACTGATTGAACTGAAATTAAAGATTGGAGCTACTAGGATGAAGACGTCCGCTTAAATAAGATTTTGATAAATTCAACCCCCATGGGGATAAAATAAGGGATGATGGAGGGTGTAAATGTATTAGTTTGTTTGAGTTTTTTACACACGCTAAACAAAACTAAAGCCGCAAAAAATATACTTAATTTATAATAATAATTCTTAACGCGAGCGAAGCGGCGTGCAAAATAATTTATAAATTTCGACCTATATAGGGGTGAAATAGGGGATGAAAGTTCATATGGAACAAAGTAACTATTCCACGCGGACGAAGTCGCGGGCATAAAGCTAGTATTAGATAAAATACTATAATTCCTCCAGTAATTTGAAAGTCGTGCGAAAACAGCCGATCACGTGACATTTCTGGCTGTGACGTCATCTCACAATAAATAAATAAGTAAAGTTAACTACGGCGCTCCAACTGTTATTATATTTTGAGTGGAAATTTTGCAGGTCTTCCACTGGAAGTAACTATTTCTGAGCTTATAATATCAATATTTTTATGAATAAAATGTCATGCTACAAAACGTGTGCCGTGCCTTTGTGTAAAAGTACTACAATTAGATCCTGTAATGATAAATTGTTTATACACGTTCTTACATATTCCAAACGTCGAAAGCTGTGGTTACAAATGTTACAATTAGCACGCCGAGATCAGAATTTTACATCAACTTTTCCAATCTTTGTCTCTATCTCAACATAGTATAAAAAAAGTCGCTCGCGTTGTTAGTATCTACGCTAAGATCTGTTAAACTCTGCAACGGATTTTAAAATGCAGTTTTCAGCAATAGTAGTGATTCAAGAGGAAGGGTTATGTAGTGTACATGCTTATTATAACCACAGAGTAGAATTATAACAGAGAATATAGCGGGACGCTAGTAAATTATTTATAATAACTTTGTTCATTTTGGTACATCAACGAAATTTTTACATTACGAAACTCGGTCAAACAAAAGTCAGTATGAGATGTAAAAAACTATGATTGAATCCATTTATGACAGATTTGCACTATCAGCTCTTGTATTGAAAATTCTCAGAGTAAATCTCAGTACAAACTTGCAAACCGCCTGCTAGTACCAACGATTAAACACACTACATTATATTTTGTGTGGGTTGACGTCACATGATGGTCAAACATGGCCGCTCGCCTTTCGGTTCTTTTAATCCACAGATAAAAAAAACTAAAATTTGTTTTTCAAAAATAAAATATTGGCAATTTATTTTAAAGCAAAACACATATTGTATAATTATTGAAAACCTATAAGCTACCGTTTCTAACACATTAAATATTTTATCGTTACAACTGTCAAGTAGCCAATTCTCAGAGTAAATCTCAGTACAAACTTTTAAACTGCCTGCTAGTGCCAGCGGTTAAACTAGGGTTTCTGGTTTCTCGACCTTTTTCATTTCCCGAGGCACGAGAATTCTCGACAAGGATTTCCCGAGTTTCTCGAGTCTCTCGAGAAATTTTGTATTTTTTTATAAAACATGATGTTATTTTAAAATATTTACTTTAATATAAATTAGACTGATAGATGAGATCAATTAAATGAAATGGTAATTTTTTGGTTACTATAATAGGCTCGCTCCCTATTACATGGGACCTAATCATACCGGCGAACTGTGGAAAATTCGAGGAATACCGGCGTGATGGTATGGTGGTATGTAATAGCTGTTTTTGACTAACCTCCGATTTACAAACACTGCCAAACATAGCCAAGTTTCGTAAAATAAAGGACTCATGAAATAAATACCACAGTCAGATTTAACTGATGTTTGATTATTCTCCGATTTACTTTATTTAGACCTTGCTATGAAAAAATTAACATAAAATAATAATATAGCAACCAACAGCTATGTGTTATACCTCATTTTAATCCTCATTAAATAAGCAAGTTTTTCTACCACAGGGTCAGTTTTTCGTAGTACATATTTTTTACAGTAACGTTCTAAAGTTGCAAATAATTTTTCGTAAAACTTAAAAGGTATTGAAAAAAGTTCCAATACTCATAAATCTTGGCACCTCCTATCATAAAAGCACTTTTGTAGTGATGATACATTACCTAGAAGCAACTAGACATTTATTGTTGTAAAATAGGTATCCATTTTAGTCTAATTGCCTATTTACTACTAATTTTGGTTTTTCTTCAGAAAACACTCAAATAGTCATAAATTTTAAGGAAATCAAGTTAGAGCTCTGCCCCAGAGATATTCTTACTTCAAATAACCCAACTATCGCCCTGTTTCGTTTGATCTAAGATTTTCTGCCCACGCTGTATATAGGGATGTGCCAAGTTTCAGTACAATCGAGTAACATGTGAAAATTCAATAGATAAAAATCAATCATACCCTGTTTTTCTACCATCAGAGATAAATATATATGATAAATGGGACCACCACTTTGGAATTTTTTGGTATAATTTTTTAAATCGGAATTTTATTAACATTTGACGGAAATATCGGGGAACATAATTACGTAAAAAACTATATAAAAACCTCCGAAATTTTAACCTTCGATTTTTCGTCGGTTAAATAAACTAAACCTTTTGTTGCCAATGCCTCTAGATAAACCTTCGAAATGATAACATCCGATTTTTAGTCGGTTAATTAAACAAAATATTTTCCTGCCAACGACTCGGGAATTCCCGAGTTGTTGAGATTTTTTTCCCGTCTCGACTAAAGACAAATTTCTCGAGAATTCCCGACTCGAGAATTCTCGAGCAGAAACCCTAGGTTAAACACATGACGTTTAATATTTTGTGTGGTGTGACGTCACACGCTGCTCAAACATGGCCGCCCCATTTCGGTTCTTTTAATACACAGATTAAAAAATTGAAATTTATTTAAAAAAATATTTTTTAAACCAAAAATATATTGTATGGTTAATGTAAACCTATAACATTTAAAAAATTATCGTTACAATTGTCAAATAGTCAATCATAAACTCAAATTTTTAATGATCAATATTTAAGTGAATTCCATTTGATTTCTTGAGGGTGTCATTGTTGTATGTTGTTGTTCAGGAGCGCGACGCGTACGGCAACGAAGTAGGCGTGTCAGCCAAGCGCGTGCCCGTGGCGTACCTGCTGGTGGACGTGCCGTGCGGCGTGGCCACCGGCGCGCCCGCCACCTTCAGCCCGCGCGCCGCCTTCCCGCCCGCGCACCGCCCGCTGCAGCACCACCTGCAGACTCTGCGCGCGCTGCACCAGCACCTGCAGGCCGCCGACAGCTTCCTGGACGCCGCGTCCGACCTGCACGTGCTGCTGTTCCTGGCCAGCAACGAGGCGCTGCCGCTGGGCGTGGAGGCGCTGGCGCCGCTGCTGGGCGGCGTGCGCGCGCGCGACGCGGCGGCGGCCGAGGCGTGGCGCGCGCAGCCCGGCGCCGCCACACTGCTGCAGCTGGCGCGCGCCGCCGCCGACCACGAGCCCAGCGACAGGTCAGACCTCACCGACACCACTTGCATTATTCTAATGTCATCCGAACTAGTAACACCAAATATTTTTGAAACATCTGCTTTATGGTATAGTAAATATAGTAAACGTAAATCCTCGCGCATTTCAGTCAGTCAGTCCTTAGCCTGATCTTAACGATTTAAACTATTTTTATATACTGTATAGGACATTGAGATCTGGTTTCTACCTGCTCTGGATAAATATAAGTAATTTAACTTACGTAACATTCGCATCCATTATCCTAAAAGGATCAATTTATATGTCCTTTTTTTAGCGTCATGATGGGTGCGGAAGGTGGTGCGGCTGGCGTGTGGACGTGTCCGCTGTGCACGTTCCACAACGCGCCGCACAACGACGCCTGCGAGATGTGCGCCATGCCCAGGTACACACACACCCTCCCCACCTACACTAACACTTACAAGTGGACGTGTCCGCTGTGCACGTTCCACAACGCGCCGCACAACGACGCCTGCGAGATGTGCGCCATGCCCAGGTACACACACACCCTCCCCACCTACACTAACACTTACAAGTGGACGTGTCCGCTGTGCACGTTCCACAACGCGCCGCACAACGACGCCTGCGAGATGTGCGCCATGCCCAGGTACACACACACCCTCCCCACCTACACTAACACTTACAAGTGGACGTGTCCGCTGTGCACGTTCCACAACGCGCCGCACAACGACGCCTGCGAGATGTGCGCCATGCCCAGGTACACACACACCCTCCCCACCTACACTAACACTTACAAGTGGACGTGTCCGCTGTGCACGTTCCACAACGCGCCGCACAACGACGCCTGCGAGATGTGCGCCATGCCCAGGTACACACACACCCTCCCCACCTACACTAACACTTACAAGTGGACGTGTCCGCTGTGCACGTTCCACAACGCGCCGCACAACGACGCCTGCGAGATGTGCGCCATGCCCAGGTACACACACACCCTCCCCACCTACACTAACACTTACAAGTGGACGTGTCCGCTGTGCACGTTCCACAACGCGCCGCACAACGACGCCTGCGAGATGTGCGCCATGCCCAGGTACACACACACCCTCCCCACCTACACTAAGGCTAATTTGACATACTGAAGCGTAAGCTTACGCTTAGTGTCGTCTCTGAATATTAGCCTAACAAGTCGGGTGACTAAGGTGATAGGCGTCTTGGCGTTTTAATTACTAACAGCTACCCTTAATTTTTATTAATTATTGGCAATTCGCGTAAGTTTTAGATGTATGTTAAATTAAAATCCTTTTACAAAAATAAAAGAATTTTCAAAATCGGTCCATAATTGACAGAGAAATCGGCGAACCTACATAAAAATACATACAGCTGAACATAGAACCTCCTCTGGTTTTTTGTCGGTAAAAACACAGAATCTTGGGGTGAAAACTAGCTAGTAAATCTCTCGAAAATTGTGTCGGATTATGGACCACACATCCTGTATACAACATGTTAAGAAAACCCTGTCCGATCCGTGAAGGTATCGACATCTATACTAATATTATAAAGTTTTGTAACTACAAAAAAACTACAAATCCGATTTTAAAAATTCTTTTACCATTGGAAAGCTACATCTTTTCGGAGTGACAGGCTATAGTTTATAAGACCACGCGGGCAAAGCCGCTGGCGGAAAGCATGTTGGATTATACATATTACAATAAGAAAACTTAGGTGTATAGCTCCAGGTGCAATCGTGTCATGTGTCAAATATACAGCGGCAGCGGGCAATTTTAGCATTTAGGCTAATTTTGGTACAATAATCGTGCATTTAAAATTTCAATAACTGCTTTCCTTTTATGAATATTTTATGTTTTATATTGTTCGGTAAATGTGATTAGGATAATCAGATCTTTCCGATCGGACAGGGTTTTCTTTTAACATAGTGTATAATATAATGTATAGCTATTCTATACTGCTTTGTTTGTTCCAGAAGCAACGCGATGTAAATAAAGTGGTGTGCGTCGTGTAGCAACGTTTATATTGTCGACTCTCGCTGCTGTGGATACTATTTTAAATTTATTTTTATAATGTCTCGGGTGCCTCCCGCTGCAGTGACACGCTGCCGCGCAACATGTGTCTCCGTCGAACACGGTACCTACGACACTGATTCTCGTGTAAGTGGATAAGTCGAGCTAAACTTGCTGTAATTACAATAATAAATTCCAGCAAACCAGAATATGCTGTTTATTATGTAGAATGTTTCGAAAGCGTTTAATAGCTATTAGTTTTATCAAAGTCATCTTGATACCTGTACCCGCTTTCAAGGTATAGGATGTTATTAACTGGTCGTACAGACGGACACACTGATAACGCAGTTATTCTAAAAGAGTTCCGTTTTTATTCCTTTTGGATACTTGTAGATAATGCATGCAAAGTTAGTTATCCTAGCAAGAAAATGTATCCTAGAATAATATGAGTGGAATGTATAATAAGTGCGTAATCTGTGCGCCACATAAAAAATTGTGCGCTTACCGTTTACGAAAAAACGAAAAACGATTAACGTCTGGTGTACCGAACCAGAAGACGCAGGTTCGAATCCTGCCCGCTAGCCGATTTTTTCCTTCATTAAAATAACTTGTAATCTTAGCATGGAAAATGATCAAAAAATTTACAAAAAGATAGTTAGTAGGTAAGGTGGCATCATACGACATCGAACTACCTGTAGTTAGTCGTGTCGGTTGTGAAGCATTCACAATAGATGTTGCTACGTCACCTTAACACGTAAGTTTAGAATGTGAACACATAAGTAGGCAAGGAACAGAGTATAAGCTTCTAAGAAGCGGGCAAAATATATACCTATTCTGGTAGGGTTGGCACAGTAGCATAAAATTAAATAAACAAACCTTTTTACAATCTGCTTTTTATTAAATAAACAAAGCGTTTTAAATTAAGCTTTTTATTAAACCACTATGGCAGTATATACAGTATATATTTTTAGAATTTTTGTTTTTCAGTAGGTAATTTGTTGTGCCTTTTAATTGAAAGGGTATATTCTCACATAGTTTTTTATAAATAATCTAATAGAAAACGCATGTCATATCAAATTTCGTGCCGATATTTGTACGGAGTTGTATTTGTTTCGATGCATAATATATCTTTCTATCTTAGTAGGTATCTACATTAAAATAATAAATTTAATAATCAAGTCGTTATAATTAGGTACTTAGTGGAGTTTTAAGGATACCTAACAAAAATATGATATATTTTTATTTTTTCTATTATTGTTCATATACACTGTACAGTAAACCATATCTGCTTACCATACTTTTAAATTAAAATGATAACAAGCACGATTTGTCGCCAACGACTCGGCGAGCCCTGGGGCAGGGCACGCGCCGAGCCAGTCTAAACCGGTTTCGCACCGTACGTGACAGGTCGCGCGTGCTCACGCACCCACGCACCTCAAGTTTGTAGTAGTGAACCTATTGCAGCGCGGTTGTATGCAGCTTAGTCTCTGTTCCGTACTCTGTGATGTGAAGGAAGATTTAAATTGGCGAGCGGGCCTCACGGTAGTTTAGCGGTCAAAGCGTCTGGTATACCAAACCAGAAGACGCAAGTTAAAATCCTGTCCTGAATTGTTTAGAATTTACCTGCTGGGGTAACGGTACTCCAGCAGGAAATCGTCATTCGATAGTTTTTTTCCGAAACAGCAAAGCATGTGCTTTTCATTTTTTTGTGGCGTACATTTACAGCACACACACACACATTACACACTAATGATATGTCCCACTCATATGACTCTAGGAGACACTTTCTTGCTAGGGTAACGTACGTACACACCCGCGCAAGGGGGCGGTGGATCGGTTTGTAAATAGTATTTAAATAATTTAGGTTATCGGATACGGATATTGCGACACAAAATTATATAAAACTGGATAAGTGCGAATTGGACTCCCGCACCGAGGTTTCCGTACAAAATTGATTTTAAACTATTGTAATTGTTTGTTGAAAGATGGGCCTTTTTGAGTCTTTAGAAGACGTAGGTATTGAATCTCTTTTAAACACTCACGTTGTTTTCCTTTATCCATTTTATCAGGTTATGTTTATACGATTAAGCCTATGCCTATATGAATTTAAAATAACCAATGTACGAACAGTCGATTTTGACTCTAATCTTGACACTGCTTAAATAAGAACACCGCAATTACCTATACGGCACGTATACGTTGCAGTGCTGAATTGTAGATAAATTGGCTGTCAGAAATATTATTATTAGACATTTGAGTGGCGAAACCGAAAAAATATACCTGCCAGACAGATTTATCTTAGTAGATGTTTTAAATAGTAGCGAACTATCCGACAATTTGTTAGTAAGCTGTAAAACAGGCCTAGACTTTAAATTTGAAAAAACATCTCCTATACATTCTTAGATTAGTCAATTCAAGAAATCAGCGCAACGACTTAACTCAGAGAGGGGCATAGATATCTTCTCATTTTTTAATTTGGATATAAATAAAAAAACAAGCTGTTTTGTAAAAATATTTATTTAGTATGTACAATTTAGCATAAAGCCGCGCACGTGACGGCGCACGTCACGCGTACACAATATACTGGCGTTTATCAGACCTTTATTACGTTGATACACCACTATCACGTAATGCCGAACTAGTATAATTATATAGCCTAGTATACAACGTTAGTTTTTGATTACACTAAAGCCGAAACACGTCAACGTCATTTTGATTAGATAGGCAAGAAAAAGATCCAAAATAAAAGAAATGGTTAAAACTTACGTGGTGACGAGCTCCAAACGTTAGTAACCCCCTGGTGCACCGCGGGCAGGGGGGGCGGTCTGCGCGCGCGCAGATAGGCCCAAACTATCTAAGGGCGAGTCAGTGAGTGACTTCCCTGTTCGGTTTTTGCGCCGACTTTCGTAATAAAAATAGGTGTCCTACTTAAATAAATTTTTACCATTTTTTTGAGAATAAAATATAACAGGTTAAAAACCATTGCAATAGATTCTGTTACTGATTCTGAACAAACTACTTTCAGCTTTCGTATAAACAAAAACCAACGTTTTATATAATTTTGGGTTCAATTGTGAAATAATCACACTCGTGTGGAGTCCATACATAATGTAGATATTGTATTGTATGCGTGTTGCGAAGATATATTACGATTTAGTGCTAGTCTTCGAACTAATTCGTTATTTATAAACATATTTAGCAAATATAGTTTTGAAAACGACCTTTACGTCTTTTCTCATTAGCAAAAAATTACTGAACCTTGTGCTCATTCTGCTACTTATATTATGTACGTACACTTCACCCGCGCGGACAACTCATTAAATGTTATGAAACTGCCAGGAATTTTTGCAACAAATTAAGATGTTTATTTTGATGCATCATTCGCCTATTATTTGGTTTCTGTGTAATCACAGGCGATGACTAAGGCAAGTTGGGTTCAAATTCGACATACGGAAGCGTTACTTAAAGTAACGCTCTAAAGCATTGTGTTTGAATATTAGCCCGTCTTTTTTGCAACTAATTTAGGAAAATAGTGTGTGTAGGTATAGTAAAAATTATATTACAACTAATTCCTGGCAAAATGTTATCAAATTTTATGAGTTGGCCGCGCGGTGGAAATGTACACTGTTATGTTGGATTCTATAGATACAAAAATGCTAGTTTTATAATAATATATATTACACAAAATTGTGCAAAAGAATGTTTGTCATGTTTTAGAAAATAATATTCAGCAAATACATAGCTGCCTTTTGTCCCGCGAGCCACTCGTCGTCAATACCCATATTCCATACGAATACGAAGGATCCTGCAACTTTTTTTTTATAAATATTTAAGCCGAGTATGGTAAACATTGTCATTAGTATTCATTACAAATATTTTACAAATTTGCGGTTATCAAAAATAAAAATTATCAGAATTCCTTTTTAAACAAAACTTTTTTAGGATAAAAATAAAATTACTTGAAAATATTATTATGTATGTATGACACATATAGGTGGTCATGATGGTGATGTCATACATGAGTACTTAAGTGATATATTATGTGATCATGCATCTACGTACCTGTATAGGTACTGTAAGTAATAAAAAGAAAGTATGTAATTATCGTTAAATCTGTATCATGTCACGTTACTATAATTTATGTTTGTAAATCGTATAATACATAATGTGTTCTGCAGCTGTACTGCGAGTCTGTCTTTTCGTCCGTAATACGGACTGCCGGAGTCAGTTGAGAAAAATATCGGAACTATTCATTGACAATTTATATTTTGTAATTGCCTACATATAGGAAAAAAAAATTGTTTCCTTCACCTACTCGGACAGGGACCAATCTTTTTTCAGAAAAGAATGTAAGACCTGCATGAAAATGCATTATCAACCTGGTATTTAAAAAAAAAGACTGCAAAAAAAGGGAATATTGATATAAAAACATTGTTGACATTAAATTTGTAAGTGTATCAATATGACTCATTAGCAATACATGGCCTTCTTCCCTTTGTACTTAGTAATGTAAATTTCTTTTAAATGAGATATGAATACAATAAAATATATATTTCTTAATTTGCATTATGTAGTGTACTTTGTGCCATGGTTGGTAATATATACTACATTTTTTATTTCATAGAAATGTTATGTTAGAAACTTTCAGTCAGACAGCCAATGCAGTGGGACGTTGCGTTGAATAGTTTTAAATAAATAGCGCGCCGCGCACATCATGGGGTTTTGATTATTATTTTCTTGATAAAATTGAATTTATTGTGTCTTTAAAGTAAAACTACTTTTTAAGGACTTTATCACTCTAAGTATAGGTAAGGTTACATTGAATAGGCTCCGCAACTACTGGTCCGATGCTTAAAGATTTTTTAGGTATGTAGGCTAGCTCGCTACTCGGTAAAGATGTAGCTTTCATTAGAAAGCTACATCTTTACCGAGTAACATACCTAGGGTATCACTACATATTATAAAACAAAGTCCTCCGTCGCGTCTGTCTGTCCCTATGTATGCTTAGATCTTTAAAACTAGGCAACGGATTTTGATGCGGTTTTTTTTAATAGATAGTGATTCTTAAGGAAGGTTTATATGTATAATAACATTCCACGCGGGCGAAGCCGCTGGCGGGAAGCTAGTAATTTATAAGCGAAAAGTTAGCATTATTATAATTTAGATCCCGACGGTTCGGACCCTTTACAGTGTTCATGATCACGGGTACGCTAAGATAGTAGGCGTTTTGATGTTATAATTACTAACAGTTCATTTTTGTTAATAATAAAATCTGTAAGAAGGGGTTTTATGAACACACGTATTTTTATACATGAAAATATCAAAAATATACTATAGTAATATTGCGGTGTTGTGTATATTGAGTAATAGCGATGTGGTCGCGGGTCAGTCGGCCGCGCCTGCGCAGCCGCACGCCGGCTCTGCGTCCGGCCGAGCCGTGTGCGCACTGCACTGCACTTTACTTTACTTTACTTTTAAGTAATTTTTAGTAATGTCCTATACATTTATTTACATATTTTTATTAGTTTTTTAGTTATTTGTAGCATAAACTCGCCACAAAATTAATTTACACACAAAGACGCAAGCTCTCACGGAGTCATTCGTCGCCAGCTATGATATCACATAAACATTGTATAATCTAAGTTTTGTCTATTATACAGATGGTTCTTAATTTACACATATGTACAGAGCGCCGGGCGGCGGGAGGCGTGCGGAGGTGGCGGGGGCGCGGGGCGCGGGGGCGGGGCGGGGGCGCTAGCGCGGCTCGGCGCGCATGGGCGGGAAGTGCTTGGGGTCGCGCAGGTCGAAGGGCCCGCGCGCCGGCGCCTCGAGCGCGGCGCCCAGCTCGCTCAGCCGCTCCGAGTCTGCGACACAGCGGCACACGCTTTACATGCGCGGCAGACACACGCTCTACAGCCACTCTCGCCGCTGGCACATGCACATCGCATGTGTTCACTGCGTTCGATCGATTTGTGCTAACAGACGTGTTACATGCGATTACAAACTTATTTACTCCTGGTATATAAACAACTCTAGTTTTTTCGTATCCAAATCGATCGATGCTTGGCGTGGAGAATGTACCAGTGGCGAACAAAGCACAAAAATCACAATTAACCAAAAAAGGAAACCATATTAATAGATATATTCACAATGGTACCTATGCGTGCCGTCCCCGTTACATATCAAGACATTTATAAAACAGGAACCGTATCTCAACTTACATTCATTTTGTCAATCATAAACACATACTGTATTACTAAAGAATTGGTTGGTTTTACTAAAGAGTTATGTTAGTTTAGATTTAAATCACCATGTACAATAATGACCGCCTACATTTTTAACCCCCGACGTAAAAATGACGGGGTGTAATAAATTTCACGTGTTCGTGTGTGTGTGTGTGTGTGTCTGCGGCATCGTAGCTCCCGAATGGATGATCAGATTTTGATTTTTTATTTGAGAGGTGAATTAGTCGGGAGTGTTCTTAGTTATATTTGATAATAACCTAACCTAAATTAAAAATTTAGAAAACCCCCGACACGAAATGTAATTTGCCATTTTGTGGTGGTGGCCATCTTGGATTTGAAATTTATCATAGTGTATAGTATTCTCCTTGCTAAGCCCTTTCATTTGATACCCATATTGAGGGAGTTGCGTAAAAATATGTAATACGCTGTTTTGTGGCGGCGTCCATCTTGGACCGATTTTCATCAAACATAGCTAAGAACACACCCGACTAATTCACCTTTCAAATAAAATAAACAAAATCGGTTTATCCGTTCGGGAACTACGATGCCACAGACAGACACACACACACACACACATACACACACAGACACGTCAAACTTATAACACCCCGTCGTTTTTGCGTCGGGGGTTAAAAACAGGTACAAGATGGCCGCCGCCACAAAATAGCTAATTACATAATTTTTCAAAACTCCCTCAATATGGGTATCAAATTAAAGGGGTAAATTAGGAGAATACTATACACAGTGATAAATTTCAAATCCAAGATGGCGGCCACCACAAAATGGCAAATTACATTAGGCTTAGCATAGTTTAAGCAAAGTTTAAGCAGTGTTCCGGACATCTCTGAATACAAATCTGAACGTAAGCATACGTATTTTGACATACGGAAGCATAAGTTCATGCTTAGCGTCGTTTCTGAATATTAGCCTAAGACTTGAGGTGTTGAGATAGTGTACGATAATGATCAAATAAGTTATTACTTACGCTTTGCTAAGCTTTACAAATGAGAGTTTAAAAAAAATGCTTGAATATTATACATTCAAGCAATTATAAATTGTTAATTTTAAGCATAATAACTGGAACTTTGATACACTCACTAAAAATTAAAAAGACAGCACAGTACTGCGGAATAAATATTGTGCATGGGTAAACAAACATAGGAAACAATCGTATTGTATACAAGGTGGAAGGGACATCGACGCACAAACGTCGTGACAAGGTTTCACTCAAGGTCAAAAATAAAATGATCTAGGTCATTCACGTAGAAAATGACCGGTTACAGATATTGTCAATTTTGAGCGTGCAGTGTATTGCTAACAACGCGATCACGCTCCGCGGTGAATGTTATCACGCGTGCGATCCACAACTATCTACCTATTTACACACACAAGTCACCGGCGCGAGTTGCCGTGAGTCCGCGACCGTTGATACCTACCTACAAAAGATCACCTAAACGTTGATACCACAATCATAAAATAAGGTTTATTAATTTTATAACCGATAACAGGTATTTCATACCAAAAAGGATATGAAAATGTGAGGAAATAAACTTATTTCCATAAAACAGATTCAGAGTACCTAATGTAGGTATTATTAATAAACTCACTGACCTTTTCCATGTGCTTCGCCATAGCACATGAGCATAATTCCCATATTCACGGGCAGTAAAGTATTGTACGGAATGCATTTTAAATTTTCGCAATCAAAACAATAACAATACACAGACACAAGTACACACACACTAAGAAAATTACTTTTGATTTTGATACTTTTACGATAAGATCGCAAATTCGCGACAAACTGCACATACGTTTGCACTCCACGAGCGAAAACTAGGAACTAATAAAAAATCATTTCAAAATCGGCGAAATACAAAACAATTTTGCATACGCCGCCGCTCCTTTGAATTGAGCCGACGCGCCGCGCGCGGCCTTTGTCGGTGCCTTTGACGGTGCGCATAAAATAGGGGAGCGCTCGTCCTGTAGTTACTAGGCCGGCCGGCCGGCCGGTATTGACCTTGCAAGTGAACTTTAAGCGGAACAGCTGACTGAGTACTCTTTTGAGTTTTATTTACATTGCTGTTTTGAGTGAAATAAATGAAATAATGATTTTTTAATTATAAATCTAATTTGGGTAGATAGAAATAATGTTTTTTTACACGTTCAAGTAAAAAAAACTGCGGAAAAAATTGGAAAATTGATGAAAAAAGTTACGGAAAATTTCAACACAGGGGGGTCCAGAATCATGTACTGAACTCATGGTATTCGGATGTGCGTCGATGTCCCTTACACCTTGTATACACTACAAAAACGATTGACACTAATTTTGCCCTAAAAACACTCGCAATTTTAATGTTATCATAAACTGAAATGAATGTAATTTCCAAGACAAGGAATAAGTTGCGTGCGGGTGCAAGCGGTGCACAGTGATCAATTTTCAAAAGTTAGGGTATATTATTAAATAAATAGTAAAACCGTGAATTAAAGGTAATTAAAACATAAAATAGTATCGTAAGATCATTTTCATGTATTTTTACCCGACGACACGGCAAAAAGCCGAAGGAAGGGTTTTATAACTTAGCTATTAATATTAGATTGTACTTTATTATATACATCACTCCTCATCTAACACAACCTCGGGTTCATGGCAAAGTTTAAGAACCTCAATTAGTATTTTATTTTTATTTTATTTCATTAGGATCTCCGACAAAGAATACACCTTACATGCTAATAAAAATATTACAATTGACCTTCAAGCCAAGTGCTTCTTTAATTATGGGAGATCACATCATGCGAAATAAGATCAACCACTACTTAATATAAACGAAAACAATGAGATCAAACTTTAAAATTAAGTCAGTCAGTATTAATGTTTTCGTATCACCGGTAATATTCTTAAATTATTATTTTATTAAAATTATTATAATATTGATGGCGGGTTAATTTTAAATCAATAAATTACCAATAATTTTTTTATCTGACCTCTATGTGGTTAGGTATATATCTGGGACAAGTGAAGCTGCACTCCGGTATCCTCCTAAGTGTAAGGCTGATATTCAGAGACGAAACTAAGCATGAACTTAGGCTTCCGTATGTCAAATTGTCATACAAATTTGACATACGGAAGCGTTACTTTACGCTTGGCGTCCTCTCTGAATATTAGCCTAAGTCTAACATTCTTTATTTTTTTATTTAACCTAATCAGTTTTACCAGATTGGTGACAAAACCTCTTTCTTGGACGCCCTGCCTTTCTAGACGTAGACGGAGAGTACACTTTCTCACCCGCCAGAGGTGATTACTACTTGTTTTCATTTTGAAATTAATAATATTGAAGGACTTGTTGTAAAATTTTTAAATTTCTATATTCAAAGATTGAATAATATTTTGAAGACTGTCGCTGCTTGTAGAGGACAGTTCCAATACTTTTAATGTCTTCAAAATACAACTAATTAGTGTCTTTATTATCCTTTGATAGCGGCTTCACAGCGACCCGCTGTAATGACAAAATATTAAATAAATCAATATTTTCCATTTAGGCACCGTTACCTAAAAAACACAGTATTTAATAGAAATCGGCAATCACCAGTAAAAAATCATATTTTTTATAGCTAATAGTGCCTGCTATATATTGAAATTGAAATGATAGTGTGCTAATTTGTACTTTTAAAGGTATTCAAACTTGATTAGTAGCGCAGAATAACGATAAATCAGTCTTGTTATAATGGTTTTGCTTTCGAGATGACTTTGTAATGGCATATCCATTAAACTACTGACTGCATAATGTTATGGTTTACCTTCAAGTCATAATAAAATAATTATTCGAACTACCTACATATTGCCAAAAATTAATTATAGGACGCTAACTTTTGAAATTTGATCACTGTGTAGCGCCAAAAAATTAGGGCCAGTTACCGGCTACGATTAGCATTGTACAGAGCGCCATAGTTTTTTGAAATCATGTATGAGCTGATATAATATGCTGTATAGCTCTATAGTATAAACAGTCCCGATGCGGTCGCTCATGTTCGGAGTTAGCCGATGCCCAATATTTATCCTGCACGAAATAATTATTTTAACGTATTTCTTTTTGAGGATCGTAGCGTTGGATGTTGTGACTCATGGTTGGGTGCTTATCATCAAAAGAACACAAACGACACATGATACAAAGTACTCCATTTCCGGAAAAGCATGAGCCGGCGGGTCGTGCAACTTACCTGTGGCCTACGCTACGCTAAGTGGCGCAGTGCCAGCCGCGGCTCCTACCTACCGGACGGGGACGGGACGGGCGGGGGCGGGGCGGGGCGGGGCGGGGCGGGGTGGGGCAGTACCTGTCATCCGCAGCGGGTCCCGGCCGCGCAGCGCGCCCGCGTAACTGTTGCTAGTGGACAGCGCCGCCGCTGCGCCGGAACAATACGTTAGACTGGGGACACTCCTACTACCGCCGCGATAGCCTAGCGCAGACTGCCCACTCGGGGAGTCCTTCACTTTATAGCGTTTACAATCATTTCATAATTCTTTCGATAAATATCATCGCTGAATTGGTATTCTAAGGTTCCAAGGATACATATTCGATAATATTTAATTTAATAATAATAATATTATAGAGGAATGATTTGATTGTTTGTTTGTTTGTATTGAATAGGCTCCGAAACAACTCGACCGATTTGAAAAATTATTTTAGTGTTTATAGCCCATTTATCGGGGAAGGTTATAGGCTATATAACATCACGCTACAACTAATAGGAACGGAGGAGCAATAAAAAATACTGCAAAGACGGGGAAAAAGTTATCAAGACCACGCGGGAAGACTGACGGGAAGCTAGTTTTTAATAAAAAAAAATGCTACCAGACTGAACTCAAACGCCAACGCTTTTAGTCAGTAACCCGGTCATTAGTGTTCATCCGTGTCAGCTCCTACGATACTAATACTACTAACAATACTATACTTACTGACATTTCACTATGTCATACTCATAATTAAACTTGTTTGGCGGGACACTTTTCACTTTACACTTTTTCTTGGATTAAATTATTATTTGTATCTCCTTTTGGAACTCACGGCATGCCTCCTGTGAGGGAGACATCCGGACCTTTGTTTGGTAGACTTGCACGAGGACACAGGTCCAACGCGTAGAGGCCTCTTGGAGAGCTTTGATCTAATGTGAACCTAAGGGGCACGTGCACCAACCTGAGATAATGTTATTGTCAAATATAAAAGGTAAGGTTACATGATCTATGGATGTAGGTGTTTACTGTACTGGATAACATCATAATGCTTGAAAACGGCGCCTGCCTTCAACCTCGAACAGACGGCCTTAAAGTAAGGTACGGCGGACGCACACGGAGACTCGTCACCTCACTAGCTGGGCCCCCGAAAAGCTGCCAGTAGGCAGTAGGCGGCAACAGCCGTGTGAGCGGCTAGGGGTGTAGAGGTGCGGCCCCGGTTTCACCATCGCGAGTCTTGAGAAGAGCTGGGCTGGGTTTTCCCGCTATTACGCTTGTACACTTCCACCCCCGAGCCTTGGCGGCCCTGCTCTGGCAGGTCAATTAAGGCAAGACAGAGTTGGGAGTCCTGTAGGCGCTCTTGGGTTCCCACCCCAGCTACAATACTAGGTATTTATCTGTCCAGTTATAGCGAGTACATGAAAAGCGCGCGTTCGCTGCCGTGTAAGTCAATGTTAGGTTAGGTCTTAATGACTTTATCACGGGCTAGCATAAAGATACAAATTATAAATTATGTCTAACATATTATATGTTACCAATTCTACAATAATGTGAAGTAGTGCAGGTAATTAAATCGCCAACTGTATACAATACAATTAAATAATAATGCGCATGGGACTTTTTGCGAATGGGACGTTTTGCGCCTAAGCCAGCTTGATAGGTGGCTATGATAGGTGTGTCGGAGCACAAGCGGACAAGCACTTTCACATAAAAGCACTTGTCAATCACAAACCGACCACATCCGTACACGAGTACTGCCTGCCTGCAGCACACGACGAAGCCGCGAAGCGACGACAATACTTATCGAAAGATTTTTTGTATTCAATTATTTTTATAAAATACATCGAACCTCGCGTTATATATGTAATAAAATAGAATATAAAAATATGAATGAAAATAATAATAAGAATACTTATATGATAATAATTGATTAAATCCTTTGAATGTGACGACTGTGTTAGATTTTTTGACATTAGTTTAAGTCATTGAGAAGGTATTATAATAATAAGTTGTGAGACGTGTGGGTTGACGATTAGTTAATTTATTCGCGCAATATATGGACACGTCGACGAACGACACCTGTCAGTTGCGATGATGCGTGAATGTACCATTACGAAGAGTGGACGGCGATGAGGAGGCGTGATCGAGGTGAGTGCGAGGTGACGGAGAGGAGACCGGGGACCAGAGCGGAAGAGAAGCAATGTGTGGCCGGGCCTGACCCGGCCCAGTAGCGCGACCGGGCCGGAGCCCAGCGGCCGGCGGTACCTTCGTGCGGCGCCGCGCGCCCTGCCGGCCCCTCCAGGAACTGGTGCTGGCGCAGCAGCACGCACTCGCCGCCCTCCGCCGCGTCCAGCGCGTACACGTACAGCACGCCCTGCGCCGTCGCCACCAGCAGCCGCGGCGCCCGCGCCACGCTGCAACACGTCGCTAGTCACTGCCGCGGCCGCGCGGGGCTCCGGCGGGGCTCCTCGCGGCCGCGGCACTCACTTGGTGATGGCGGCCACGGCGCGGTAGCCGGTGTGCGGCAGGCGCGCGGCGGCGAAGGCGCGGCCCTGCGCCAGCACGTCGGCCACCTGCGCCGGCAGGTAGCCCGCGCCGGCCGACACGGCGCTGGACAGCCAGCCCATCCAGCCGGCGGGCGCGTCGTCGTCGGCGGC
The DNA here is from genome assembly GCA_946251955.1 of Acronicta psi. Classification (NCBI taxonomy): domain Eukaryota; kingdom Metazoa; phylum Arthropoda; class Insecta; order Lepidoptera; family Noctuidae; genus Acronicta; species Acronicta psi. The sequence goes on from OX276477.1 coordinate 14,618,236, forward strand.
GGCGGCCGGCTCGTCGGGCGCGGGCGCGGCCGCGGCGGCCTCGGCCAGGCGGAACACGTGCACGGTCTCGGTGTTGGACGTGGCGGCCAGGTAGGCGCCGCAGCCGCTGAAGGCCAGGCACGCGATGGACACGCAGCGCTTGACGCCGCGCCGGAACTCGTACAGGCGCGTGCGCTCGGGCACCGCGAACACGCGGATCACGGTGCCGCGCTCCGACGCCGTGGCCAGCCGCCGCCCGCACATGGACCACGCCAGCGCGGCCAGCGGGCTGTCGTGCGCGCTGATCACGCACTTGGCGTTCTGCGGACAGAGAGCGGTCAGCGGCGGTCGGGGCGTGCACTCCTGTGCACGTGCACGGCTGTGCACTCCGCACTCACCAGGTGCACGGCATCAAAGATCTGCACTTCCCCCACGACGCTGGAGCCGGGGTAGGCCACGTAGAACTGGTCCACGCAGGGCGAGAGCGCGCACAGCCCGCGCGGGTTGGGCGGCGTGTCGCGGATGGTGTGCAGGATCTTCATGTCGCGGATGTTGTGGATGTGCAGCGACTCCTCCAGGCACACGATCAGTCTCTGCAACAGAGCACAAGTAGTTATCAGTAGCGCCGCGCTCGGCTCGCCAGTGCGCCTCACTGTGCGCCACCATGTATCTCCGGTCACTCACAGAACGGTTCAGCTTCACGGCCAGGATGGTGTTACTGTAACTGTAGTTACATATCTCGGTACCCTTCTTGTAATGGCATATTATCAGCTTTCTGTGAACAAATATTTTGTTGTAGGTTTTTCATGTAAATAAAAGAAATTAACACTCTTCGTATCATTCTTGAACAGGCATCAGAATGGCAGAGGGAGCTGTATGTTACATCTGTGATTTCGAAAAAGCCTTCGATACGTTGAATTGTACCAGGTCTCGTCTTAAGTTATAAGTTCCCGTTAATTTCATTTTTAAAGGAGGTCATCGAAATCGGCCCAAATGATGTACCGAAGGTCCACTTATTGGGAAAAATACCCTGAATTACGCTGGTTAAAACCAGTCGTACTTTTTTTAAATGTTGACTGGGGGTTGAGAATAATATTTTTTTATTTGAGAAAAATCACGCCATTTTGGCACACTATTATCTGTTTCAGTGTTTTCATAGTAAAACACTGTCAACTTGACAGCTGTCTGTGTCAGTGTCAACGAGCGGAATGACATTTATCAACAAAACTTGTCTTTTGCGTTTAGATACATACATTTGATTAGTAGTTTCATATTAGATTCGAAAAACCATAGTGTCTTTAAGATAAGATAGTCTGTGCACAACGGTGAGCTGGCCCCTAGTGGATACACAATACTTCGATGTGATCGCAATGATGGCCGCAACCACGGAGGAGTTATGATAGCCGCCACACAACGAACTTCTCTTGAGCTGAGAACAGTGTCTTTACCTGACAATGCCAACTTAGATAACCACCCATTTGAGATTGTGAGCGCGAGTTGTGTTGCTTATATTCCACCGAAAAAAGAGAATATATGTATATGTTCCATTTACTACAGCAATTATGTACTAGTGAGGAAGATGTCATTCTGGTTGCTGATTTGAATATGTGTTCGACTAGCCATGCAGTGTTATTATGAATACTTTGTCAACTACTGTGGATTTAGCCAATGTAATAACATTACTAATTGTAATAATCGTACGCTTAATGTTGTACTAAGTACTTTGCCTAGTAACGATATTGTAGTTAACGAAGTGCTATGAGTGCTTATCGTGTATTGACTCACAACATCCACCGTTGCGGGTAGTATTTGTCGCATGCGGGCGCTCGACAGCCTTGTCGACTCTGTGTCGCAGTCACCCTCGACCATACTTCCAAGATGGAACTTTAGGAAAGCGAATTCCGTATCTCTATATAAAGCGTTAACGGAAGCTGACTGGAGCGCATTATATGAAGCGAATGATTATAATGCAGCTTACTGTTCGTTTTATAACACACTTTATGAAATTTTAGATGATAGAGCACTACTAGAAAGACATTCAGAACTAACAGTCCTAGATATAATTATCCAGAATGGTACACACCAGAGATTATAAACCTTATAAAGCAGAAGAATGAGTGTGCACAGGCATTTGCAGATTACTTCCGTTCTGTATATGGGGATACAGCACCGAAGCTAGATGTGACCGCTGCTATGCAGACGGCGCCCGAGCGGGGAACGCGCGTTCATGTGGGTCTCTCAAGGATGTGCGTACTGCCCTGGCACGTCTTAAGCCTAAGAGATCGTTTGGTCCTGACGCAGTGCCTCCCTATATTTCGAAAGACTGCAGTAATGTAATAGCTCCACCTCTACATTTATTTAATACTTGTTTGCGAGAATGTTGCTATCCGGATGGTTGGAAATTAACTAGGGTGACCCCGGTACCGAAGGGCACACCTGGCTCTGATATTAACGGATACAGACCTGTGGCGATATTGCCAGCAGTAGCAAAGGACTTTGAGTAAACCCTGTGCTCTTGTATTTACTCACATATAGCTCCACTGTCCACAACTTACCGATGCCCAGCATGGTTTTAGAACTGGGCGCGGCACACACTTACACTTATTATGTTTTATGAATTGTGGCGCCCCAGTGCTGGATTCAGAAGCTGGTGCCTATCTGGATGTAGCATACTTTGATTTCAGAAAGGCCTTTGATACTGTTGATAATGACATTCTCTTAAGTAAATTTGCAGGAGTTGGCTTTACTCCATCGCTTCTACGGTTCTTTTCTAGCTACTTAGATAACCGCAGACAAATCGTGGAGTATGCTGGACAGACCTAAGACACGTATAGAACCCTCACTAGGGTAAGTCAGGGAAGCAATTTGGGCCCATTGGAATTTTTAATCATGATAAATGACCTCCCGGAAGTTGTTAAAAATGCCGGCTGCTTACTTTTTGCAGACGATCTTAAATTATTCCTACAAATTACCAATAAGTTAGATTGTGAGCGACTTCAACGAGATATTGATCGTGTGGTGGAGTGGAGTGTGTACCCGGTACTTATATGTATAAGAAACAGTATGGGTTGTATCCCTTTTATTCACTTATGTACCCAACCCTCTTTGTAATAGGTATGGTTGGGTACCATAAGTTGGAAGTCAGACGGAATTTGGCTTTAGTTAAATACGTTTTTCTATTCCTTAGAGGGAAAATAAATAATCCACAGATATTGGGATCAGTGGGAATACTTGTCCCTAATAGCAGGCTGCGGCAAGGACCAAGAGGGAGATTGTTTAATGTGCCAGTCATACGCACGAATATGTTAAAGTTTGCACCTCTGATTAGAGCAATTACTGTCCTTAACTATATATCGCAACAATTACACATATTGAATTGTACATTGGCGGAAATTGAGCAAGTGGTTATAAACCATTTATCAGGAATTAGTAGTATTAATAATTAGTGTAAAATAATAACTACATGTTGTATTGGGCGCAGGCCTGTAAAAACATTGTATGTGAATAAATAAATAAACTATTTTTTCGAATTCCTCTGATTTTTCTCTACAATTTGGTATGTATGTGCCTCAGGAACAAATTTGGCCTGAGTTGTATGGGCTTTCGATGACCTCCTATATCCGGTTAACGGCTATCCCGAGGTGGTGAAACAGGCCCTTACTCTTGCAAAGTCACACATGATGGCCTTTCCGAAGACATCGCCGTGCATGCTGGTGTTCGACAAGGCGGCTTTGATGCTTTCTATCGCCGCTTCTTTTGTCGATTGCACTCAACGGTATTATGCGTTGCTTGTATGACAAAGGCTGTCGCGGCGAGGCAGGGTGGGGAATATCCAATATCTTGTAAGATTTTGACTACGCCGCCGCCGATACATCATCATCGGTAACAAAATACAATCATGTCGCACCAACTCGAGGTTTTTGTCAACCGATGTCTTCGCCGACCGCTGCCGCGAAACACCAATCGGCCAGCAGATCTACCACTATCTTTTAAAACAGGAATTGTAAATGTGAGTACATTGTGGCTATTAATGTCCTTATTTATTTTGATGGAAGTATATTGACCCACACAGTTCTGTTTCGTTTAATTATTAGGATGATTGAGTTTTCGGATACTCAACACATTTTCGTTTGATAAGCTAATTTCTCTGATATCTTCTAAGACATTCATTTTATTGATATGCTGTAAAGGGCAATTTTGATCTAAGTATAATAGATGCAGACTATATCTAATGCATTTTATTGGATAATGAACAATACTGTAGTGTTTAAAATAGCTTGACAAAACCCTTTTTTAAAGATACATAATTATGATTACTGTGAGTTATCCTCAGGAGATAAACATCGCGGACTTTTTTATCGACCTTTTTAAGATATACAATTAAGTAGTACAAGATAGATCAAATTAATTTATCTTGTAAGGTTTAGGCAGAGTTTGCAATATAAGCACACAAAAATATGTTTCTTACAACAATCTTTAAAATTTTCGGCATTTTTTCACTATAATATACATGTATACTACAAACCTTTCTCAATCACTCTATCTATTGTTGAAAACTGCATTAAACTCTGTTGCCTAGTTTAAAAGATCTATGAGCACAAACAGCGGGAGCGACTTTCTTATACTATTTAAAGACAAAGAAGATCAAGTTGTGATTGCGCCTTAAGTTTAACTCGAATAATAACATTATGTGGTGATGTTGAACAGTTACATGCGTTTGTATGTTGGGTTTGGGTTAGTTGGTAGCAAGTAGCAACGCAACGGGTCAGCTGTTTCCGAGAGGTATGGGCGGCGCACGAAGCCGGCTGCCAAGCGACAAGTTCACGTTCACGGTCCGCGTGCCCACAAATAGTTACAGCGTCACTGCTCTTGATGATGTCCGATACTATTCTTAGTGATGTGTCGTGATCGTATACTAGCGAGTAGCCACTCAACTAAACGGTTCGGCATTAGCAACATGCAGCTGCGCTGCGAAACACCTGAGGGAGGTCATGCGAACGAACAGGCGAAGTGGCGACCTCGATGCGCCTACGATTAAACAAGTACACAACGAATTGACTGTTGATGTAAGACGACGATGCGCCACCAATGCTGCCATTTTAGCGCTTTCAGCGGTAGATCTAGTGGAATTTTAGGGTAACCAACTCCCATTTTTAGCAGTTGACTCCTAGCGGAAATTCTAACGCTTTACCGATTTGGTTGTTAAATTATGATATACTTATTACCATTACATATTTATTACCATTTCTAAACGAACATTATTTCCACCGAATGTTTGTATACTTATTCAGGGCTTTTATTTAAATAAAAAAATTTGATGTATTTGAAACTGCGGGGAACAGCAACAAAACCAATATTATGTGGTTATGTGAAATGCATCCATTTAACTATAAAGGAGATGTTTCATTTTCGGCCATAAGATGTACATTTATTGAAAATGAGGAAAAAATACCACGAACTTGGGAAAAATATTATTTTGTGAATTAAATCCTGATTTGTTGGGTACAAAAAATTATAGTTTTTCAATTATTGCCATAATTCTATTCAATATGGCGTCTTACAGTTTGCTTAGTCTGCTTTCGTTCAGAAATCATGTCACATAAAATTATTTAAAATGTAGTATCACATCGACATTAAGTATGAAAAGTATGTTTTCTTGTAGTATGTAATAATTACTTTTTTCCTACACACCATTTTCGAGTAAATATAAGCGATTGTGATCATTTTCATCGATAAAAAAATATAGAAGTAACTGCTTTTCTGGATTCTACTTCTAAACGAAAAATTCAAAATGGCATTTTGTTTGACATTCTGTTCACAACTAATGTCAAACGACTTATTATCCATTTTATATATTACTACCTGACCCAAAAGGTCTGAAAATACCCTAAAACTCCTGAAGGTAAGTTTTCCTTATTCAGTTAAAGAGTTTCTAGGTTTATAGTTTATGGAAACGCCATCTCTACAACCTGTCAAACGTCAAATTATTTATGTTTCACAAACGTCAAACATTTTTAATTTTAATTATGTGCATAAAAACCATTTAATACTATGTAAAAAATGATACTTTATTCTATTCAGGGGTTTGTTTCCCAGATTTTCTGAAAGGTACAGGTTATGGCCTGAGTCCCATACAAAAATGAAACATGTCCTTTAAATTTTAAATTAATCTAGCGTTTTTTTAAAATCACACTTGTTTCGCGAAATCTAGCGCTTTTCTGGATCTGTTCTAGCCCCCAACAGTCAAACGGACCTGGCACTGCGCGCGACGTCGTTGTGGCTGACAGCTGACGACCTACTGTCGCCGTGTCGCGGCATCGGCAGTGCACCGGTGAACTACATCTCGCGAGTTGTTTGTCTGCTTTACCGAGATACATTGAGATAATTTGTATCCCTTGTGTGGAATCTTACACTTGAATGTAACATTTGATAATGTTTGAAACAATTGATAGTGTGCATTTAAGCACTTGTGAACACAATAAATACACACATGTCTACTTATACTTACCTAGACGTAAATGTTTAGCATAATATGGGTACATACAACAATAATATAAAAATTACATTGAAGTAAATTGAGTGGTAACCTGGGAGCGGATACTGTGACAACAGCCACCAGCGAGCTGCTGAAGAGACGGTCAATGAGGCAGGTCTCCTGACCTGAGCGACTGGCGTAGATTTCCTCAATGCCATCATCAGGAGTTAGTGCAAACAGGTGGTAGCCACTGCTGCTGCCGGCCACCAGTGATCTACAACAGAAACAAGTGGCACAATGATTGAAGATTACTCACAAATTCAATGCAAACCGCTGCCTGTAATAATGCATTTCAATAAATTGGTTTTCCAAATAGAGCTTTACAGCAAACAGAATTTAGCAAAAAATGACAATTGCTGGATGTGACCAGCACACCATAAATATTTCAACACGAACTTAAAAATACTACTGTCAACTAATACTCAAACTATAATTGCAACTTGGGTAGGTATGCAGTAGTACAGCTACATAACATTATTGAAGATCATAAACTATGAAAGCACCAAACATTGCTCTAATAAAAAAAAAATAAAAAAAAAAAAAAAAAAATCCCGACTTCGTAAAAATAACTTACAAAAAACAAGCTCTGTGTTGAAAAATGTATTGCAGGCGGGACAAGCAAGAAACCATCTGGTGTACCGAAACAGAAAATGCAGGTTTGAATCCTGCCCGCCAGCCGAATTTTTCCTTCATTAAAAATAACTAATACAGTAATGTCTTACAATAATATATGAATTATGGAATCATAAAAGGTACCTTATTCCTATACCTGACAAAATATAATAATTCAACTGTATTTTCTTTATAACTAACTGACCTCTCAGTCAGTCTCCTTGGGTGATTTCATGTAATAATTAATGAATGACACTTCCATGTACATGTCATTATGACCTACCAGTATATCAGTAAAGTCTTTCAATTAAACTTCTGTTGCAGACATAATTATGGATGTCTGTATAGTTATCTTGGAAGTTCTGTTTCCTTTTACTGTCAGTCTCTGTTTCCTCATACAGTAATGATACTCAATTTCTATTTATCCAATTTATATTGTGGTTGTTGTTGTACAAGTGGTTATAGATCTCTACAAATATGCTTCTTTTGAGTATTCCTATTATCTAACTTCAATACTATTTCCATTTAGGGCCTATCTGCACAACCCTGTACAATTTTAATATCAAGCCTTGACAAATCTTGGATTTTGTAATTTTTTTACAATGTCGGACAAAGAAAAGTACTCTTTTGTCTTTGCATGAAAAAACTTAATTAGCATCACCATCTGCTTCATACAATGACAACTCTTTGTTGTGCTTGGGATTGTCATAGTACCTACCTTTATTTAGAATTAAACAATTTATATGTGGTGTAATTAGAAACCTACCATCTACATCCAATTAGACTACATAGTGACAACATTGGTCTCCAAATCCTAACTATGAGAAGGTTGCTTTGTCCTCGACTCCTCGGGCGCCATGTTTGTTTACAGTCGATGCTTTTAAAAGAAGACATTACGAAACAGCTGGCAATGACATATTGCATCATCGCGCTGCGAAACGCACTTCTAACAATATCAACTTTTATCGTGACAATGTTCGCTTTCGCAACCACCGTTCAGGAAAATCTGGACGCCTGACATTAACGATAAAACTATACACTACACACCGACGATAGTGCCTCTAATCTACAACCTTATGTTTCACTACTTACGTGCAGTCTTGGTTGAACTGAACAAAAATTCCTCCTGCATTTGAGCCCTCAGTGTTTTGACCTCCTCCCAAACTCATTGGAACGTTCAAAGCAGACGGATTGTTTTCAAAACTATGATCCACAAACAATGCCACACACGCACGACAGTAACTTTTAATACAAAATAGTCAGTCACTAAAATAAGTAAGTAAATACTTGGAACTAATGTTCGTCACAAGAAAGAAGTAAAATTTTGACACAAAGAACAAGTCGACCTTGCTGCTAAAAACAAGCCCCCTCCCGCACGGCGCACACTGTGTCACTGCCAGTTAGCGATGAGCGATTATTACTAAAAACTATCGAATTATTCGATAGGGCTTGTTATTTGAATGTATTCGCATAACTACTAGTTTTATTTTAAAAACTCGTCGATTGTGGTCATGCGCGTTTCATGCTGCGTAGTAAATTGGACGAATGAATCGAAGCTTTAGCAACTAAACTACTAGTTGATCGAATGCGTCATAGGGATGTTGAAAAAATATCGATATATCGATATATCGATATTATTTTTTCAATATATCGATATTTTTGGGCGATATTTAATATTTCGATATATCGATGTATCGATATAAAATTCCAAGTATCGAAAAGGTATCAAAACCGATATTTTTTTCAGAAATATTTTAAAAACCTAAGGTAAAAGATGACAAATGACCTTTTTTTTTTTTTTTTTGGCTGTTTTATAATTTCGTTTTAAGTTGGCCGATATATCGATATATCGATATTTTTTGAAAATATAAATATCGATATTGATATTTTTTTTTAAAATATCGATACGATATATATCGATATTTTTTGAATTTCCGACATCCCTAATGCGTCATCAATTTTTATTCATTTAATTATTAATAATTAAACGAATAAAAATCGATTAGTTTACATCGAATGAATCGTAGGCGTCATCGATCTTTAATCGTTTAAGCTTTAGTAGTTAAACTACTAGAGTAGTTGACAGATTGAATCTTACGAATGATAGTTCTAACAGTTGTAATTACTGTTCGATTTAGTACTATAATAATTATAGTATTAATTGTACAGTTTGCGCCAAACTTATTGTCCGGGTTGAAGTTGGCGCTAGCTAACTTTAAGCCGGCCGTAAAAATCGGAGAAAGAAAAATATTGGATTAGAATAATTTATAACGACAGATTACGACTTGAGCTTTAGTTTTTATTTATTATAATCTAATCTAATATTCGTTCCAAAACGGCCGCCGGTGTCATGGCGTCGTTTGTGACGTCACTTAAATGTAAATAGAACGCAAGTCGTAAACACTATCTAGGGAGCGAAAGCAGCAAATCAGTTATTTAAGTAATTTTGTGTGTTAAATATGAATAACAAAGTTTATAAGTGGTGTGCAACCCTCAGTGCGTTCATACGTCAATAAAAACTTCTAACAAACAATTTGTTTACGTTCCACGCAACAAAAAAAATTACAACTAAGTGACTAAATCTTGCACGGCGAGATCCAACAGCTATATATGTCCAAATTCTCCTATTTATCTCTGTAAAGATCATTTTGACGTAAGTTTTTACTTTAAAATCCACTTTGTAAAACGAATTACTTATCATAAATTGTAAATGAACATAACTTTGTTGATCTAAAACAATTATATCAATAAGTCATTACCTATGTCTCTGTTACAACCTAAAGCGGCTTCCAGACGTTCAGTTTTAACTGAACAGTTCTAATTGATCAGTTGAACTGATAAGTTAAATCGTATGATATTGAGTACGATTTTACTGATCATTTCAACTGAACAGTTCTCAGTTTTGCCTACACACGTACGATTTAACTGATCAGTTAGAACTGTTCAGTTCAAACTGAACGTTTGGAAACCGCTTAAGGTTACAACAATATTTTATTAACATACCTAACCTCTAATATTAATTAATACTATAATCAAGAAATTATTTTTATTAAAAGTTATTTTACGAGTTTTATACTTTTGAGTATTGCTTATAAAGATTTTAGATTGTTGTATATTTACAATGTTGTTTTGACATTTCTGAATTCTGCTGAACAAAAGTCTTTGTTTGCCGCCAAAAACTCCCCCAACAACAACAAATTCACTCTAGACAAATAAGAGCTATTTGCCTTTGTAAATCTTTGGTCCACCATGTTTTAAGAACACAAAACTAGGCAATTGATCGATGGAAATCACGAAATACGCGTAAAAACGCAGGTAAAAACAATTAAAAGTGCAGATATCATCCAAGTTCATACGAAATAAACTGGTCTACAATGCTTACATAGTCGTGACGTCATTAACTCATATTAGTGTTTAACTTAACATGGCGGACCGCTGTATTTTGTAGTTTTAATTTATTTAATAAATTATCAATCTCACCCTAAATGTAAAAATAAATACATTTTTCTGTATCTATTGATCATATTTAACCAGTTAAACACATTATTTATGTGATTCTTAATTACTGTCATCATGCCTATTTAAAGGCGATAGCGCAAAAGTGGTAATTGTACTGATTTTATAACAAATATTTATGTATCTTTTTGTATTTTTTTAAACATTTTCCATGCTAAGATTACAATTTATTTTTAATGAAGGAAAAAATCGGCGGGCGGGATGGTATTTGTGAAAATAGTAAAAATTAAATAACTAAACTTGGAAGAGGTAAATTTTGCAAATATTGGTATTGATCTTAATGACTTTGAACAAAATTAATAAAGTGTACTATAATTTTTGTACAAATACTATCCTTTCCTTCTTTTAAATTTTTTGTACTATCGTTTTGAACCTGCCCAAAATCCCAAATCCAACACTGAGTAATTACTAAATTCATTCGATTGTATGTGCATCAGCTCATCAGCTAGCTTGCTACAATATAGCAATCTGTATTCTGTGACATGACAACCATAGAATAAATAATAAGCGTACCGCGCAACTACCAACCACAGATTACTATATTGTAGAAAACTAACTTAGGGATGTCGGAAATTCAAAAAATATCGATATATACCGTATCGATATTTAAAAAAAAAATATCAATATCGATATTTATATTTTCAAAAAATATCGATATATCGATATATCGGCCAACTTAAAACTAAATTATAAAACAGCCAAAAAAAAAAAAAAAAAGGTCATTTGTAATCTTTTAACTTAAATTTTTAGAATATTTCAAATAAAAATATCGATTTTGATATCTTTTCGATACTTTGAATTTTATATCGATACATCGATATATCGAAATATTAAATATCGCTCAAAAATATCGATATATTGAAAAAATAATATCGATATATCGATATATCGATATTTTTTCAACATCCCTAAACTAACTTGCTAAGTTGTCAGGTGACAGGTCACCAAAGGCTAGGCTTGCTACCAATGCTATAATAAAGTGGTTTAATAAATTATTCTACTCTTCGAAGTCTTCGATTCCTCATTCCAGTATACTAAAGTAAAGTAGTCTTTTTTGAGCGTCTGACGGACTACCATTTACGTTACAAAAAAACACGTTTTTTGGGCAACATGGGTCGTAAAATACCAGCTAAGAAACATCGTGGCGTCAAAGATCCTGTGCTACAACAAATAAAACGTATAGAATGGTACCTTGTTAAATGTCTTACTGTTTCTTAGCATCTAATTACTACTTACAACTTACTGATGGCCCTATAGTGCTCATTGATTTTATTTTTAGTTTAAAGGGTAAAATAAATGCCCCTCCAAAAGATCCAGATGAGCAACCAGTGCCGCGATCACTGACGCGGCTTTTCGCTTTTCAGGAACAAAAAAGCAAAAGTCTGACAATAAAAAATAAAAAATCTAAGCAATTAGTTCGTGATCAAGGTAAGTTTTTATATAAGTTATTCTATATACCTATATTCGGAAGGCCAGCAGGCATCAGACGGGCGATCGGTCCTGTTCTTTTTGATCATTTCGCCCAGTTTCCCAATTCATTTGGTGGATCCTTTGTTGCCTTGCAGACGGCCGCCAATTCTCTTTAGAACCTATGTGCACATCCTGGCACAATAATTATTGCTTTAGGCCTAAGTCTCTTCCTAATCTACATTAATTTTTCCAGTACAAGCCGCACAAGGGAAAGGTTTTCTCATATGCAAATGATACAGTGCTCATATGAGTTTTGTGATCAAAAATAAGTATGAATCTGGTTTTATTTGTACTTTGATATTATTTTGCCTTCATCTGTCTTATCAATAGCCAGGGTTTTGATCTATAAAATGATTTACATTATTTTTAAATAAAGATAATTAACAACACTCTAAAACTAGTTACAAACACTTGTAACTAGTTCACCGACCAACAATGTCAATTGATTTTTATTTAATCTAGCAGATTCAGACTGCCTTGTTGTCCAAAGTGAGACTGCTACACTAGAGGTCCTGGGTTTGATCCCCTTGTTGAGCAGTGTTGTTTTCTATGAAATTCCCAGTAGCACCTCGGAGTCTGGATTTGTAACCGGTTGATGGCAATAGGCTCGCGCCCTATTACATGGGACCTAAACATACTGGCGAAATATGGGTGTACATTAGTACGCCTCTGCCTACCACTTCAGGGAATATAGGCGTAATTCAAAACTACCTTCACATTTTATTTTGTTGTGTTAAATTCAAACACTAATCCTTCAGGGAAAGCAGGAATATAATTAATTTGGACATTTCTGAATTCATTATAGGTGGCAGTGCAAGTAGTTTACTAAAAAACCCAGTTTCTAACCTACGCAAGCTACCTGGTGAGTCTGGTCGAGGGTTTTCTCTCCGCATCAACAATGCTGTCAGAGCTCTTCACAATCCAGCAGAAGAGTTGAACTACCCTGTAAGCTTTCAAGTCATTTGACTATGTGATCATGTCTACTGATCTTGTTAAAGATTTTGGATGAAATACTATATAATCATCATCATCATCACCCTAAAACTAAACATCCTAATCATTTAAAAGGATTTCAGCAAAAAAAACTGAAAGCAAAGGTTTTTACCTGCATGCGGTGCATACTCCGATTCAAAATATCCGACGCTTTAGTCAACTAAGCTAGAGAGATGTTGTAATGTAAGGCTGTTTGTCCATCGCAACCGTCACTGGGATGTCACTGTCAACGAGATGGCGGCGCCGATTTAGCGATACATACATTTACTATGGCCGTGTATCCACTCTCCACCGCACGGCCGTCACGTCAACGTGATCTCGACCAGAAAAAATCTCGTTGCCCGTGACGTCCCGGTGACGGTGGCGGTGGACAAACGTAGAGCAAACAGTACGGGCTGACTTACCCCGCACTCCCGGCAGGTGCCAATTGACAGATAATTCGGTCAGGAGGAGATACACTCCCCAGTAGTCGCATTATCACGAAATAAAATGAATTATTCAATAAAAAACTTGACCGCCTTAAAATCTAATAAAAGCTAGCTTTGTAATATCGGAATTCGGAAATGATGTAGATTCCTACTTACTTGAATGTTAGCATTGGCGTACCCAGCTTTTGGCCCAGCGGGGGCAGTTGAGGGATTTCTTAACAGATTTTTCTGGAATCAAATAAAATAGTTTTCTTCCTCTATGCTGCAATGGTTATTGACGCCTGGAGAGTCAGCATAAAAAAATAGAACCGGACGTGGGATGATGACGGATGATGAAATTTATTATTGTTGCCCGAAAAGTCTGGGGCAGTACCACCTTACAGAAAACTGCAGCCAAATAACACACTTTATCATGTGTTGTGAGTAAGGTCGCAGAGCTCCTTCTAAGGATGCGCTGCGCTGGTAGTAAGAGGAATATTCCCTCAAACTGTCGGCACAGTGAATCCTCCATAAACCAAGACGTTTTTCGGGTCGGCAACGTGCGACTGATACCCCTGGTGTTGCAAGCGTCCATAGCCTATGGTAACCGCTTACCATCAGGCGGGCCGTATGCTTGTTTGCCACCTTAGTGGTATAAAAAAAAGTCATCAACAAAACTCAGAACCGTAAATCAGATGAATTTCTAACCGGTATTCTTATAAGCCAGTCATGCTAACTCAACGCTTGATTTATCCGAGATTTATAAATAGAAAAAAAAATTGCTTAACGTAGCAATGAAAATTGATGACTAAGAGTCAGCAAACGAGAAGTCGAAAACTTGGGCCACCCACCTCGGACAGGTTAGGTTAGAAGGATACTTACAATTAGTTTGTTTACTATTTCCAGGTGTCTCATGTAAAAGCGAGCTCGAAAATTGAGGCCACCCTCCTCGGACAGGCTGGGTTAGAAGAGTAACTACAATTATTTTGTCTACTACCTCCAGGTGTCTCATGTAGGAGCGAGCTCGAAAATTTGAGCCACCTTGGACAGGTTAGGTTAGTTAGAGTGGTAATTACAATTACTTTGTTACTACCTCCAGTGGTCTCATGTAAAACTGAGCTCGTAAATTGAAGAAACCCACTTAGGACAGGCGACGTTAGTGCAGGGGGTAATTACAATTAGTTTCTTACTACCTCCGTGCGGCTAGCTAGCGCTGCTCCTTGGAGCCTGGCGCTCCGGGCTATGGCTCTTTTGGCGCTAGTGTAAATACGCCACTGTAAAGGTTGGATGAGTATCCGAACCGGTATCCTTATAAACCGATCATGCTAGCGTAGCGCTCGATTTTTAGGGAATAAAAAAATACAATAATAATAATTGTGTTGCTCAACTTGGTTAATGACGCCTTGAAAATCGGCAATAGGATATCTTCCCAGGATCGCACGAGTTTCTGACCGGTATTTTTATAAGCTCGTCACTTTCGATTTTTCCAAAACAAATAAACAATATAAATTATTTGCGCAGCATAATCGGTTTATAAGAATACCTGTCAGATATTCATCCAATCTCTGGTTATTTTTTTTGGTGATTTTAGGCATCACTATTATCACGTCGAGCAAGAAAATCTCTTTCAGGCATCAATATTGTCAGTGTGTCACGTCGAGAAAAAGAATTCTGATACTTCCGCTTACGACGTCTGTGGTCTAGTGGTTCGAGTACCGGACTGCTGATCACGAGGTCGTGGGTTCGATTCCCACAAGACACAAATATATATATTGCATAATATATTGCAGCTGGTCCCCCACCCCCCCTGGGTACGCCCATGAATGTTAGTTGATTGAGAGATTAATATTTTAGAAAAAGAAAACTTCTTCAACTATCTGGCCTGTGGTGTAGTACCTACACGATATTTTTTCCATAGTGTAATAAATGCTAATAGTGAGCCATCTTCTTTGTGGACGCTAAATGCCGACAATCAACTAGACACTGAAAATAGCTTAGTCATAGTCATAAAAAACATATTGCAAGTACTTACGTTCCTACAGGTGATATGTTTGCAAGTTCAAATTAATCTATGTGTTAGTTGTAGTAGTATTGATTTTTAGCAAGATTGTTACCTTCGTGATTAAATTTTTATTCTTCGCGACAGGCCGAAGTGAATAAATAAAAGGCAGGTTAAAATCTCCAGCTTATTTATCTACTTAGAGATGCTTAACTGACACATATATTTAGGTTTCGGTTGTTAAATTTCACGATATAATTGATTCTCATCCTTACATACAAACGAATTAAAACTCTCAAGTTTCCATTTTCCATTTTTACTGCTGTACGATGTCGACAAACAACCGTAAACTCCACATGTAGAACGCAATGAAAAATTGTCGCATCAGCATATATAGGTAATATTAGCGATAGCCACACTCGAAACTCCGTACCGAGTCCGACGCGCAGTGTAGTTCGGCCCCGCACCGCACCGCAACTTATCGTTGACCTGTCTAGACGGCCGAGTCGATTCACTGTTATATATACACTGTGCTTTTACTTTACTCTTAAAATAATAATAACTTCGAATATTCGGTAATTATTCGGTAACACTGAATGCCTGGCCATGCAGCTTAAATCGGCAGGTCTACAAGAACAAATAATATTAACCTAACAAATTATATACAGGCCACTCGTCTGTGGAATGCACTACCAGTGTCCGTGAGGCGTGCACAAACGTTGGCCTCTTTTAAAAAACTGGTGAAAGAACACTACTTGGCTCCTTCCATATAAATTGTTACTTCTATGTATTATTTCATATCTTAATATATATATTCAATATATATTTCAATATGTATTTTAAAATTTTCTAGTCTATCTATGTATATATCGTATTATTGAGTACACCTTCAACTGCCCGTTATCTGTTTTCTTTTTCGACCTTTATCCATCCAGTGGTTGTCTGGAAGAAATTGCTTTTAGCGATAAGACCGCCAATTGTACTCTTGTATCATTATTTCTTTATTTTTACTTTGTATTGTTCCTTGGTGTACAATAAAGTATATTCTATTCTATTCCATATTTATTTTTGTTAATAGATATTTTTATCTACTTTCAGCTAGATATTGAAACTGAAGATGTAAAAGGTATGCGCATGGCAGAGCAGCGTGAGCGACGCGCCAAGAAGCGGCGCAAGAATAGCAATGCTGCCCACAAAGCCGGGGATGACGGTGATACTGAGCCCCAACTAACTAGAACACAGAAATTAGCCCTCAAAAGAAAGGCCAAGAAGATGAAGGCCTCTGAGGTAATTGATTGCACATGTCCTGGTCCAACACATATTGTAACAAGTATCGAAAGTTAAATATAAATCCGTTGGGGCTGCCAATTCCCTTTCCATCTTAGAGGCCTATTTCAATTAAATTGTTGCAGCATAGAAAATCTATTGAAAGGTGCCTCGTAGTGATGCAGCCCCCGAAGAGTTCATTTTTATCTTCGTTACTTCTTCGTTTTCGTAGAGGGTATCTCAAATATGTTATTTATTTTTATGAGGAATAGCGGCGGCTTGATAGACAAATGAAAGATGATATAGTAACGACAATTGAGAAAGGTGGTTTGGTCATAGAGAGGATGGATGAATGCAGAACGACGAAACAAGTAGGTATACATGGCGAGTACGGGTAGAAGAGTCGGAAGTGGCCGACCTCGGCGGAAAGACCACAAGCAATCTGCCGACGTAGGTTCTCAAAATCTTCAGGTCAATAGTAATCCGACGAGCATAGATGGTGAAAGAGTGTGCTAGGATCGTAATAAATGTAAATCTGTAGTCTCCGCCTACCCTAATGTAATGGGAAATAGCCATGAAACTATGTAGTATGTACCTATGTCATGTTATTTCTTACTTTTTACATTCTTCGTGGGATTTCCAAATTTTAAAGAACAATGGCAAGATCCTTACAACATTTTTAATGAAAAAACTATTTATAGCGTCTATGTATGAAAAGAATTTTAATTGTATATAAAATTAATTAATAAAATTAAATTTTAAAACCATTAGGGTACTTACTATTCCTTAAACATAATCACCGAGATTTTTTCCTTCGGGTGTTGTACTTTGAATCCCTCGCTGCGCTCAAGATTCTACGATAGAATCCTTCGCTTCGCTCGTGGTTCAAAGCTCGCCGTAAAAATACTAATTTGCTGCCTTGTCATACAATCTACTATTATATTTTTATATTAGAGGTTACGTCTGTTGCCCTTAGATTTTCTTTCTATTACAATTATTAATACTCGTAACTAGTATATTTTAATATGTCTGTTGGCTGTTATCTAGGTACACACAAAAAAAGCAAAGTTGCTGTCCAACAATGCCCGATTCAAAACAATAGTTTCTTTGGTAGACACTGTTATTTTAAATCGGGCAAAGGGAGTTGGGACATTTAGAGAAAGCCATGTTTATAACTACTATATAAATAGAGTTTTTTTTCTGTAATGCTGACTATGGTGATTCAAATTATGTTTAAATCACACGGCTAACACTGGAGACTTTAATCAAACAACATCCAGTCTATTAATTGCAATATTTTCACCGAGGGCTTTACACGTAATACTAATTATAATATATGTATTAAGAATCTGCTAATTAAATTAATTAGTTTTGCATTATAAGTCATATTTCAAGACGCTTCGTAACACACTCTTAGGCTGATATTCAGAAACGAGACTCAACATGAACTTATGCTTCCGTATGTCAAAATCTTAGAGTGAGTGCTTACGTTCAAATTTGTATTCAGAGATGTTCGGAACACTGCTTAAACTTCGCGTAAACTATGCTAACCCTAAGTAGTCAATATCGGTTACTTTAGCTGTCTAAGCAGTGGATCTAGCGCCACCCGGCGGACAAATAGGCGGATAGATATTTTACTGTACACGAAAGTTACCTGTACACATTTTTTAGTAATAATTGTAATATGAATAGTAAATATTTTTGAAATCTGTGTTTTATTTAAGGATTTTTCTGGCCTTCTCCAAGATTTCTGATTACATACTAGATACTTGGCAGGTTTGTGTATTCTCACTTGACCAGTGGGATGCCACTGATCTCCCCCATATTTTAGTCATTTAGTGGGACAAATAAGAAAAAATATTGTTGCATTAAATAATATTGTATGCAGCAGTAAAACAGATATCGTCCACCGTTATCGATATCGATAATAATCCTATTAACTTCAGGCGCAGCACTTTTAACGCACATATTAACATGTCACACACACATAAACAATTGGTTTTCAGTTTAATTTTTTTACTGACATTGCCAATCTATGGAATTATAAATCTATGCGTTTAACAGGGTATTTTTTCCAATACCTTCGGTACCGGTTATGTTTTGTGTTGCAGGCAAGCAAAGAGCGCCATGAGGTCGTATATGATCGTGTGTCTTTTGGTGAAGTCTCGCATGCTCCGCCGACTCTACAGTTCAGATCCAAGGGAAACACAGGTGCACCCAGGGTCAGTACATAAACCTTATCACATCAACATAAATACATTACAATACTGCGTTTGGTTCTTAACATTATTAGATCACTGCTTGTCCCTGTAATTCTATCATCTATTCATCGTACTATTCATTAACTACGTTTTTGCATAGATCTGTTGTGTGCCAACGAGTGCGCCCGCGTGTTTATAAATTATAGCCTATTTCATCCCACCCCTTCTTCCCCTTACAATCCTTTACCGCATTAAAAAGTAGCCTATGCCCTTTATCAGACTATCACTAGACTATCTGTGTACCAAATTTTATTTAAATCGGTTTAATAGTTTTTGCGTGAAAGCGCGACAAACAGACAGTTACTTTCGCATTTATATAGTATTAGTAAGTATATCATATAGATATTTATTT
This sequence comes from Acronicta psi, assembly GCA_946251955.1. Classification (NCBI taxonomy): domain Eukaryota; kingdom Metazoa; phylum Arthropoda; class Insecta; order Lepidoptera; family Noctuidae; genus Acronicta; species Acronicta psi. The sequence continues at coordinate 14,637,626 of OX276477.1, forward strand.
ATTTTGTATTTATATAATATGTTCAATTCTGTTCAGTCCATCCTAAGGTTGCCTGGAAGTGATCGCTGGGCGCGATAAGGCCGCCCTTTGTATAATTTTAAAATGTATGTTGTCCAGTCTTTGTTATTGTTTTGGTGTATACAATAAAAAGTATATCTATCTATAGATTTGTTGTAATAAGTAAGCCTCATCTCAGCCTGAAAAAAATACCTAGTTTGCCTAATTGGTGAGTTTACCTAATTTGCTCCAGAATTGTCGAATTTGAGTATACTCCTACTCCTGTACCAGATTCCGTCGATAGCCCTTGTTTTCATTCGTCCCTTGTTGGGACATATGTTTTGAAATTTCTTTTGAAGACTTGAATACGATTTGTAATATAAAAACTGAAGATAATCGTCTTATTCAGATAATAAGGTACATCAAATCGAGAGAGAGTGAGACAAGATTCAACAAACCGGTATCGTAGGTACAGTCACGTGCGAAAACATGATACACTAACAAGAGTGCTAAAGCCATTTTCTCCTAAAGTATTAATAGAACTTTTGTGATATTACGAACACAGTATTTATGAACCAATACTATAGTGACAATGGTGTTTCTCAAAGTTGCAATGGTTAATCCATAAAAAAGTCGCTTTAGCACTTTAGTTAGTGTTTTTATTGCTGTGCTCGTGACTGTACAACACTGCACGAAAGAGCCGGCAGCATTATTTGTTGACATTTGCACGTGGCATTTTTGGTTTCCGAGATTAAAAAACTGACTATAGACTATAGGTACGCTCACGGAGAATACCTTGGGGGTTGGTTTTTGGTATTTGAATACGTAGGTGATGGGATTTTAGAGTAAAAGCCCGCGATAGAAATTAACTGTAGGTAAATAATATTAAGTGTGTTATATTTTTGTAGCCGGGAAGACGAGACCTGCTGCTCAATGCACTGCTGCCGGGCAACAACAGCAACGATGGCAACAAAAGCAATAAGAAGCCGCAGGCCGCGGCGGCCGCAACCGAGCTGCGCCGCCTGGCCGCCGTGGCCGCCTACCGCGCGCTTAAAGCTTCCAACATAAATAAAAGTTTGGCTAGTTAATCGCTTTTTTTATTTTGTAGTAAATCTTCATGGTCGACATCGACGATTTTTTCAGTAATTCGTTTAGTCACATTATTATCCTATAGCATTCTCTAAAGTTATATGCGGTTTACTAGTATAAGACTAAATGCAAAGGTACCTAAGTCAGCGGTCAGCGCAGATCAGGCGGCGATCTCAAGCGTTTCCCCTTCTCATAATTAAATATCGCCTTGCAACAAATTAAATAAACTTTAAAAATATTTTCCCTATGATTGATCGAGATAGTAAAAAAACTGATGGAATGGCTATCAAAATCAAAATAGTTTTATTTTCATATAAACCATATACAGGCATTTATGAATGTCGAATTTAGGTGCACGGTTCCAAATTAGTCGTTTCCTCCATGGTTACTCTTTTAAATTTCAGTTTTTAACAATGATATCTGCTACAATCAGTGTTGCCAACCCCTAAAAACTAAAAAACAACTCGCCAAAAAGAAAAACAGTAGGTAAAGTAAAAAGGGCAGATTTCATACTTTTGCTCATAGAATTAAACAATAGACACTTTTCTTAGTTAAATACCAGAACTCACATACCTACATTGTTATAATAATAATCGCAACAACAAAAATCAACGTAAAATAATTTTATAGTTTCATTCTCAATTGCCTCATCTTTAGTAATTTCAGCAGTGATAGCCTAGGGGTATGACCACTGGACTGCCAAGTCAAAGGTCTCGAGTTCGAATCCAAGAGACGCACCTCTGATTTTTCGAAATCATGTGCGTAATTATCACTCGCTTTAACGGTGAAGGAAAACATCGTAAGGAGACCTACATGCCTGAGAGATTTTCTCGACGGCATGTGAAGTTGGCCAACCCGCATTAGGCTAGCGTGTTGGACTATAGATAGCCTAATCCCTCTCATACTGAGAGGAGACCTGTGCCGAGCAGGGGAACAGTATATGGGTTAATTATTCAGTATTTTCACACTCATTATTATTTTTAAAATCATACATATTTTTGTTGACTTTCCCTTGAATCCCGACAAGAGAAGATACTGCCATCAGGCCCCTCTTTCCCACTGGGCACTATGGGCACTTGCCCAGGGCCCCCGATGGATAGGGGCCCCCATTGCTGTAACTAGGCTAGGGCAGGCGGGGGGCACGTACCCTGGGCGGCAATTGAAGGGGGGCGCAAAATCGCCAATCAATAAATTTTGTAAATCAAAGTCATAACCATTTTATACTGTTATAATTATTTACTTCGTAATTTCATACCGTCTTGCCTACATTTCATACACTCTATTCATAATACATTCATTTGAATTTTCCCTTGTTACTAGCTCCAATTGTCTTGTGCCGCGTCACCGAGGCAATGCCCTATACGAGACACTTACTTAATGCAATGAAATAAAATTGAAGTAAAAAATATTTAAGGACAAGCTTTTGTTTTAATATTTACTAAAAATATATAAATAATTATATCAACATAAACTGTCACATATTAATAACATTAATTAGAGAAATATTAAAACTTGAAACTTTACAAAATTTATTGATTGGCGATTGAAAAAATTAAAGCGCGGCGCCTGCCAGAGGAACAAGTCGATTTTAACAACATTGTTACTAGTATGTCCTAGTAATTATCTTTAATAAAATCTTCTTAGCCTTTTTCCAACCATGTTGGCGTCGGCACCCAGTCCGACCAGATGCTGAATAGCAGTGTTTATACGAAGCGACTGCCATCAGACCTCCGCAACCCAATTTCTGGGCAATACCGATATTATCAGGCTAATGATGTTAGGATGTTTTGGCTTCTGATTACCACTAACGATTGTCATAGGCATTTGTATGAGAACAGAGACCGACGATTTACGTGCATTCGATGTATTAAGAATGGAAGCCATGCCTGTGCCGAGTGGGAGAGATTTCGTATAAGTGAGCCTAACTTCTTTAGCGGAGGCCTAAGCCCCACGCTTTAATTTTTTCAAGTTTTAATATTTCTCAAATTAATGTTATTAATATGTGACAGTTTATGTTGATATAATTATTTATATATTTTTAGTAAATATTAAAACAAAAGCTTGTCCTTAAATATTTTTTACTTCAATTTTATTTTATACTTTTTAGTTAAAGGGCCTTAATACGATTTCTGGGATTCACATTACGGGTGTAAAGAGTGGTACTTAACAGGTTAGTGCTGAACTAATTATGTGCATCGAATTTCATAAAAATATGTTAAGACGGTATTTGCCGAATAAGATTCCCAGGATTTTTAGGAAAGCTCCGCATGTTTCCGGGCTCGTAACATGTTAATGCTGATCACAAACTATAAGTGCACAAAATTTCATGTAAATCTCAATTTCATTCACCACACTCTGAATTCCGGTTTACCACACTGAATCCTGGAATTAATATAAGATTCTCGTATTTTCTCTTCTGTTCTTTCTTTCTTATAAGCTGATCTATTCGGTAACAAAGCTTAAGTAATTGCCAATTAGTTACTGAAAAAGATTTCCGGGATTTTTTGGAAAACCCCGTATTTTTCCGGGACTGTAAGTATTGTATGCGATAATAGTGGTCATAAACTATATATGCACCAGATTTCATGCAAATCTGATAAGCCGTTACACCACACTCGGAATCCCGGGATTCATATAGGATTCTCGCATTTTCTCTTCTTTTCTTTCTTTCTTTTAAGCTGATCTATTAGGTAACACAGCTTAAGTAATTGCCTATTCATTACTGAAAAAGATTCCCGGGATTTTTAGGAAAGCCCCGTATTTTTTGGGACTGTAAGTATTGTATGTGATAATACCGGTCATAAACTATATATGCACCAGATTTCATGCAAATCTGATGAGCCGTTACACCGCACTCGGAATCCCGGGGTTGATAGAAGATTTTCGCATTTTCTTCGTGATGAAGATTACATAATTAAGGCGTTTAACTTGATTTATTATGTAACAAAGCTTAGATAATTGCTGAATAAGATTCCTGGGATTTTCAGGAAAACCCCGCACTTTTCCGGGATCATAAGTACTCTATTTGGTAATGCTGGTCATATACTATATAAGCACCAAATTTCATGCACATCTGATGAGCCCTTTTGCCGTACCCGGAATCCCGGGATGAATAGAACATTCCCGCATTTTCTCTGTAATAAAAAATACACAATTTAGACCTTTAGCTGATTTATTAGGTAATAAAACTTAGATAACTGCCAAATCAGATTCCCGGGATTTTCAGAAAAACACCGCACTTATCCGGGACCGTAAGTACTCTATAATAATATGTTAATGCTGATCACAAAATATAAATACAGCAAATTTCGTGTAATTTGCACAGTTTATTAGAGAGTTCCTATGGCCACCTTCCTGCTCCATCATCAGACCAGCTCAAAAATATCATATTATCAAAATGTACCGCGATCTACATATGTGTACCAAATTACAGATCAATTGGACTCCGGGAAGTGGGTCAGAATGGGCTCTCAAATTTTGATCTAAACACTAACAAAGCAAGTTGAATAAAAGCTTGTAAAAAATCAGTGTAGGTAATGGTGCAGATGACGGAGACGCGGGGCTCCTATTTCTGTGTAAAGGGTTTAAAGTAACCTAAGATGAGGGGGATAACGGGAGCTTCATTCGCTCGCTTTGCTCGCGCTCTAGCAAATCCAATCACCAGTCAGTCATGACCTTCTAACCTAACCTGTCCGAGGTGGGTGGCTCAAATTTTGGAGCTCGCTTCGAAGAGCGAGCGAAGCGAGCTCGAAAATTTGTGCCATCCACTTCGGACAGCTTAGGTTAGAAGGGTAATTATACTATCTTTTTGTATTTTTAAAGCATTTTTAATGCTACGTCACATTAAGACGTAAGTTTAAATTATGAAGGAAGATTTTGAATTGGCGAGCGAGACTCGCGATGGTTCTGGTTTAGCGTTCATAGCTTCTGGTGTACCGAACCAGAAAACGCAGGTTCGAATCCTGCCCGCCAGTAGATTTTTCCCTTCATTAAAATGAAGGATAATTACAATTAGATTTTGACTACCTCCAGTTGTCTTATGAGCGAGCGAAGTTAGAGCGTCATTGATGTTAATTTAATTTAATGTTTAGTCTTTTGCCCTCGATGTTACAATGGAAAAGGTAAGTACCTACCATAACATCATAATTATTACCTATTGATTTATTGTTACGTGCCTACTTGTTAATAAATAAGTGCTGATTATAGTAACCTAAACATTACAATTTTATTTAATTGATCTCATCTATCAGTCTAATTTGTAATAAAGTAAATATTTTAAAATTACAACGTGTTTGTTCAGAACAATCTGAACATACAAATAATTATGTTTTACTGTCTATTAATTTAAATTCTTAAAGTGGCTCGTAGCTAAGCTATAACTACGCTAATAAACCGATCTGCAAGGTTAAGTTACGCTTGCCGAGGTCAGTGTGTGGATGGGTGACCATTATTAACACATCGAGACCCCTCCGTGCCTCGGAGACCACGTAAAGCCGTCGGTCCCGGTTGTCATACGAACACCTATGATAATCGTTAGTGGTAGTCAGAAGCCCAAAAAGCCTGACCTACCTTCGAATATCGGTATGCAGAAATTGGGTTGCAGAGGTCTGATGGTAGTCGCTCCGTGTAAAATACTGATATGCAGCCGCATCTGGTTAGACTGGAAGCCGACCCAAAACATGGTTGGGAAAAAGGCTAGGAGAATGAAATGGATGAAAGTAGCAACATTTGTATTTTTTTTTCTCAAATCAACTGTTAGGTGCTCGCATTTATGGTGGTCCAAATTATTTTTATTATTATTGGTTACATTTACCTACGTTCAGTCATCCTGCGTTAATCACCATCGTAAAATAAAAAAAAAACCACCATCACGCGGCACGCCTGTAGGTATGTCGCGAGGGATTAGGCAGAGATGTACGACATGTACATGTACTCGTACCTACACCCACAGTTCGCCCGTCGCCGGTATGATTACCCAAATTCGTACCTCCATAGGATTCGACTAATTTAGAATCATGCCCCTGGATTCGACATTTCATATGGGCCTGTGTATGGTTTATGTGAAAATAAAATTATTTTGATTTTTAATAAGTTTAAAAATATACAAAGACATACATACCATCACTCGCACCTTTTCTCGTAGGGGTAAGCAGAAACATAAGTACTTAATTACCAAAACCGGCCAATGGCAGTTGACGTACGTAATTTGAAAAAAAATGGTACTTATTCGTAGCGTGCGGCGTGAAGCGGGCGTACATTCGCCCGCAACATACAAGAGGAGTACATTCGATTGATATGCATTTCATGCTCTAAAGCTCGGGGGCCGGGCCAGCCTGACGGACATAATTTACCAACCTATCACGGCTAGCATTCACTCTTGCTTTTTTACCTAAGAGAGAAGGCGCAATGCAATACTCACATCGGAGGTACATTACACAAAAGAGATAGGTACAAGCAATGTGTGTTTTGTCAAAAATTGTGATACTACATACTTATATACATAGGTATATTGTTTTGCTAGAAATCTTCGTCTCGAAAGTAAACAAGACAGGGTTAGCAGCATGTGAGGAGACCATCAACTTCAAGTTACCTTCAAACGTGCTAGCTTTTAACGATGTCATCTGGATCTGTCATTGACAAGATTAGTGATTGGTCCTCTTCGAAATAAAGATCCGTGGAACACACAAATATTTACTCAACTCGTGTCGTGGGAATCAAACCCACGACTCGAGCCGAAGCGGTAGTAGCGAGGTGACCATTTTAACCGCTACACCACGTTCTATATGTAGGTAACCGCAACGTTGTTATCATCGTCATGTGATACTCTTGTTATTTTCCTTTAAACGCGTCAGCGCCTAAAAATGCTGCAGTGTGTAGGTAGTAAACGTACTAGTAGTAACTAGCGTCACTCGCCACGCTTGCGGTGTTCAGCTCACAAGCACCTACAGCCGCAGCCCGCAGCCCGCAGGTAGGTTAGGTAGGTACCTGCTCGCGTATCTTAACTACGAACACAAACAACCTCTGCGGTGATATTATTGAAGGAGTTTTAGGAGACGTACTCACTACACAAATCCTTATTATCTTTATCTACTTAGGTAGGTACGCAATTGTTTATCTGAGCCTTGGAATTAACAACTCAAACTTATGAATGATATCTCAGTGGAATATTTTAGTACACAATAATGTTAATACTAAGCGATACTTACACAAGTGATTCACGACGAAAAATGCGTACCTATAGGACTAACTTACAAAATGTTAGGTACATACCTACTTTTGAAATAAGGAAAACAAAGTTCATTTTATTTTAGAATACTTATACATAAAGTCGAACATAGAACCTCCTCCGGTTTTTGTTTCGTTCAGAATATTTGAATATGTATTAGTGGATGTACATATATGACAGATCTACATAATTATGTACCTGCAAGGCAAACATTCAAAATACTGGAGGGTAGCTAGAGTAGGTTTAATGACGCTTTGGCCCGATGCAATTGTTCCATTCTTAACAACTATGTAGGTAGGTAAATAATTATAACAGAAGACGACTGCACGGTATCGATGCTGTGTTCACAAGTTTCACAACTGCCCGGCACCTGCCGGCTACCTAGCCACAGACATGTACAGTACAGTACATGAACCGTACAGACAAAATATTCTTACCGCGAATACTGGCCGCGCACGGCCCGTGCGTGTCTGATGGTGTCTGTGTAACGATACACATAAATACCATGAAAGGATTTAATTTGTCAGCCACGGGCCACAGCACGTGTCTGGCACGCTCAATTTCTGTAGATATAAAACGAAACTTAACTCGTCAGAACGCTGAAATTAAAAAATAGGTACCTATTCATTGATTGTTGATTTGCAACACGCTGCCGCTGTAGTGTAGCTACTTATTCTAACACTTGTTTTTTTACGTTTTCGGTGCAGCACGTGAGCGCGGCAGCGGATCAGATCGTAAGATTAAGTTACTGTACAAAAATATTTTGAAGTCGAGCGAAGTAGGTAGGTACATACGTAGTTACGTACCTAGATTATTTTCAAATCTTACTCGAACTTATGTGGAGGTACCTACCAAATATAAGTAACTACATAGAACAATCTACTAGTGTAGTGCAGGTACCTATTTGTAATATTTAGGCATGTTAGTGGCACAGAGATTGACAACAGTGTAGTGGCGGTTAAATTAGCGACGATATTGCGTAAGTACGCCCGCACCGCACGTCGACAACACTGTACCTACCTAGTTGTAGCGGCGCGGCGGCGGCGGCGGCGGCGGCGGCGGCGGCGGCGGCGCGGCGGCGGCGCGCACTCCGTAGGTAGGTTCACAGCCCGCACTCCGCAGCTTCCATGTTTCTCCCTCCCTGGCGCGATGGCGTGGAATGGAAGGCAAACCGATTTTCTTAAAACAATTTATCAATTCGCTATATATACTCAAGGAAAACAGGCAACCGAAGTGGGTATTTACATTGAGATTATCGCGGTTACAAATCCATAAACACCATCTATGTAAATAAGTAAACGGCGCGGGCGCGCGACCGCGTGACTGCAATGAGTCAGCGCGCGCCGCAACAACACGACAACACAACACAACACAACACCAAACGATCACCATCACCATCACCATCACCATCACCGTAACACCACCACTCACCACTCACCACAGACGTATGGTATGAGAAGAATGTTAAATAATATCCGTAAATATTATTTCTGGCCCGGCATGGAGCGTGACGTTCATGAGTTTTGCGGAAATGTCACAAATGCCAGACCCAAAAATATAGTATATATAACAAAGAGCCGATGGTGATCACTACCACTGCTCATACGGCCTTCGAAAAAATATATTTAGATATAGTAGGGCCCTTAGGATAGGTATAATTTTTCATACATATTAAGTACACAGTGCCAATTGTCTAAGTATATTGTTGCTTGTCTCAAAATGTTCCGACGAGGTTGCAAAAGCCTTCGTGGAAAATATTATTCTAAAATATGGTGTCCCTAACACTATAGCGACCGATCGAGGAGCAGAGTTCATTAGCACAACAATGACAGAGGTATGCAAACTCTTACAAATAAAAAAGCTTAACACCACAGCATACCATCACGAAAGTATAGGGGCCTTGGAGAATGCTCATAAACATCTAGGAGCGTTCTTGAGAATCTAAACAAAAAATCATCCAGAGTCGTGGAGTACATGGTTACCCTACTGGTGCTTCTCATATAACACGTCGGCCACTCTATAATCACGATAGTATCCAAGTTTAAAAAACTACAACGCGCCGACTAAGGAAGAAATCAACTGAAAATCATGTAACAAGAACATAATTCCTGTCAGCTTCCTGATTAACAATTTACTGAATTGAAATCGACAACAAAAGAAACTGATTTGTCCAAATTATAGCCGTGATCGCATGCTACCCATATTATACATAAGTTTGCAAGCCCAGGGCATAGTGGCATGCGACCACGGCCACAAACTGTGCGTCAACCATGAGTTCTATCTAATGGCTTTCGATAGGTTTTTTACGCATCGAAAGCTGTAATCTCATAGCAGATTTTAGTTCCTTACGTAACCCCTAGAGGCGCTGCGAGAGTTTTCCATACAAATATTTTACGGCGTCGCTAGCGAGTCTAGTGAGAAGAACTCATGGTCGAGGCACTGGACACAACAATTCCTTTTATTTTCAATTCAATTCCAATTATGTTCTTGTTACGAGATTTTCAGTTGATTGCACAGTAATTGTGAAAAACAGATCCGTTTTTTTGGTAAGATGGGCTCACATATTTGGTTGGTAATAACTGGCTAAATCAGTGGGGGTTCGAAGATAAGAATTAGCACCACTACCATATAAAAAACAAAAAAAAATGTTGTGTCCAGTTTGTGGCCGTGGTCGCATCGCTGCCGTGCCCTGGGAATGGGGATTTATATAATATGGGTAGCATGCGATCACGGTTATAATTTGGACACAACAGTTTATTTTGTTGTTGATTTAAATTCAGTAAATTGTTCATCAGAAAGCTGACATAGGAATTATGTTCTTGTTATATGATTTTCAGTTGATAACATTCGTAGTCGGCGGGTTGCAGTTTTTTAAACAAAAAATTTATTTCTAGATCTATTAGGGGCCTACATTTTTGCAGTACATTATTTTCACTTATGTACAACCGTTTAGGCAGCGTACGAAAAGAATGCTGTTTTAAACAGCATATTATTCCAACTAGCTAAAAATAAACCGGCTACCGTTATAACTCGGCTTAAAAATATGATAGGTATATAATTTATAGCTTATAGTACTCGGGGATAATGTAGCTATCTTTTAATGCAATTATTTTTAGAATCGCATCATTAATTTCGAAGATTACCCTCTATATATCCACTCAAAACCTCGACAAATTACAAACTAACAAACTGACAAATTTTACCATTTCACTATATTAGTATAGGTATTTCTAAACTCAAAATTTTTTCCTCTTTTCTTTGATATACCACTCGATAGTCTAGCAAAAATTAAAAAAAAAACGTCGTACCTATTGATTTTGTTTATGTAATATGTAGCCATTGTTACCGGGATCATAATAACGAATCGATTGATACCTCATTCATAAAAATCAGATGAGTACTTTAGGTGCTGTAGTGGAACATACGTAAATAAATAGGAAGATACATAGACTCCCTAATATAAAACCCTTCCTTCGGCTTTTTGCCGTGTCGTCGGGTAAAAATATAGATTACAGGTAACACAGGCTGAGGCACACAAACATTTAATTAAACTAAAACAATTGCGCAAACGACACTATGATATGAACATGAAACCTGTTATTTTTAAACCTAATGATCAAATACTTGTTAAAGGAGAAACCGGCAATAAGTTCAGCCAATTTTTTCTGGACCTTATGTAGTCGTAAGGGACGTAGCGCCGAATGTAGAAAGTATAAGAAAAGGTAAAGTTGACGTAGTGCATAAGAATACGACTAAGCTATATTGTATCTAGTATATAAAATATAAAAAATAATGTATTCAATTATTATTTTTTTGTTATGTGGGAGGTGTAGTGTATGTCTATGACTATGTATGTCTGTATGTGTAAGTAGCCCTAAGAATATATATTGGATCGTAAGCTAATAAACGGGGCATTATGTATCAACTCGTGTGTTTGATTTACTCACATCCCTACACATGTTCATTAATGACGACAATTCAACAACAAGACGTCAATAGTTCAAAATCTTGTAACATGATTAAATAATGACACAGATCTTAGAGGCAAAGCCCAAGCGTCTAGTGCGGAATTTGATATCTGCTAAGTAGCTTCCTTGTCAAATTATGTAGACATCAGTGCACCAGCACGGGGTCGTGTCCACCTTGCTATAGTCTGGAGCTCTGGAGCCACACAGATATGACATATAAACATATACGACAAATAAACTGCCAAGTAGCAGTTTAAACATTACCGATCTATTCATACTATACTATTATATATCTATACTAATATTATAAAAAGGTAAGATTTGATTGATTGATGGTTTATCTTTTTGTATTTGTTAGCGTTGTCCGTGCTAACACTACTGATGATGGTCGATGGTTTGTTTGTTTGAATACAATAAGCTCTGAAACTACTGGATATCTGGACCGATTTGAAAAATCTTTCACCATTAGAAAGCTACATCTTTACCTAGTGTAGTAGCTATATGCTATAATTTATAAGAAATACTCACGCGGGCGAAGCCGCCGGCGGAAAGCTAGTCACAAATAAGTTGCGGGGGAAGAATGTCACTCGTACAATGTATGTTACCTTTCATTGGGAACAGTTGTGCAATAGAACATGACGTACATTATCATCATAATTAATCCTTCCGGCATGATTTACCCGTGGAGGAGCGAGGTATGACCTCTAATTATAATAATACTCTTTATTTTCGGACAACAATGATCCATGTGTTAGTAAAGAAAATTAAAAAAATTAAACATTTTTTTTCCTATATATATGATGAAACAGTGTTCACTGCTAAGCGCCAACATACTGTAACTGCAGCCTAGTCCGTTACACGATGCATCGCTGGCCGGCCTCAGAACTACCTAGCTCCCACTGGGTGCTCCTCGACGCCCCGCAATGCACGTGACGCTGACGCCTCTCATAATTACCTATAATGACGCCTCTCATATTAACTATAGGGAGCACTATACATACATACGTCTGATCTCACAAATATCTCACGTTGATACGATATTTGACAGCTACTCTGTTCCGTCAAGGACTATTGTAATCCATCAATATTTTCAGAGTATTATCTTGACAGGTGGGCGGATAAATGTGCGAGTGCGTCCGTGCTGATAATTATGTCAGCTTCGTAACTACGTACACCACACTAATCCGGTGGCACGTGCGGTGAGGTGAGGCGCGGCCGCGCGGCTACTGCGCAGATAAACTGAACCTTGTTGCGAGCAACACAAAGAGCCTGCGCACTCGACGGCACTCGATAGCACTCGACAGATAGCGGCCGACAGGTGAATAAACTGCGATAGCGCACTCATCTGATGATGTTGCTTTACATCATCGTGAGCCGATTACAAGATAGATAGCCGCGCGGGGCGAGGCGCACCGACCACTGCGCCGCACTGGCGAATGACGCGTATCATCTGATCAGAAGCAAATTGCATTGCACACCATTTATAAGTCAGCTAACAGCTTGAATGAAGTGAGTAAGTACTTAGTGTCTTTGAGAATACTAGTTGTTGTGACCAGTGAAGCGCGAGTACTTTATGCGCTGCAAAACAGCTATTACTTTTTGGGCACAAAATAAGTTTTTTCAGTTAGGACCTGGATTATTAGTTAATGTCGGGAGCCATACCCAGTACTAGGTATACCTATCATCAAATTTGATCAAATGGCGCTATCAAGTCCTAATTGCTGCGTCTGCTATATTATGTTGAGTTGAGCAAGCAGATGACAAAGTAATCAAGGTTGTAGGTTACCTACGCGCACCCCGCGCCGGTTAATTTAAATAAATGTGGAGCAACTCTTGTCACTTTCGCAGATATTTAAATCGTTAAATATAATGGTTTCCGTCTTTTAGTTGATGCGAGATTATTACACTTTTATTTAAAGAATTGTTTCTCCTACGATAGAACAATATTATTATTAGCCCAAGGTGTCGGATAAACACCGCCTCTCCTCTTTCCACTTAAGTTCACTTAAAATGTGAAAAGTAGTAAACCGACCTGTACATTTGCAGTTTGAGATTGTTATACCTATATTTGATTAGTTAGTTAGTTACGTTTTGATGTCATTGTGTCGCTATAGAGCTGTTATAAAGTTGTGCTCCTTCAAACAGTATGTTTTTTGACCGTAGGTTAGCGTACGTGGCCGTGGCTACAGTAGTGTTTGTGTGTTATTGGGTTCTTTACCCGACTGCGGCCTAAAGGGGTAATATTTTACCGTGAACGGCCGCGCCGCCGCGCGCCGGACGAACTAATTACGTTACTATAGCGTCAGTTTATTGGCAGTACGTAGGTACCTTGACGGAAAAGTGAGGAGTAGAATCATGTCGAAACTCACCGGAAGTAGACAAGGGGCCATCACACCGCTAATTATATTTTGTAATTAGACAGTCATCCGCATCTGAGCCGGCGCGGCGGCGCTGATGCAACCTCCTGTGGCGGGATCGGAGCAAGACAATGCGGTGGTCAACCTTGAACAAGTCGTCGAGCACCCGACAACAAACTGTACGGAACCGTATCGAGCAGTGACTATAATAATCAAATCATTAAACGTGACACAAATGAGTGGTCACTGTCTCGCGACTTCTCCGCGAGTGTTGCGGCTATGGTCACTGTGACTCGACTGTGAGCGTGCGAGTTTATAACGCCTCACATACATGCCTCTAAACCTATATATACCTACATTATATCTCTAAAACTTACACATCTATCTTTATTAAAATACTCGTAGTAAATTCAGATAAAGCCGGCTGTGATACCAGTAGCAGCGCACCTCATCATGAGATTCACGAAGAGAGGATGAGGACAGCTAAACCGTGAAGGACTCCCTACCGCAGAGCGCAGCCGTGCCTGCCGCGGCACGCAGTCGGTGCGGCGCGTGTATATTATACGTAAACATACTACTTATTAGTTTACCAGACACCACTTAGCTGGCCTTTAACCAGCCTGTAGAAATATCAAATACAATTTTTTGAGACATTTTTTACACAGCACCAACTAGTCCCAAACTAAGCAGAGCTTGTACTATAGATATGAGACAATGGATATAATACTTATTTATGTTTATGTTTTTTTTTTGTAAATACATGCTTATAATACATAAAACACCCAGCCAAACACTTAGGTTCATCACATAATTATTTGTGTCTTGTGGGAATCGTACCCCTCGTGATCAGCAGTCCGGTGCTCGAACTATTAGATCACAAAGGTCGTAAAAGAAGTACCTATTTAATCTAATGGTATTATAACCGATGCATCGTAACGTAAGTAGTAAAGTTGTGTCAGAGTACTTCAGAATACTTGCTTTCCTCTGCGTTCGGCGGTGCGGCGGCGGCGGCGGCGGCGGCGGCGGCGGCGGCGGCGGCAGCGGCGGCGGCGGCGGCGGCGGGCGTACGGGTGACCAGTTCACACAAATATATTTGGATTCGGTGGTGTTAAGTGACACGACACGACACGACGCCACATGGCTCCGGCGCGCGGCGGCGGCGCTAACTAGACCTAAGTACACTATAAATGAGTGTCAACATTTACTCAAATCTACAAAATAAGTGCTAACATACGATATGTTTTTAAACAATTTGAGGATAGATTAACACTACTGACTTGAGAATATTAACTTGCAGAATAACAATTCTACAATAAATTATGTAACGACTGTGACACGAGATGTATGTGCACGCTGTATCCACCCGTTTTTATTTATTTATTTATTTATTTATTTACTTTATTTTACAGAAAGCTTACAGACTAATGATAAATTTAATTAGTTTACAATATAATAGAGGACAATTGCTAATTACAAGCTTCCACATATATATGTTAGCAATTAACAGATGAGAAAAAAAAAATGGGAACACAATTCACGGGATTACACGAAATAAAAATAAATCAAATGAAAAGAACAAGATTGTGTCAAGCCGTGCGATTTCTCCTCCTATGGTCACCAAAATATTCGCTGTTTAGGATTTCTCTTATTTTACGTGCGCTAGTGTTAAATAGGTCAATTTCCAAATGTGATGGTAAATTATTAAAAGCTATTACACTGCGTATACAGAAGGCGTTTTGTATAAAATGATTAAATAACGCTGAGTCTTAATTGATGGCACGCACCGAAGCGGTGCAGACGATAATGATGCAGGATACAAAGCTCTGGACTAAGTAGTGGAACAAAAACACTTTAAACCTTCGGTGTAGTGCGAGGGCATCCGCGAACTTCCGAATCTGATTTTATGCTGATGTTAATGCCCTGGGACTGTCCTGTGCTGTGTCAGGAATGCGTTTACATTTACAAAAGCAATTGTCTTAAACTTAGTAACCTAAATCTTTTGCACTTGTTGCACGAGGGACTGGTGCCGTGACTGCGGGCGGAAAAGCAGATCGCTCAACCGTAGCGCCTCATTGTTTTGTACTTACAAGCGGAGTAGTTTAGAGTGGTCTCGGTGATCGGGACAAGCATTGAGTATTAGTCAGTATTCCTTTTACTATCAACTTTGTCACTGAAAAAGGTATAAATGTAATGACCAGGCTAAGGGCGACCTCGCCTCGAGTGGACCCGGCGGGCGCTGGGCGGCGGCGGCGGCTTCGCGTCTCTGCGTCGGCACGTCGACATCAGTAGCACTACGCCCTGTGGTTATGCTATGAGGCTACGCTATTTATGAGCACGGTTTTTGTATGTGTTCATTATAGTTTATCTCAAATGTCATTATGTCGCATTAGAACAATTATAACAAGTGGGAACAAGGTAACTATGTTCGCCTCGCCATAATCATGTTACTTTATGAATAAATTATTAGACATTGAAATAATACTTTTACGGATTAAAATAATATCAATATAACGCGATAAAATCCGTAAAAAGTAGTTTTATTTCAATAAATTATTATTATTATATATGTATAAATAATAACATTATTGCAGTAACGTAATAGTGGAAGTAGTAGAGAGAGTCACGTGCGCCCGCGCCGACTGAACTGCAGCTTATCTGCATTTCGTCAAACATCAATCATTTGTGATGCTAACATTTAGCAATATGAATTTGTTTTAGTTTCATTGTCTAGCGTCGAAGCGTTAAATACTTTTGTTATTTCATAGGTACTGCAGCAGGCAACAATTGAACATTGCACCGTACGATTGGTCGCGGTGCACCGCACGGGACTCAACGGAATACATTAGCGGAGGCGAGCAGACATTGCTGACAGCCAAGCGTTCATAAGTAATTAATAAACAACAACAAATAAGTATCAACAATTATATATTTTATAGGAGTCTAGTATGAGTGTCACCATAGTGAGTGATGTGTATGGCGCAGATAATACGACCTGAATACCTGAACGATAACGCGCCGCCCCGCGGCCGCGAGCGCGCCGTGTGCCGCGCGTGCGCACGTGCCGCCGCCCGACACCGCGCCCGCGCACGCCCGCCATGCTCCTCCAACGATCTAGTGTTTAGTAAACAAACCACATAGTTATATTTTTATAGTTGTATTGTAAGTATATGACAGTTATTGCCATGACAAACTGAGTAATAATTATTTATTGTTTGCTGTTTCCACTGAACCATGTTAATGTGGTAACCAATAAATAGTACCGTGACTTTGAGTGATATCAGCGTCTCTTGTTCAGTTGTCACGTGTAAACATCTGTTACATGTTACACATCATATAGATCTAGCCAAGTAAACTCGTGGCAAATTAATTAGTTAATTAATGTTTTTATTGTTGCCTGTTTCACATCCCTTAAAGCGTGTGCGTGTGCGTGTGACACACGCGATTTATTATCGATGTGACCGCGCGTTAGATCGTCGGTGCACAGCGGCGGGCAGGCGGGCAGGCGGGCGGGCAGGCGGGCGGGCAGGCGGGGAGCGCTCTCACGACAGACTCGCCCAGAAGCGCAAACCACGTAAACAGCCAACATGAATCAGTGACAATGTGCGGCCCGCGTCACGCTCGGAGCAGGTCGCAGGTAAAGTCCCGCGCCTTTCAATCGCAAGGAAAAAGTATGAACGGAAATTGCCGCAATCGCAGCCAATGAGTCAGTGCGCTGGGCTGCTACCTGAGAAACGCCTTGATGCTATTTGCAAATACAGCAAATACTGCACGCCATAAGCAATGCTAGGAGTAACCGACACGCTATCCTAGTGGATAGCGTGTCGGTTACTCCTACTAATCAATCTAACAATAGTTTGTTAGATTAATTAGTATGCGGATCCTCATTAGGCGCACGGAGCTCGTTTTAGTAAGTTACCTAAATGTTGTACCATAGCGGCATTTCGTGAATATACAATAATCTGTCGCTTCGTTTGTTGACGCTTCAGGCAGTGTGCCTTCACACTCACGTACGAACACTACCAAACCCAGTTCTAAATAGTCTTATACTGATGAATGTTCGTTTTTGTGAGTGAAATGGCAGAGGCGTAAGAGTAAGTGTGCTTCTAACATTTACTCTGATTGAGAAGATTATTTACAGATAATGATAGCATTTACAAGGACATGGCAAGAAAAAAACTTCGTGCTACAAGCTACGCAGAACATGTTACTGCCTGGCTTGCTACGTGCTACGTATGACACGCTACACGCTACGTGCTACGCATGGCATGCTACGCGCTACGTGCTACGCATGGCATGCTACACGCTACGTGCTACAAGCTACGCAGTACATTCCACCTGCCCAGCTTGCTACGTGCTACGTATGACATGCTACACGCTACGCGCTACAAGCTACGCAGTACATTCTACCTGCCCAGCTTGCTACGTGCTACGTATGACACGCTACACGCTACGTGCTACGCATGGCATGCTACACGCTACGTGCTACAAGCTACGCAGTACATTCCACCTGCCCAGCTTGCTACGTGCTACGTATGACATGCTACACGCTACGCGCTACAAGCTACGCAGTACATTCTACCTGCCCAGCTTGCTACGTGCTACGTATGACATGCTACACGCTACGCGCTACAAGCTACGCAGTACATTCTACCTGCCCAGCTTGCTACGTGCTACGTATGGCATGCTACACGCTACGCGCTACAAGCTACGCAGTACATTCTACTTCCCAGCTTGCTACGTGCTACGTATGACATGCTACACGCTACGCGCTACAAGCTACGCAGTACATTCACACATTTCCATTTTATATTTTAGTGGCAATAAGCTAATGAATCTACTAGCTTATATTTTTCTTCTTCTAAAACATTGTAATAACTGTTGGTAATCCTATTTATAAATAAATATATAGATGGTTGTTCATTTTGAATTTCAGAACAATTATAGAAGTTTTCAACAGAAGTTACGACATGTAAGCCTAAGTAATGCGCCACTCTTAGCTTAGCTTAGATAAGAAGGATCATTCGCGTGACCATTAACATTAACATGACTAGACTAGTATGAAAATGACATTAGTGGCAGCCCGGTTTGTCGAAAGCTTGTGTCATTTCTATACATTTTGTTTGTCGATTCAAATGTCAAAATGCAACTTGTCTAGTCCCCCTGACACGTAACGGTGTGCTTCTGAAAGTAATGCTACCGACTTGTGAGCAATCACAGACGTGTAACTGTTGGTTACAATGTGTAACACACAGACGTGTAAGTGTTGGTTACAATGTGTAACACACAGACGTGTAAGTGTTGGTTACAATGTGTAACACACAGACGTGTAACTGTTGGTTACAATGTGTAACACACAGACGTGTAAGTGTTGGTTACAATGTGTAACACACAGACGTGTAAGTGTTGGTTACAATGTGTAACACACAGACGTGTAACTGTTGGTTACAATGTGTAACACACAGACGTGTAAGTGTTGGTTACAATGTGTAACACACAGACGTGTAACTGTTGGTTACAATGTGTAACACACAGACGTGTAAGTGTTGGCTAAGAGCATGTCACTGTATCGGAAGCAATGATTAATTGGTTCAATTGATTGAATACGGTAGCATATGCATCTCAGTGTGGGTTTGCGCCCGATAACTGTTGTTCATAAATTGTAGATCGTCGTTCATCAGCGCACTCCTGTTTTATTAGACGGCGGCGACCGCGGCGTCGCGCGGGAATCAATCGATAGCGAGCAATCACTGATGAAGGCGAACTACTCACATTGTCTCAATTACTTCTAATTGACAGCAACGCGCGCGGCGTGCGAGCCCTCGTGACGTGAGCAGGTAGTCACTTCACTCTTATAATTACAGCCGCGCCACGACGTCGGCGTCGACGTCGACATCGCATGCCATCACCTACTTGTATACGAGACTTACTGCATACCACATTTTTATAAGTCGTCGAAAACGGCGTTTTCAAGCTATTTACGTGCTCTTTCTAACTGATTTATCTGTTCCTATGTTTAAAGACCAAAAACTGCTCCAATTCGACTTTGGACGATGGGGAAACTACGTCAAACACCAGTGTGGGAGTTCACTCCTTGAAATCCGCATTACACAGCGCGCGGTACGGTGGAGTGGGCTCAGCTCCCTGGACGTCTATGAGTCGAATGGGCAGGACGGCATCCTCGTAGTGGTGCAAGCACCCCGCGCTTTGTTACAATCTTGTTCAGGGAATAAGCAAAAATGTATGCTGTCTCGATGATGCTGATAGTACACGAATCCCAATCATAAGATACATTAATGTTAGCCGTACCCGTAGCAGTAGCAGTAGCAGCTGTGAACTAGTGACGCACTCGGCGCGCGGCGGACCGGTAGCGGCACCGACGACCGAGTGGCCCCCTGCCGTCGCCCTCGTTATTATCGCTTAGATAATTTGTACAAATGTGTATTGTCATTGAATGTCTGTTTTATAGCCCATTGTGTATCGGCGCCTCGCGACACGGCGTGTCTGTGCGGCACGCTAGTGGCGCGGCGGGGCCATACCTACATCTGTCCCGCTGCAAACAGGGCTTCAGGTGGTGGACTGCCGCCCATTGCACTTGGTCCTCTGAGAGAGCGTGGCGACGGACGTCCGCGGTGGCGCGGTGTCGTCGCCGATCATCCCGCCGTTATGTGGAGTAGTTAGTGATGGAGTTGTTGACTGCTAGTTCTGAGCCGGTGCCGGTGAGCTGGCCGCATCGGGCCGGAGAGCCCGTACTACTTGTACGAGTGGGTACACAAGGTTAACCTAACAGCTGGCCTACTCACGATAAACATTTGATTTTTAACATATCGGTGGATAAAACCAATACGATATGTTAAAATGTAGGTACATATTCATATTTGTTAAAAACGTCTAGATTTTATAACTGTGATAAAGTATTAGTTATGTACTAGATCGTAGATATAGGTAATACATATAAAAAAGTACCATGTTATGAGAATAATAACATACATGTTCTAGGAAAATTAGAAGAGAGGTAGGGCATAGCCATTTATGGCTCAAATCTGGAGCAGCCCATCTGGGGAAGGACCTCCACCTTACAGAAAATTGCAGCCAAATAACACACTTTATTGTGTGTTGTGTTCCTGCAGTGAGTAAGGTCGCAGAGCTCCTTCTAAGGATGCGCTGGCAGTAAGAGGAATATTCCCTCAAACTGTCGGCGCAGTGAATCCTCCTTAAACCTCTATGAGGTTTTTCGGGTTGGCAACGCGCGAGTGATACAAGCGGTGTTGCAAGCGTCCATAGGCTATGGTGACCGCTTACCATCAGGCGGGACGTATGCTTGTTTGCCACCTTAGTGGTATAAAAAAAAAATTTGCTTCTGCCTGCGACTTCGTCTGCGTAAAATCAGTTTTGTAGAAGTGCTTCCCGTAGGACCCCGCGATTAGTGTAAAAACTGAAGTTATGTCTATCCCAAACTATGTATCTAATCCGCTGGCCGTTGTGTCGTGAACTCGTGAAGGGTCCGAGGAACAAACATAATATTTGTGGGATATAGGATGTTATGATAAACTAACATTTGCCCGTGTCAGAATGCGGGGGTAATTAGTTACGAAAGATATTTATATTCAAAGTGCCAGGATGATAATATTACTTTTTGTATTTAACCAAGGGTGCTAAACTAGAAATATGCTATAGATAATTTAAGAAAACCACAAATACCATTATATCAATTTATATTACCACTTCATTATTATTTCTGGTAAGTAGGTAGTTCAATAACGAAATCAAAATCAAATGGAAACTAGGTGCACGGTTCCAAATGTCGTTTCCTATGGAGAAGAACCGGCAAGAAACTCCATGGTTAACTTAAAACTAAACTAAAATTAAACTCCATGGTACTTAACTTTAACATCCAGCGATCGATCCTTGACTAACTTGACTATCTTGACTGTCTTGACTAACTGATTTAGAGGCTTACCTCCCTTTAAATACTTTATCCAAACAATAGCACAATATTATAGTACGCACCTATAAGGCGCCATTTTATGCCAATCACAATTCGTTAAACAATTTAGCAAAATAACAAACATGGGCAATGATAATCAGATCCAATTCAGTAAAACTATTTTAAAACATGGTGTGATAATTAAGTAACTTTAAAACCAACAAAATGTTAACTTTAACCTCAATTGAATAAAAACATTTATCAATTGACTTTACTGTAAGCAAATCTGTATGAAGTAAGAAAGTACTTATTAAATTGAATCAACAAAATAAAACCTGAGGATCATTCTAAATATCATTACGTAATTTATATTCATCATACATAAATAGAAAAGTAAACATGTACTTTGTAATAAATAAACAGTAATAGATCATAACTTTCGTTCAGAAATTATGATCTATGCTGCAGAAATTATTTAGAATAAAACATTGAAGTAATATTTCAGCTAGAATACGATATAATTATATTATATCCGATATATATATCTACATATTCTAACACCCGCGTCTTCGTTCCCATACCGTTGAATCCCCCCCCCCCCCCCTTTTTCCACATTTAATTGAGACTCCGCTTCTATTGGTCGTAGCGTGATGATATTGACATACGACGTCTGTGGTCTAGTGGTTCGAATACCGGACTGCTGATCACGAGGTCGTGGGTTCGATTCCCACAGGGCACAGATATATATGTGATGAACTTAAGTGTTTGTGTTTGTCTTATAAGTATGTATTTACAAAAAAAAACTATTTAAGTATTATATCCATTGTCTATTACCCATAGTACAAGCTCTGCTTAGTTTGGTGCTGTGTAAAATGTCCCAGGATATTTATTATTTTTTTATATATAGCCTATAGCCTTCCTCGATAAACGAGCTATCTAACACTGAAAGATTTTTTTAAATCGGACCAAATCGGTTATTAACGCGTTCAACCAAACAAACAAACTCTTCAGCTTTATAGTATTACTAGCTTTTGCCCGCGGCTTCGCTCTCCGTGGATAAAGAAACAAAATTGAAAGAAATCGATCCCGAATAAGATAAAAAGCAGCTCACTATAACAGTTTCATCATCGTCCTAGGCTCCTAGCCTATACCAAAAATATGTTAAGCTCCGGTTCCAATCGAAACAGATGTGGTTAAATATAAATATCTTACACAAAGCAATAGCGTTCAGACTGGTTAAAACCGATTGGTATCCTAACTTTAAATTGATCGTCTGGTTTTTTGGCCTTCTGACTACGATTAACGATTTTCATAGGTTTTCGTATGGGGTCTACTATGCCGAATCAATTGCCATTTCTTAACGTGCTATATAAGGTACAGATGGTCTCGATGTCTTAAGAATGGTCACCCATCGTAGTTATTACTTCGCCAAAGTTTTTAGCTCGGTTTGAGAAAAAGCAGTTTTTAGCTTTTTAGCTTTTACCGTTTAACTGTTACTGGTACTGGGGTACTCTATGAGGTACTAAGGTGATACTGTTTGTGAAACTGTGTTGTTCAAAATCACTCCAAAGGAAAATTGAAACTTCAGTTAGTCGTAATAACTCGTAATTCTAACCAAACTTTACAACTATTGTTTAATTTAAGTCTATACGACTTTAAACGTTTATAAGTATTTATAACTAATCAACAATCATGATTTCTGCGCATATGACAACTTAATTAAAGAACCAACAATAATGATCCCTTATATCAATAGGAATACATACTACAGAGAGGTCAAGCTCTATCTCAGCATCTACGCAACCGAGTGGAATGAGATATACCTCATTTTTTTAGTTGAACGATGGACTTTTAAATAGAAAATCAAAAATCATAGTCCAACAATGATGATCTCTTCTTTCTATGGGCTTGCATACAACAGAGAGGTCAAGCTCTATCTAAGGATCTATACTAATAATTGAAAAAAGCTTTACATCAGTTTTTAAGTTGGAAATTATGCTTTACAACAGTTAATACAAAATTCAAATCTATTCAGTAGGTTTAGCGCCAACCCCTAACAAACAGACAAACAGACAAGAATTCTAAAAATCACATTTTTGGGTTCGCGATCGTTTATATATTCTAACCCAATTGTTTTTTTTTAAATATCTTCAATGTACAGAAATGACTTTTTTACAATTTTATAATAGTATAGATAGACTATAGATATATGTAAATATATAAAACTCAAAGGTGACTGACTGACTGACTGACTGACATAGTGATCTATCAACGCACAGCCCTAACCACTGGAGGGATCGGCCTGAAATTTGGCATGCAGGTAGATGTTATGACGTAGGCATCCGCTAAGAAAGGATTTTGATAAATTTTACCCCCAAGGGGATAAAATAGGGGATGAAAGTTTGTATGAAACTTTGTCAATTTTAAACTGATCGGGCTGAGACTTTGCATGCATATAGCTACTATGACGTAGGCATCCCCTAAGAAAGGATTTTGATAAATTCCACCCCTAAGGGGATAAAATAGGGGATGAAAGTTTTTAAAAATCTTCTTAGATTTTCGACTGATTGAACTGAAATTAAAGATTGGAGCTGCTATGATGAACACTGTAGGGACACTGCTGACGCATTGAAAGATTTTTTTAAATCGGACCAAATCGGATATTATCGCGTTCAACCAAACAAACAAACTCTTCAGCTTTATAGTATTAGTATTTATACATTAATATTATAAGTATAGATATGAAAATAAAAGATATAATATTATACGTCTAAAATGGCAATTACTTATTTAAAGTACCTAATGAAAAAAAACTGTAAATACGTTTTTTTTGCGGGATCCTTCTAGACAATATACTATAATAACAGATATATATATTTTTAATTAAAAACGATCTGTTGTTTCCTCAACGCGTGAGAACGGCCCGACGGCGCGCGGGTCGCAATGTTGCTACGAGTATAGTTGCACGTGCAAGGCGAGTATGTTTCATTACATTACATGTCAAT
The DNA here is from genome assembly GCA_946251955.1 of Acronicta psi. Taxonomy (NCBI): domain Eukaryota; kingdom Metazoa; phylum Arthropoda; class Insecta; order Lepidoptera; family Noctuidae; genus Acronicta; species Acronicta psi. The sequence continues at coordinate 14,662,192 of OX276477.1, forward strand.
CGGTTGACAGCGGGAGTCTGGAGGCCAGTCTGTATCACTGACGCACCAGTCAACGTGTGTATCATTATTAACCTAATTTAACCCTAACCTAATTTACAATAACTATTGAAAGAGAAGGGAAAAATATATCTTTATTTGTCTTGTCTTAGTTTAGTCGAAGTTCAGAACAAAAAAAGCAGCCTCAATTTTTACCCTTAGGGGTAGAATTTTTCTATCGAATATAAATGGGACCATTTCGGGTGTCTCCCGTTCAAAAGTCGAAGTGTGCGGAGGCGGCGGCGGCGCACTCGGTGGACCTGCACGCGTCGGTGTCCCACCAGGTCTGCTTGCACTCACTGCCGTAGAGACGTATATGTACGTATGTTAGCAGAGCTAAAGTGTGTGCGCCTCTTGCAGCGCAGCGGGCGGCCTTGGCCGATTTCGAGCGAGTTGTGCCATAAGGACGACAGTCACCCCGCGACCCGCCCGCGCGCCCCGGTCACATGACGAGCGCACACCCACTACAACACTCGAATTACTCACTTATTAAGTAATACATCTTCAATAAACGTGTTTCCTTCAGTTGACTCTACTTGGGGTAAGTAAAGTATTTCCGCCACCAGGCTGTACGGCACTCTGACACTTTTTGTTTGTTATTATGTACTTCGCTAATGTTGGCGATAAGATCAGCACGATCGCTAGGCCGTATTCTTACGTTATGTTACAGATTTGGTTCGCCTTTTATTTGTCGAGATTTGAATTATAATATAACTCGATAAAATCCGTAAAAAGTAGTTTTATTTCGATGTCGAATTTCGCGTAAGTGTAGTAAGCCAGTATAAAAATAAGAATTTTCAAAATCGGTCCATAATTGACAGAGAAATCGGCGCACATCATATAAACACCAAAAACATTTTGATGTAAAATGTTGCCAAAACGAGACGGCGAGACCATAATTATGGCTCGCACTGTCAAAAATTGCGAATATGAGGCCACATATATTGACTAAGGAGTAGAGTTCATGAAGTACCTAAGAGCTTGTGTTTTGGCGTGTAGAGTTGGAACATTGGCTCTACATAAGATTTGATAACGTTTAAGACCTGATACTTTACCCGATGGATAGTTCATGCATGCACCTAATGTACCTAATGCATTGTTCTAGTGATTCAACATTCAATTCAAATTCAACGTTCTATTGTAGTGACAAAGTCGAGTTATTTACACCAATTGTAACTCAAGAATGGCTGAACCATTTTCAAGCCTACAGGGTACTTTCCGCTGACCTAGACTGTTAAAATTTAGTGAAGGTCTTCTAGAACGAATAAACGGATAAAACGAATAAAATAATAAAATGTGCGCACGAATCCTAATCGTTTTTGATAGTTTTTAGGGTTCTGTACCTCAAAAGGAAAACAAAGGAACCCATAGAGGATCACTTCGTTGTCCGTCATCCTTTTGTTAGGAAGCGTGATCAGGTCAGGTGTCATCCTGTTGTCTTAAATATAAAGCACCAACATACCACGCGGATGGAAGCTGTTTAGAAAACAATCTGATATAATATTAGTATATACCTATAAATTATGTCACGAGTCACGACGAACGAACTGGCGGCCAAACGTAGGCCTATAATTAATAAAAAAACATTAATTAATCCTTTTGTAAAATTGATTATAAAAGATTGATTTTAATATTATTTAACTTTGGAAACATTTTGTTCGACACTAATCGAATATCAATCGTTTGATTAAAAGCAGATGAAAAGGCAAGAACAACCTTTTGCTTCATAATAAACAAGTATTGATTGTCGCTCTGTTCCAGCTATGTTACTGTGTGTGTGTGTGTGTGTGTGTTTATGTGTGTATGAGCGGGTGCAGTAGTGACACGGACACAGTGTGCACACTGCTCTAGTACACAAAATATTATTATATATTTTTATGCTGGCAGAGATAACGACGCCCACGTGTTTTGGTAAAGAGTTCTCAGAATTAATATTATTAGCTAGTGGCATAAAGAATTCGAGGGAATCTCTCATATGTAACCGGTGAAGGGCTAACTAACAGTTAGCGGACGGCGCAACGCTCGCCACTAACGAACCTTTCAAGTAGCTTTTATTTTAAGATTAAGAACCTGCGCCCTTGGGTTCGTGGCAGACGCTCCGCCGACGACCTGCAGCTGTGCCTGAGCGCCGCGCGCCCTGCGCCGTGGTGCACGCTCTGCGCGACAACGACGCCGACGCGACGTCGCAAGTCGCAAGCGCAAAGCTTTTAGGTGTCAGCTATACACACACTGATGCGCAGGGCGGCCGCGTCGCGTCGGTGACACATCCGGACTGGTCTACGTCACCGGGCTTTCCGCGGAGTTAGCGTGGCGCACGCGCACGCGCCGCCCGCACCGTCATCAATGGGTGGGCCCCCCTCCACCCCACTGCACGCTCCTCGCAGTCACATGACGTGACCTCGCCCCCCACACGCCGCACCCGCGACCGCGTGTACAGCAAACCGGCCCGACTTTCCTGAGCCAACCTCCCCACGAAGCACGCACGAACGCGTGCGCCCGCGCCGCCCGGCCGGTCGATGACCCCGCCTCCCGCGCTGACGCGCTCTGAGTCTGACCCGTAAGCCGTAGGCCGCCAACTCCACCTTGTACTACTGACTTACAGTAACAGCCGCTCTGGAACGACCTTGTACGTGCACCCCACCACCTGTGCCTACCCAAACATAGTATACATTTTGTGCAATGACGTCGCGGAAACGCGGTACATCTACACATAGACGTTTCCACTTTCGGCCACTATGTAACTGTGTGGTTTCATGGAGATAATTGTTGCATTTCTAAGAAAAGGTTCGACAGCCAGCGAGAGCACCTGTCAATACTTGTGGAATAAATTCGAGTGGCGAGAGGGCGCGGGGGGGGGGGGGGTGCAGGCCAAGCGTCATCATGCTAATGTCTGATTGCAAAGTGATTGCTGTGTGTTTGCTAATAGACGCCGCGGCGACCGTTAGGTGGCCATGTGATTGTGGGCACTTCCACCCCTATCCGCTGCTTGGTACAGTACCTACCTGTTATTTAAAATATTGTTAGGTATATATAGGTATCTGCAGCTGACAGTGCCAATACTTCTACTACTTCGAGCCTCAGTTGAGACATTCGTCGTACATACACAGTCACCGCATAAATACGCAGATGAAGTGCAACAATGCAAAATGCGTTCCACCTCCACATGAGCACGCACGTTGCGCGCTTGTGTGCGTGCGCCGCGGCGCTGTGTGTGTGCTGCGCCCGCGCTGCACCGTCACGTGAGTGCCCTCCTCCGCCCCTCCGCCCCGCCGGGCCGCCGGGCCGCCGGGCCGCCCGCTGCCGGGCGCGCCCCTCGCCGCGGAACCCTTCCCGGCGCTCCATTGCTTGGTGAAGTGGTCTTTCTTCAGCACTGCTCTTGTTTCTAAACACATAGAAGGGCGCCATGCGCCATCATCACTCAAGATGTTAATTACTATAGAAGCCGCTCAGGTGCAGGTAGCACTAGCACATCACCGTTTATCAAAACCACTATAATATTAATTCTGAGTACTTTCCAAAGCATATTTATAAAATGCAATCATGATCATCAACCGATATAACTACTGTCCCACTGCTTAGCACGAGTCTCCTCTCACAATGAGTGGGTTTAGGTTATAACAAGTCCATCATGCTATTAGCCTAGTGTGGGTGGGTAGGCTTCATACGCCGCCGCGCCGCCGCTCGTCGAGAAATCTTTCAGGCATCCATGTTTGTTTATGATGTCTGCTGTGGTTCCTTCGTTATAAGCGACTAATTAATATTAATAGGCATATGATTACTAACATTCAGAGATGCGTGCCTTGGATTCAAACTCGGAGTGGTCATAACATCTGTAGCTAGGTTACCGTTCAACTATCTTCTCATAATGAAAGGTTTATTTACACTGCAATTGTTTAGAAACTATTATTTTGAAGCCAATTCCAAAAAGCTTTTATTGAACTCTCTCTCTCTCTCTCATAGTGCCTCTCCGACTAGTGAAGGTAGGCAGTCAATTTAGCATGTTCACGCCTGTCTCTAGCGAGGCGAAACAGTTCGGCAGCACTCGCTATCCCCGCCCACTCTCTGATGTTTCGTAGCCACGACTTCTTCCTCCGACCGACACGTCTTTTGCCTGAGATTTTCCCATCATAATAAGTTGCAGCAACTCGTATCTTTCATGTCTTATGACATGTCCTTTTATTGAACATCCATCTTAATATGCAACCTTGTTTTAATTGTCTGTCTGACGACGCGGCGAACGTCTGTGGTCTAGTGGTTCGAGTACTGAACTGCTGATTACGGTTGTGGGTGGGTTCGATTCTCAAAGGAGACAAATATTTCGTCCCATTGGAAGAATAAAGTTTTATTATCATATGTGTCAAAAATGATATTATGGTAAATTCTTCATCATTATAACGTTAGCTATTGATTGATACTATTTTTTTATTTTTTTATCCATAAATTCAAAAGATATAACGCTCGAATAAAGTTTTATCCGCGCCGACTACGTACAATAACTACGCATGATCACATACAACGATTTTCTCTGTCTTGCTCCCGCGCAATCAGCTGCGCGCGCCGCGTCGCTTCATTCTAAGTCACATTGTTCGACGAAGTGGCCGCGAGTGGTGTTTGTTACCAAAATTGTCGATCAAAATGATAAGAATTCTTTTCTTTTATGTTAACGCTTTATATTACATTAATTACTTTACTAACCTAAACTCTAGTATAAACACACGATGGTTTAAGCGGATAAAATTTGTTGTATAAATAGTTTTGATACAATTATACTAAGTTTTATTAATTTCTCACAAAGACAGTATTTATAGTCACATAAAACACTATTTTACAAAGGACAAAAACTTATTTATTAGAAGTTTAATCCGAAATAAATACTTTAATAATAACTTATATAACATTACAGAATATAATATAGCTTGTCTTATTTGTTTCCCTATTTTTTCAGTTTCTTATACACTGAGTACATTTTACGACGCATAATTTTGTATTTTTGTCGTCCGCACGTACTCATGAAACATTATTCTACGAAAATATATAACTTGGGTTATATAATGATGAATTTGAAGCCTATTATACTTACTTAGTATAAAAGTTTCATATAAAACACGGATACAACCGCCAAAATCCGTAAAATAACGTTTGATATACCGATGTATCGTGAATAGTTTCGTCGAATATTGTTTTATGTATTCTTAAGACACCTCATTCAATTATTCTTTTGGCAGAAAAACTTTATATATGCACATTTTTTTTTTTTTTTTACTAGCCCACTTTGTCCCACTGCTGGGCAAAGGCCTCCCTTCCCTCCTTCCATGCCGCTCTATCTGTTGCCTTAAAGATCCAGTCTCTTCAGTAATCCAGTGATATATGCACATGCGACCCATTATATTTGGAAAGGCATAGTTTATAGATTAAATAATAATAACTTCATAAACGGTACTAACTCCTTGGCATACTGTAAAAATATTAAGTGGCTAGTGTCATTCATATAAAAGATAATAAGCAATATGTGCGCACGAAATTTATAATCGCTCTACTGAAAAGTTGACAATTCGCAAATAGAACATTATTCTTCTAATGGGACGATTTATGTGATGAATGAATATATTGTGTTTGTGTTTGCCTGGGAGGTACTTATGTATTATAAGTATATATTTATAAAAAATGTATGTAAGTATTATATACATTGTTTAGTACCCATAGTACAAGCTCTGCTTAGTTTGGCACTAGATGGTGATGTCCAAAAATATTCAAAAAATAAATAAAGGGAAACGGTTTGTTGAAATATAATAAAATTGTAGACCGACAGAAATATATGATATTTATTTACCCTGTAACCTTTAATTTTAGTGAAGTGGAATTTTTGAACACAAGATAAATTAGCTACTTACTGTAATAAACATATTTAAGGCATAGTTTAAAAATGTAATTTAGAACTTTGGTTTCGGTTTTATTGGTATTTATTAGTCGTTTCTACCATTGTGATGGTTAATTTATAGTTGTTACAATAATACAGTGATAAAGAAAGAAAATATTAGATAGGCTTCGTTTTGATAGACTCGTTCCAATACCTTAGTAGAAAATTAAGGGCACCGCACAGCGCACAGCGCACAACGCACAACGCACAGCGCACAACGCACAGCGCACAACGCACAGCGCACAACGCACGGCGCGAACAGGACATGATTGTATGTAAGTAGTAATGAGCCGGGCGCTCCTGCTAAAGAGTTCAACGCGTGCAATGCATCGAATGCATACTACATGTACGCCTTCCATGTATTGGCTACAGGTGACGTGACTGGGACTGCAGAGTCCACTCTGTAGTCAGGTCATACTGTTCAACTCCTGATCCCACAATACAATTCCTGATCAACCCCTAGATATATTGCAACTCGTCAAAATAGTTAGCCGCGCCGCCGCGTGTTTGAGAACTTGATTACAATATAATGTATGCATAATGTATTTCCAACATCACATTTTCGTATATTTGGCTGGCGATTTAATTACCCTGCTTGACACTGCGTTCACGTAGTGCAGTATTAGTAACGTATGACATAATATGTTAGATATCATTATTGGAAGGTAAGTACATTCATTTAAAAATATTAAATGTCACACAAGCGCAATTACTGAAAGGATTTATACAGGGTAACGACGCCATCATTTACGACATTAAATGAAAACACCTTCTACGTGTCTGTCTGGGTGTGTCGTATTCTATATGATAAGTGCCTATGTATGTATTTACAAAAAAGTTTAAAGTATTATATCCAGTGCCTAGTATATAACCTACATAGTGCAAGCTCTGCTTAGTTAGTTATTGTGTAGTTAACTTAATGAGATCAACTTAACGAGAACTTAATGATAAGTTCAACGATCACTAGTCTCACATGCCTTAAAAGTCTTAATAAGTAGGTACATACATTAATTATCACCAACCTGTGGACATTATTTTAATGAAGTCGAAATGTAACAAAATGTATTCTTGGGTAGGTACTTTATTTATCCATTCTAATATTAATTACCCGACTGCCTAAAGAGGGTAATGTCTTTGACATGTATGTATGTATGTATGTATGTATGTTCGTTCCTATGTCCGCTTGTAACTACTCAACGGCTCAACCGATTTAGATAAATGATACCTCATTAGAGTCGTCTTGATGGCACGAGTGTCATTGGGTACATGAAATTAAAAAATATATATAATCTAAAGCTATAATCTGCGATCTGATTTTGAAAATGAACTTTAGTTGTATTAATTTTCATTTTAAAGAATTCTTTCTCTTAGGATCTTCATTTAGGATCTATCTAGTGATTCTATGATGATTTATAAACTAAAAAGTACGAAATAAAATCAATAATTAAATGAAACCAAAGCTGTTCGTTAATCTTTAGAAGAAAGAAACAATTTTGATTATCATTCATTCTTATAATTTATTATAAGATCAAAATTAAAATTGTGTCTTTGCTTGTCCCGCCTGCAATACACTTTTCAACATCACAGAGCTTGTTTTCATTAGATTTTTTACCCGTTGTCGATTTCAATTCCGTAAATTGTTTATCAGGAAGGTGACATAGGAATTATGTTCTTGTTACATGATTTTCAGTTGATTTCTTTCATAGTCGGCGGGTTGTAGTTTTTTAAACTTAAATTTTATTGTTTCATTTAATAATTGATTTTATTTTAGGGAAGTAACTCTGTCAGCCTATTACCGTTGCATGCCAAAACTGCTGAACAACTGTCGGTAAAATGTGGGTTGGAGTAGATTATTGTCTAAAAAGTTCTCTTGGATAGAGTAAAATCGCGGACAGCGGCTAGTTGGTAATACTGGATTTGATTATTATACCCAGTGCCCTTTCAGCAGTTGCGCTTATGTAATATGTTCCACCAGTTCTGTTAGATAAGTACCCCTCTCACAGAGTATTAATAGATTACGAGATATTGTATCGTATCAATCGCTATCCATTCTCGACACGAATGTTAGTAACACCATATCTACAGTAACCTAACGTTACTGTAATGTGTGATTGTGTGCGTGCGGTGCGCGCCCTGCTGAAACGTACTCAGCACCGTTTGATTAATTAAGTTGGAAGCTGATACAAGTGTCGCGCGAAACGATTGAGAGCAGCCCTTGTGACGATGTCGCATGCAGTGGCGCTGCACGCGGGGCGCGCTGCCGACGCGGGGCAACGGTGCCAGCGGCGACTGCCAGGGGTGTCCCTAGTCCCTACCCTGCCCAGCGTCCCTGTATAGTTGTGTGTTTGTGTGCGGTGCGGGGCGGTGCGGGGCGGCGGAGGCGGGCGGGGGTGGCGCAGCCTCCGCGCATCTCGGGGCGCGCGGCGGCCGCGGCCGGCGCGGCGCACTGCACATTCGGCACGAGACGCGACGCCGCCGCTCCGCCAGTCGCGCTCCGACCGCGCCGACGACTACACGCTCGCACCGCTCCGCGGCCGCGCTCTTTTTCGCCACCGACACCGACCGCACCACGGCCGGCCCGCCGCCACCCGCACCGAGCGCACGCTGCCGACCCATGCGCACCTGACACCGCCGCACCTCGCACCGCACGCACTGCCCGCACCGGCCCACCCCGGACCCCGACCGCCCGCACACGCACAAGTGAGTCCGCCCGGTAATCTCGGCCCCACTCGCGCTGCACGGCGCCCAGCGGCCCGGCTGGACGCCGGTGACGTCCTGCGCCAGGGCCTGGACGCGCCGCCGCCGCCGCTCAGGTAGTCGCCGGTGTTGCCTATTGCATTGTTTGTTATCGCCGCGAGCCCCTCTCGGAAGCGTGCCCGGTCCCTGTGCTCGTCCCTATGCATTATGTGTTCACAAATATTGTTAAATGTTAGCGAGGTGAGTCACGGACCGTCCGCGGCAGTCGCATTCCTTAGTTATTATCCTCTTTATAAATTGTTGTATTTAATTAGTTAATTGCCACAATGGCTTGAAGGTATACCACGAAAGCGAGTCGTCGTATCCTAACTAAGCCGATAAAACTATACGACGCTATCACGGCCTGACCTTAAAATAAATGTCGAGTTGGTTCAAGTGTTAAAATGTAGAATAGAATAATTATCGCATTGCGCGAGAGTGTTCGCGATCGCGGGTGACTTACAAATTCCTCACGTTAGTAACTTTCACGACGCGGGGCTGTCGGGTGCCGCGGCGCTGCAGCACGCACTGCGCCGGCACCGGCACGGCACGGCCGCGGCGCGGCGGCATGCGGCAGCTCGGCACACCACCAAGTGATCCATTTAGTAGCGATACCAGAAAACTAAATTACTCAAAATAAACACAATCCACAATGTAGGCAACAAGAGGCTGTCAAAGTCAAACAACATATTTTATTTTGAACATATAAATGGTACTTTTGAAAAGTCTAACTAGTTGCACAGGTCCAAAAGTGGCACTTATGGAGAAGGTCTACTACCTAGTGTGCCATCAGTCATCAGTGTTACAATTAGTAATCTTTCCACTGACCCAGCGCAGTGTATGGTGTGTACTGTAAGTAATATATATTAGTACTAATATATAATACCTACTGTATAATAATTATAATATAATATTACCCTGGCCGGGGTGTCGCGGGGTCCCGAGTCCCGGCGCGGCTGCGCGGGGCATACGTAGACATGTTTAGATCAACACATAACAATAACTATTACATGTGGAACTATTCACAGGGTAATTATACAGGGAGACAGGGGAAAGTAGGCTTACTTGGAACTGGTGATTTACAACAAATTGACCCCCATTAACTGGGGTCCAAAATTGTAGTTACGGAGATATCGGGGTTCTAAGTATTTTCGTAATTATTAGACACATTAAAAATCCACGAAATTTGGTATCACTGAACTGATACTTTTCCTGCCCTAGCGATTAAAAGGATTGTTTAATAACAATAAAACACTCTAATTTCTATTTGACTACGTGATGACACCAAATTCAATGTATTATTAAATTAAATTCTAATATATAGGTAACTAACTATGTAACGGGTAGAGATAACAACGCGGCAGTAAATAGTAAATATAAATAGTAACTCGTAGTTCTATAAGAGCGCAATGATTATGTTAAAGTTACATTCAACTAAAAAGATCGACTTCCCGTACAAGTTCGCCAGCGCATCAATTTAATTTGTGTGGAAAGTTTTATTGTAATTTCCTGTACCTAAGTGATTATTTAGGCTTGTATTGTATAGGATCGGTTATGGTTTCATTAATTAGTGTCGTATGTTTGTCTTCACCGTTTACATAATATATAAAGTCAAAATGATGTACCTGTAGTGAAGATGCAATACCTTCCGTGCAACCGTACGTACCTACACAGCTATTGAAGATAGATCTTACCTAATATCTATCTTCAAGACTGTGGCAGGTACTCGTAGTACATGAAAAATACTATAATTTCTAGTACCTACTTACTTATATCGGAATTAAACATTAAAGATATCTTTAGTTATGGTTTATGGTACTCGTTACCGAGTTACTCGAGCGCCGTGGGAACCTATTAGATTTTGAAGACTAGATGGTAATCAGAAATAAAAGCATGTAATGTATATCTTGCAGTGGTGGGCAGACCTGGCACGCATTTACAAAATTGTAAAAAAAATAAGTTTAATGGAAATATTCGAGCGCTTCAGATATTGATAGCATAATCTGACGACTTGCATGGTGGGGGTGGCCCTACGAAGGGGTAGAAAATAGGAAAAAAAAGCTCTCTTCAGAAGACTGACAAAAAGTAATAGCCGATTTGTGAAAAAAAAACGTGACCTTGAAATACTCGAGCGCGTCTGATTATTATACAGATGCTTCATCTTGATTTCCTTGTCGTCCTTACCCATAATCTGACAATTATGTGGAGGAATTTCCTTAATCCGACGATTTGAAATTTATAATTTATATTATTTTTAATTCTTTTTTTTTTGTAATAAATACGATACAATGTATGTCTAAAAAAATGACATCCTTTATTTAGATAAATAATTGTACCTATAATGAGAAAAATACATAGTTCTCAGTGACTGCATGCACCAAACTTTATTTAATTATTTTAGCTACTTCGGCTTGTGAAATTGTGAAAATCCTCGGATTATATTTTTTACGTTATTCTTGTATTATTTTATGTGATCGAGTATTTCTAATGATCGATTTTTGTACAAGCTCTTATTCAACTTGCTTTGTTCTTATTTAACTTAAACAGTATTTACGATCCCGGAAAAATGCGGGATTTTTTTGAAAATCTTGTTTTTTTTTTTAAACAAAAGCTTTGGTTTATATATTTTACTATTCTGATCCGCTGTCCTAGGCGTGCGTCACTATATACAGGGGGCAAGCCTATTGCCACAAATCCAAACTCCGAGCTGCTACTGTGAATTTCACTGAAAATCCCAACAACACTGCTCGACCCGGGATCGAACTAAGGCCCTCTAGCGTAGCCGTGGCGCTTGGCACCTCTAGAGTCTTGAGTTGGTCTAGAGTCTAGACTCTAGAGGAACGAGGCAGTCAAAGCAGCTGCCAATAGGCGCGCCCCCTATTACATGGGACCTAACCCGGGAAATAAAATAACAATACAGGCGTGATGGTATGGTGGTGTGTATATGTCGCGGATGTAATAAAAAAAAAACTGTTTCGTAAAATAAAGGACTCGTGAAATAAATACTACAGTCAGATTTAACTGATGTTTGACTATTCTCTGATTTCGTTTATTTAGACCTTGCTATGAAAAAATTTACATAAAATAATTTAGCTACCAACAGCTATGTGTTATAACTTGTTTTAATCCTCATTAAATAGCCAAGTTCTATGCCAATTTCAAATTTCCAAGACTACAGGGTCATTTTTTGGTAGTACTTATTTTTTACAATAACGTTCTAAAGTCACAAATAATTTTTCGTGAAACTTAAAAGGTATTGAAAACAGTTCCAATACTCATAAATCTGGGCACCTACTATCATAAAAGCATTTTTGTAATGATGATACATTTCCTAGAAGCAACTAGACACCATTTATTGTTTTAAAATAGGTACCCATTTTAGTCTAATTGCCTATTTACTACTAATTTTGGTATTTTCTTCAGAAAACCCTCAAATAGACATAACTTTTAAGGAAATGAAGTTAGGGCTCTGCCCTAGAGATATTTTTTACTGCAAATAACCCCAACTCTCACCCCATTTCGTTTGATCCATGATTTTCTGCCCACGCTGTATAAGGTTGATATTTGGTTTTTGCAAGGTGATTTTGGCAAGGTATCCCACCATATACATATTAATCTGTCGCATTCGAGTAACTCCAAAAACCTCGTGTAGGGCTCCCCTATTATTAGTTAATGAACTCAAGTAACGATGTGTAGGAACGCTACAAGTATTGACAGTAAGCAGTAAACAGGTTAAGCAGTAGCCAAACGTAGTGTCGCTTTTGTACATCAAAAACATCTTGCGTTACCGAGATTTGAGAAATAAACAATTCAATTAAACTGACCATAAAACAAACTCAATAGCTATAAATAACATACTTAAAACAAATGTTAAGTAACTCATACCTAATTAAGTATGACTTGGCGCCAAATAAACTCCAATTAACAACTTTTAACAAAAAATAAATACCGACGAAAAAAGTACTAAAAGACTGAAAAAAGGGATAAATAAACCTTTTTAGTTTTTATAACACATTTCGATTTGAGTCGGTACTAAACAAATTCAATTTATATAATAGGTATGATCTTCGTTGATTGATTGTGAATGTGTATCGACTTGATATCGACAAAGCTAAAAGAGAATATTTTTCTGTGGAATTACAGATGATTTGTTCTAGAACGCTGATGAATATAGTTCCTGTTATAAAATATACACCGATTGGAATTTACTGGAATCAATTGTTCAGAGATGATTGTATTTTTAATATAGGTGAACTTTAGCTGAACCTTTGTCAGAACATTCAGTCAAATTATTAGATAAAATAGGTTTCTCTCATTTATAATGTGACATGTGTACTTACAGTGGCATATTCGTGTACCTACCTATACGAAAAAACCTTTAAATAAAGGTACAAAAAGAAAAAGAGCGCCGTGTGAAGCCTCCCCACTCGCACTCGCACTCGCACTCGCACTCGCACTCGCACTCGCACTAGGCCAACTAATCCCTCTCATTCTGAGATTCTCTGATCCAGCAGCCGCATCAAGGAGAGACTTAAGTACCTTGAGACTTGACTTGAGACTTCTCTTCTTTTCTTTCTTTCTTTTAAGCTGATCTATTAGGTAACAAAGCTTAAGTAATTGTCAATATACTGAAAAAGAATAACGGTTTTTTTAGGAAAATCCCGCATTCTTCCGGGACTGTAAGTATTTTTTTTTTTTTTAATCAATGTTTCCTCTAACCTGATTAGAGCCTTTGTATATTAGTTTTGTGCATTATTTATGTTAATTTCTTTTATCTTTTTTACAATAATAATTTTGACGTAATATTTTACTATATTTTGTTCTACATAAGTTATCGTTCCTATTTGATTCGTTACACTCGCTTGTTTTTTATTTAATTTCCGCGTTGTATTCTGTCTTTATTTCACATTCACATTCAGTTTTTTGTTTTAATCTTTCTTATTTCTTCTCCCATTTTTCATCTTTCAATATTACTTTCCTGTGCCACCATTTTTTATACTATACTTTGTTTCACCTCCATCACTGCGGGGGAAATAGACAGCGCACTCTTCGTTTTTCGGTAGGTATTAGTTCTGTCTCACCATCAACATCCATCCATCCATGCTTGCCCCATACCTGCGGGATAAGCGGGGACGAGTCAGGACAGACCTGTCTTGTACCTCCGCCCATCCCACTGTATCCGTTCTCTTCTAACGTCTATGCTTACAGTTGTATATTTTGCATAATATATCTGAAGCATAGCTGCTCCGCTGCGGACGTTGATGTGATTTGACCTGGTGAGGGGACGGTTGTGCCTTCCCCGTGTTTCTCTTTCTCATCCACGGCCTCCATTTTAGCCTGACGATGGCAATCATCGTCAAGGCTATATGGGTCCTCCGTAAGGAAAGTATCTGCTATTTGTTTTGGTGGGCTTTTTGGATCCGGCCCTTCCCAATCCCTCACCAGTGGTATGTAGTTTTTCCTACCCGTTATCACTTCTGCAGGCATATTTTCTTTTTCCCGGACTACAGTGGTGCCGTTATCAATATGCTACGGTGGACCGCGCTATCGCATCTCACCGTCTTCGGACAGGGCACTCGGAACCAAAAGTGTCGTGGTCGGTCTGCTCCAGTTTGGCGGTTTTGCAGTTACTGCAGTTGGGCGGCTTCCCGGCCTGACGGGCGGGGCAGTCGGATCGCAGATGGTTAGGGTCACCGCAATGCGAGCACTTTTCTTCCCCATCAGTGCACAGCTTTCTGCCGTGACCAAAGCCGAGACACCTGGTGCATTGGATGAGCGGACTCTGGTCGAGTACGCGCACCCTCTGCATGTCGACATATGCACGGCCGGCTTCGGTCAGCCGCTGCCACACCGATGGGGAGACCTGCGCCACAACATGATTTTCATGCGGGTTTCTGGCTCGCCTTCGGTACCTTACGGCGACCCTGATCTGTTCCGCCTCCAACCCTACCAGAAGGTGAGAATTCTGGTTAAGGATTGCCTTGGTGATGTCGCTGTCCGTGTTGTATGACAGCACGTTCATCAACACCACCAAGGGGTCCTTATTCACCGCCTCCTCAACAGTAAATGCTGCCGAGGAGCCGCCCAGCCTACTCTTTACTGCGTCCAGCTCCGTTTTGTTGTGACAACCAACGACCACCTTTTGGTCCTTGCATTTCCGTACCCTGTCAATGTGTATGCGGGTTTCCTTGGCGTCCACCGCAGTTCTTATCTTCTCTATTAGTGTGGCTTTCGTGTCCTCTATGTTATTAGAGGTCACTATAATAGAGTGCATCGGAGGAGGGATGGCAGATGATACGCCTGCGTAGGTGCCTGCTGGTTTTGGTTGACCAGCAGGGGGGATCACAGGCATCGTTATAGGAGACGACTCGTTACTAAGTTGCTTCAGTTGGTCTGAGAGTGTACGTGTAAAGAGCGCACACTCTACTAGCTTCACTTTGGTGTCTCCTACAGCCTCCATTAAGCCTTCCACTGCGGGTTTGTTGATACCCGAACTGGACTCTCCGTCTTCTTGGGCTCGCTCCATTTCTGCCTCCTTCACCAGTTGATATAGACGGTCGATTGCCGCCGTCACCCCAGCCTTTATGTCTGTCTTTAGGTTTCTAGAGCTGCTGAGGTGCAGCTTTGCCTTATTCAGGCATGCTCTCGCCTCAGCAACTCTAGTTGGGTAGACGGACTTAGTTGGTAGTCTACTCAAACCGTCCATATCCCCTGCGGGATCCTGTAACTGGGTGGATGTTGGGTCATTCGTCTTAATGACGGTGTCAATGCTGCTGGGTGACAAAGAGAGGTCGAGTCTTGTTGGGACCGACTGTAAGTATTGTATATGATAATAATGTTCATAAACTACACAAGGTGGAAGGGACATCGACGCACACACGTCGTGACAAGGTTCCACTCAAGGTCAAAAAAATCTGATGAGCGGTTTTACCGAACTTGGAATCTCGGGATTATATAAGATTCCGCATTTTCTCAATGATGAAAAATACATCATTTAGTGGTTTAACTGATTTATTAGGTAACAAAGCTTAAATAATTGCTGAATAAGATTCCTGGGATTATTAGGAAAACCCCACACTTCTCCGGGACTGTAAGTACTCTACAATAATAATAGTACTCTGTATGTTAATGCTGGTCAGAAACTGCTGCTGGTCATCCACAGAGTGACCGCTGCACTACCTGCAACACCGAGCTTTAGGTACTTCCGCAAGCACTGTTTCGATTGTGTTGGAGGTGCAGAGGTGCTCTCACATAGGGTGGGGGACGGGGAGTCACAGTTGCACATTGCTCACACTGCACACACTGCACGTACTGCACAGCATACAAAAACGACAGCCGACGACTAGAGCTTTTGTTTTTATTAACTTTAATCCAATAATTTTCTCGGTGTACCGTATAGTAATTAGTTATGTTAATATGGGAGGCGGTGCGGCGGTACGGCGGTGGTCGCGTTCCGCGGCCGCGCGGGCTCACGTACGGGAGTGTGCCGCACTCGTGGACCGCGCTCGTAGCACTCGTGTGCCTCACGTGCCGCACGTGCCGCACGCGCCTCACGCGCCGCACGCGCCTCACGCGTAGCACGCGCCGCGCGCCGACCACCCGCGTCGGCGTCGTGTGCTGTGGTTCTGCCACAAATGCGGCTTCTTAGTTTTGAAATTTTCAAAGAATATTAATATATCCTAAATAATCATTCGAAATAAAAAAATATAAAAGAAAACGAATCATGTTTTTCAAAGACTTTTCGAGTCCGCACATTAAAGCTGCCATTTTTATTTTCTAGCTGCTTTCCCCGTAGCAATAAAATACACATTTTGAATGAGTATTATTTACTTAAGAAAAGTTAAACACATAAACTACAAACATGAATGAATGGCTGATTAACTATTTAAATGAAAACAGATCTCGATGAGGTGCCATCGTAAAAGCGACCGTGGCTGGACGATGTAAACAGCAGAACCGCTCGGCGGCGCTCGCACAACGTCCAGTGATTGTTTCATTCAAGGGACCTCTTCGGTGAACCGTAATCCATCGCATCGACGGACTGACCGGACGAAATATTTTTTCGGCATATAGTTCATCGGTGTAGTCCGAGTTCCAAATGATGGTCTAAAGCTCATATTCAGAGACGACGGTAACCGTAAGGTAACGCTTCCGTATGTCAAATTTGTATTGCAATTTAACATACGGAAGCGTAAGTTTACGCTTAGTGACGTCTCTGAATATTAAGCTTAGGTTAAGTACCTACACTACAACAAGTGTGAACTGTCACGCTCACGCCATCTTTTATTTTGCCCTTCTAGCGTGTTTTCCCAGTTATGTGGGGTGAATATCAGTTATCAGTATTTACACGAAATGGCTGGCATCAGACCTCCGCAACGCAACCCAGTTTCAAAAATAATGTTTTGAAAACATTATTAATGTGAACGTAAAAAATATTTGACTTAAAATGTAATTTAAATAGCTTACTATGCACCAGTTTATTTTATAATTAATATGCGTGTTTATACACATTCAATCCATAGAAGTGAACTTCACTGTAATATTTGTGATCAAGCTTTGTCCGCAGCACACAGCGCACAGCGTACAGAGCACAGCGCACAGCGCACACGGCGCTCAGAACTCGGCGTTCGACGCTCGCTGCTAGTGATAACAGATTTACTTACTACTGTAATTATTTACTTATTCTTGTTGGAAAGGAAACATTCAATGCGCGCTCATAATAATCCGAGCCCGTAGCTGTGCAGGTGTGCCTCCACTCGACACCACCCGACGCGACTCGACTGTATCGAATGTGTTGACTTACGTTATCGTTAATGCGAATAATCCAATGAAGCATGCTGTAATTGATTCACCAAATGGTGTAGAAGTGGTGTGCGTCTGTGCGTGTGTCGCGCCGCCGCCGCCGGCTCGTGCGCCCATTAATATTCTATCATGTTATTTACATACACGTATCTGTAGTTTTCCTTGTGTTGTCAAATACTCGCACAGAGCAGAACATGTGATTGCTACGCTTCAATGTTTCCTGTTATGTGGCTACACCTACACGATACGCCATACACCGCGCTACACTACATACACTACAACTACAGTAGTGCACTTGCACTGTAGCTACCTTCATGTCTCAGTAGATAATTTGCTGAGATTAGTTAACTACTTGTTGAGCGTTGAAAACAAATGAAATCATGTGTTCCGAGTTCAGTTAGAGAGAGAGATTGATCACCGATGTGATCGTGAAATGCTTACGACGTTGCTTAGTTATGGTTTGGTTGTGTTGTGGTGTAGCTAACGCGTTGGTGACGAGTGTTGGCCGTGTTCCGCGCTGCCTGTGAGGTCCGTACGGTGAGCTGTGAGCCGTGACTCCGTGAGCTGCCGTGTTGTAGATACGTGGTGCTGAATAAAGCTCGCTGCTACTCGTCCACTATGAGCGACTTACAGTACAGTCATGTAAACGATAACTGTGTACGTGCAGGAGACGCGCGACGGCGGCGGCAACTGCGCACGCGCAGGCGCCCCGTCGGTCGCCGCGTCGCCGTCGCCTCGCCTGCTCCGAGCCGAGTCGCGTCATGTGACTGACACTATTTGCTTACGTACTTGGAGTAGCTAATTAACTGCTACTTATTACAATTTCAGTTAATTCAGTTTGTTTTAATTACTTACTATGGAAAGACCTTCACGGGCGGTTGTACCTACATTCAGGACTTATAATATAACATATTCTAATTCTGCTAACCGTACAGTTTGTTTTAGAGCTGTCGGGAACATAGTAGGTCTTTATTTAATACTGGCTTTCCGCCAGCGGCTTCGCCCGCGTGGTCTGGGTATTTGATATAAATTATAGCTTATGTCACCCGGGGATAGTGTAGCTTCCCAACGGTGAAAGAATTTTTCAAATCGGTCCAGTAGTTTTGGAGCCTATTCAATCTTTCCTCTTTTAATATAGATTGTGCTATAATTTGGAGCTCCTGGGTATTGTAAATCAGAAGTTTTTGAGAAATAAACTTGTTTAATCTTTTGGAGTCCTTGGGAACAATTTTACAAAATAATAACATTTAATTTTCGTTTTGGAGCGCTTTGGAACCAAATATTGGAGCGGGCGCGGGCGGGAACAAGTATCGACATACGTCACGAGTGCCGCGAGCTCCACACTTTATCAAACGATGTATCTTGTGTGTACTCGGTGTAAACTCTGCCGACCCCGACAGCCGCAGCACTACGCACACGCACCGGTGCAGTGTACACTGTATACCTACTTCAAATAGCACCCATTAAGAGTAAAATGTTCACCAGGATAATAATTTCACTTTTTGCGCGGCGTATTTGTTTCGTTTGAAATTAATTGCTATTTGTTACTTTTAATGCCTTATTTACTTACTACATTATAAATTCATTTTAAACATGGAAAAAGTCGGAAAACCATTGTAACTAAGTCCTATCTCTAAAACTATTTGGTTCCCACGTCTGGCGTAAAGTAAAAAAAAAAAATATCATTGAATGAACACGGTCAGTCTGTACAGCGGCAGGCGCAGAGCTTGTGGAACTATTGAAGTGTTTGGTACTTACGTGTTATTTACGTCAATCCAGTGATCTGTCAGATTGTTTAATTAAGTGTGCACAGTGATTGTTGCGCTATTTTGAGTTTGTGCACTGTGTAAGGAATCAAATCGAATATACCACCGCTCGCCGTAACAACAATATACGAGTAGATACTGACGACGTCTGACGTGTAGCGATCCTGATCACGAGATCGTTGGTTCGATTCCCACAGCACATTAACATTTATGTGACGTTCGTGTGCGTGTTTCTTATTTATTTTATATACATTTCTATGTACTTAGCTACAAAAAAGTATAAGTAATATATTCATTGTCTAGTACCCATAGTACAAGTTTGGGATTAGATGACCAAGCCTGTACTACGGCTACTCTGTGTGGAACTAGTTGGCCGCGCCTTAGGTAGGGACGGGGGTGAAGCGGCGGGTTACTGTGAATGAAAACAAGTGAGCAGCGTGCGTTCATCTGTTGCAGGATGATCCCGCGGCGCAAGCACAACGCGTCCTCCGGCTCGCTGCCGCCGCCCGACGACAAACATGCCAGCAACGACTACATACGTGAGTACCGCACGCACGCGGCACGCACGCGTCCCGCACGCGTCACGCACGCGTCACACATAACATTTCACAAAGTGGTGCGCAGTTTGTTTGTTAACCTCGGTGGGTATGGAGTCAATTAGCTAAGGCTCGCTCGCGATGACGGCGCGGAATCACAGCCGGTCAACTGTGAAATAGATCGGCGCACGCGCCGCCGCCGCCGCGACCCTCAACTTGACCGCAACGCGCGCACACGCGCAGTGGCGCGCGCGCTCTATCACACACACACACACACACAGTGTAGCTGTGTTGAGTGAAGTGTCTGTCTGGTTTCAGTGTCGGACAGCGAGTCCCGCTGCGGCTGGCGCGCGGCGTTGCGGCGCCGCCTCAACCGCAAGACGCTGCACAAGCGGTTGCCCATCACGTCGTGGCTGCCGCAGTGAGTATGCTGTGTGCGAGCGGCGGTCGCTGTCGCTGACTGTTTGACTGTCACGGTGACAGTGACAGTGAGTGACGCGGCGGTGTGCTGGTGTGCAGGTACAACGCGGAGAAGGCGGTGGGCGACCTGATCGCCGGCGTGACGGTGGGGCTGACGGTGATCCCGCAGTCGCTGGCGTACTCCAACATCGCAGGGCTGCCGCCGCAACACGGGCTGTACGGCTCGTTCCTGGGCTGCTTCGTGTACATCGTGCTGGGCGGGTGCCGCGCCGTGCCCGCGGGGCCCACGGCCATCGCGTCGCTGCTCACCTTCCAGGTGGCGGGCGGCGTGGTGGAGAAGGCCATCCTGCTCAACTTCCTGGCCGGGCTGGTTGAGCTGCTGATGGGCGTGCTGGGGCTCGGCTTCCTCATCAACTTCGTGTCGGGCCCGGTGTCGTCGGGCTTCACGTCGGCCGTCGCGCTCATGATCGCCACGTCGCAGGTCAAGGACCTGTTCGCGATATCGGTGACCGGCAGCACGTTCCTGCAGCAGTGGATCTCCATCTTCCGCAACCTGCACGCCGCCTCGCTGTGGGACCCCGTGCTGGGCTTCTCGTGCATCGCGCTGCTGCTCCTCATGCGGGTGAGTGCTCCGTCCTCCGCTCCGGCGCGCGGTGTACCTGTGCAGTATAATATACATTACAGTACAACGCCACTCGCCGGCTAAACACAAACTCGTCAGGCATGCCCCGTGTCAGTGCGATAACCTATTAAATTATTACATGTCATAACTAAGCATTAGAGGGGCTCGTGGAAGGGCTCGTGGCCGTTTTAACTACGCTGATCAACCGATCTGCAAGGTTAAACTACACTTGCCGCGGTCACTCTGTGGATGGGTGACCATTCTTAATATATCGAGACCCCTCCGTGCCTCGGAGAGCACGTAATGCCATCGGTCCCGGTTGTCATACGAACACCCATGATAATCGTTAGTGGTAGTCGGAAGCCTAAAAAGCCTGGCAACCAGTCTTTCCTTCGAATATCGGTATTGCCTAGAAATTGGGTTGCGGAGGTCTGATGGCAGTCGCTTCGTGTAAAATACTGATATTCAGCCGCATTCTGGTTAAACTGGAAGCCGACCCCGACATGGTTGGGAGAAGGCTAGGAAATGAAATGAAATGAAATGATATTTATTTCTGTAAGTAGATCCTTTAAAGAAATTTTTACAAGTCATTTTTTTTAAATGCTAGATGTCGCCGGCATTTCCTAACTGATGACCTCTGAGAAGAAACGGAAGGAAGATAACTAAGTATTAGGTACTCGTACTATGCCGCCTAAGCAATGTTATGCTCGTAGCATAGCGTGACATTCAATTAACACCGATTTTTTAACTCAAAGGCGTTGTAATCGCGTGGTTCACATCAATTACATACTTTTGGTGGGCTGGCCATCAGTGTGCCAACATCGTAAAGCGCACAAGTTATATTTAATTACTAGCTTCCCACCAGCGGCTAAGCCCGCGTGATCTTGATAACTTTTCCCACGTTTTTGAAACATTTTTCATTGCTACTCCGCTTCTATTAGTCGTAGCGTGATGGTATATAGCCTTTAGCCTTCCACGATAAATGGGCTATCTAACGCTGAAAGAATTTTTCAAATCGGTCCAGTAGTTTCGGAGCCTATTTAATACAAACAAACAAACAATTAAATCAGGTAAGATTTGATTGTTTGTTTTGTTTGTTTGTTTTGTTTGTAATATTAGTATAGACTAGATTATATTCCCGCGACTTCGTCCGCGTAGAAGTCGGAAATGTTTCTAGTAGGATTTTTTAGTTTTTTTAAGTTATCAATTTTGTTATAACATATAAATTACTTATTATTTTAAAATGTTTGAAAACTTATAAAATTCACATACATACATGCTCATGCTTCACGCCTCTCTGCCATAGGGGTAGTCAGAGACTACAGACTATAGACTATACTTATTATATTGTAGGGATTTAAAGGTTGAATAAGCATGAAAATTAAATAATTTTTTATTACATAATATACATTTTATGAACACGAAACTCGGCCTTTGATCTATTATATATATATATATTATCTTTTTCTTTGCAAACAATATCTTTTGTTTTTCCTTCGGGTGTCAGAATCAACAGGTTACTCTGTGCGCTTACTCTGGAGCATGCCACATACTCTGCCTCTCTCCCAAAAGCAGCTTTCTCTCAAGTCTACTCCCGCTACCTTAATAGTTTGATCTTGAGCTTTGTTTATATCATTCTGAAGCAGACTTTGATGGGAAACTGCACTCTCTTGAATTCAAATGGATAATTTGATGGTGTTAGGGGAATCCTAGGAATAAATACACTCTTCTCGAGAAAAAACTGGTCAGTATAGTTGCCAAAATTACATTACGATGCATGTTTTCACTTGAAATCTGGTGCCATTGCATAATTTTGGTGGATTTACATTCCGCAGCAACATAATTGGCGCGCCAACAACAGGTCTGAGAACTGTCCGACAGTAACACCTCCCCTCAGATGGCTTCTCATATTTTTGGTAAGGCTTAGTTTTGTTACTGAAGGCCAATGAGACCGCTTTGTCCGCTTGCGTTCCGCTGAGCTCTACTGGTAGTCTGTTGGAAGTCGTCTCCCGACAATACAGTAACCCCCTTTATGAGCCATAGTATAGTACTCACATCCCAAACAATTAATTTCGTTTTGCGGAGTACTTCTGCTATGTACTTTATTTGGGTATATTGCCGATTTATATCAAATCTTGAAGAACTTTGAACCAGGAGTGTGCAGTTTTACCTCCTTCCTTACTTCTCACTTTAGCCAATACTTCTTGCCTGTTCCACCAGGAGCATAAAGTGGTATCACCTACACCTTTACATAAATTTATTAAACTGGAATATAATAAATCTTTGTTCATCGAATAGAGAGCCTTCATTATTTTACATTATCTGCTGCTAAGGAATTGACATCTCATGTGTCAAAATAAAATGTAATTAAAATAAAAAACACTAACGAGTATTGATATCATCTTCGAAGCAAAATTACTTTCTACCCCTTTTTAACCCCGTTAGGGGATGAATTTCAATAAAATACGAAACACGTCTCCCATCAATTCTGTTAAAGAATGTTTGTTTATACAAAATTTGAAGTAGATTGGACCAAGGAATCACGTTGTCCCATACAAACTTTGCCCCCCTTTTTCACGCCCTTAGGGGTGGAATTTCGGAAAATCCTTTCTTATCGGATGCCTACGTCATACAAAGAACACACCTGCCAAGTTTCAGGTCTCTACGATCAGCGGTTTAGGCTGTGCGTTGATCCGTCAGTCAGTGAGTCATTCAGGACAAAGCATTTTATATGTATAGAACAAAGCATTTTATATGTATAGATAATTGATTAATTAGTGACCGCGCCGCCGGCGGCGCCGGTGCCCGCCCGCCGTCATATTTGTTGTCCTCCAGTGGGGAACCCGTGATCTGGATAAAAAAAATCTAAGTGTTAATAGCAATGTCTATATTCAAAATTAAATTAAATGCCAAATCCTGTGTAACCGTCGTCGCAGCGTGAAGCGTAAAACTTTAAACGTAAATATCTATTATTTGCCCGTACAGGTAGTTTTAACAAAGATTAAAGTAGTTATTGTATTTACATTTCAGAAAATCGGTATGATCAAGCTGGGTTCCAAATCCGAAGAGGGTCCGAGCACGAGGCAGAAGGTGGCGGGCAAGTGCCTGTGGCTGGTGAGCACCTGCCGCAACGCCATCGTGGTGGTGGCCACCGGCGTGCTCGGCTTCTGGTTCGTCGCCGCCTACGGCCACTCGCCCGTGCGCCTCATGGGTACGTCACAGCTAACGCACTGCGCCGGCGCGCCGCACCACACTCACCAACTCTAACTATTTCTTTTTGTTTCTGTGCGACGCCAGCCGAGAATAGCCCCAGCGGTTAGTAACGTAGAGATAGCGACCACCCTCACGCCGTCGTTCACATCCATGTAGAGTAGCGTCAGGTAGCCGTAGCGTAGCGTAGCGTATCGTAGCGTAGCGGTAGGGAGGCGAGTGTGCGGCGTGCGTGTGGCGTGTGACGCGTGTGTGTGTCGCAGGCGCCATCCCGTCGGGCGTGCCGCTGCCGCAGCCGCCGCCGTTCAGCTACGTGCGCGCCGACAACTCCACGGCGGACTTCGTGGACATGGTGTCGGAGCTGGGCTCGGGGCTGGTGGTCATCCCGCTCATCGTGCTGCTGGAGGACATCGCCATCTGCAAGGCCTTCTCCGACGGCCGCACCATCGACGCCACGCAGGAGATGATCGCGCTGGGTGTGGCCAACGTGGCCAACTCGTTCATGCTGGCGTACCCGGGTGGCGGCTCGCTGGCGCGGTCCGTCGTCTCCAACGGCTCCGGGGTCAAGACGACCCTCAACGGCCTGTACACGGGTGAGCGCATTGTGAGCGCACTGTGAGCGCACTGGGAGCTCACTGACAATGACGAGCCTATGTCCGCAGGTGTGATGGTGATCCTGGCGCTGCAGTTCTTCACGCAGTATTTCGAGTACATCCCGAAGGCGGCGCTGGCGGCGGTCATCGTGTCCGCCATCCTGTTCATGGTGGAGTACAACGTCATCAAGCCGATGTGGCGCGCCAAGAGTGAGTGCCCACCACTAGAGATCGCACCAGGCCGCGGCGCCCGCAGACACCAGGCGGTGCCTGCTGCACGCAGTCCATATCGTGTACCGCTCATGCTTCAATACAAACCATGCGACTAGTGTTGCTTAAGAAAATAATAGTCTTTAGGCAATATTATCTTAATCATAATTATCACCACGCCTGGCACAGCAGATTGTACACCCGCAGTTCAAGTTTTCAGAACTAGCGTACAATGGCTATGGGGCGATCCCATTGTCACTAACCGGCCTAATCCAAACTTCAAGTTACTACAGTAAACCTAATGGTAAAACATAATATGTATGTCAGTGTGAGAATCAAACCCAGGAGCTCTCGCTGAACAGTCGCGCTAGCGAACTCTAGACCAATGGCACGGCTAAGCCTTAGGTGGTGCTAATGCGCTGAGCGAGTGACACACAAGCGACACTTGTAACCGACTGTTGCAGAGTTGGACCTGATCCCGGGCGTGGGCACGTTCGTGCTGTGCCTCACGCTGCCCATCGAGCTGGGCATCCTCATCGGCGTCATCGTCAACATCATCTTCATCCTGTACCACGCCGCGCGGCCCAAGCTGTCCGTGGAGATGCTGAAGGTGAGTGTGCGGGTGCGGGTGTGGGTGCGGGTGCGGGTGTGTGTGTAGGTGTGTGGGCTCGCTGACGCATGCGCCGTGTTGCAGACGGAGCGCGGCGTGGAGTACCTCATGATCACGCCGGACCGCTGCCTCATGTTCCCGTCCGTGGACTACGTGCGGCGGCTGGTCACCAAGCACGCCGCCAGCAGCTCCGTGCCCGTGGTGATCGAGTGCACGCACATCTACAGCGCCGACTACACGGCCGCCAAGAGCATCGAGCAGCTGACGGGCGACTTCCACGCGCGCCGCCAGCCGCTCTACTTCTACAACGTCAAGCCGTCCGTGTGCTCCATCTTCGAGGCCGTGGCCAAGCCCGAGCACTTCGTGGTCTTCTACGAGGACGACGAGCTCGACCGCCTGCTGGCCGCCGACGAGCGCCTCGAGCCCACCAAGCAGCCGCCGCCGCCGCCGCCGCTAGCGCACGCCTAGGCCGCCCGCAACACATGCGCGCGCGCACCTCTTTTATCATTGTAACATTGTGATACGTCGTACCTTACGCCAGACGATATTTTTTGAGATTGACTTGATGGAGTGTGATATCTAGAAAAATGAGACGTTATTATTATATAATTATATACTTGTAAGGATAGAAATTATATATATCTACACTACAGTAGTGAACTGTCAACACGTTCCCTTCGAGCGACAGAGCTCCGGCCGCTGAACCATCGGCGCGCAGCCGCGTCGATGTAAAATCACCGTATTGTGTACATACACTTAGATATTTTATTTTGATAGACGATTGAGTCTGGGAGCTTATGGCTGTGCGAGCTGTGATCCGGCGCGCGAGGCTGATCCCGTAGCGCCCCGCCCGCGCCTCCCCCGCCCCGGCGCCCCGCGCCTCCCCCGCCCCGACGCCCCAACCGTGCCTTGTAGCGTGTACTGCACCCGAGTTCATAATAATGAATTTTCTTTACCTGTTCTGGAAGCTATTTTTGCGTCCTAGGGAAGAAAGGGTGAATTAAAATCCATAAAGGTGCTCTATCTCTATTTTTGTTCCATTGAATAAGACATCAACGCGCAGAGTAGCACCTCCAACGACGTGCTCAAAGATAAAGAAAGAGATCATTGTCTGGTGGAGTATAGCATACATACACACATACCATAGCATAGTCCTCGCGAGACGCGAGTGCGTAAACCAAACGGATTACAATCCCGTTTGGTTTACGCTCAAATGCACCGTTGTTAACACCTGCGAGTCTCTCCCCTCAGTGGACAATGTACTGCTTTACGCAGCAATAGTTTCCTGTCCTTTGAGGAACATGAGAGCCTACTACGCTCACAGCCGCGCCGCCGCCGCCGGGGCGCGAGTCGCGGGCGCCGCCGCCGGTGCGGGTAACAAGTACTTAAACCTTATGTATGTACGATGTGTTTCGTCGCTCATGCTTTTCCTTGCGGGCTAAGCAGACCTTCGATAATTATATCAAACGTTGAAATTTTACGCGTAGGTAGGTAGGGACTAAAGAGTAACAAAACGTGATAGCTATCCATAGAAATGTAAGCATCGATCTATTTATTTGTAGGAAATGAAGTACAAGTTAGGTTACTATCATTACTTTATCGTTAAGAAGCAAGCTTTAACTGGCCTACCGAGCAGAGGCATGCGCTGCGCGGGCGTCGCTCGCACTTGGCGCTGCGGCACGAACACTCTAACGTCTGCGCAGCGAACGCCATCTGTTCTTCGGTTCCTGTAGGATTTATCCATTATTTTGTGATCCTGTAATAATACGTTAAGTAATAAATATATTTTGGAGATAATAAAAATAAATTATTAATATTATGTCATTATAATAATATGGGAGTTTATCTAACGATTGTGATTTACTATGTATGAATGTGATGATTGTTGTGCCGCGAAAGATTTCAAGAATTTATTCAGTCACCGTTCTAAGAACAAATTAAACTAAAATAAACTCTTTGAGAGTAATAGAGAGTTATTGTTTTATTTAGTTAATCTCCAACTTAACCTCCACCAGCTGCCGCTGCCAGCTCCAGCTGCCGCTGCCGCAGCGCCACCCGCCCACTACGATTATGGCGTTGTTAAACAAAAAGCCGGCTGTTAGGGAACTTTTTTGTTCTAAAGTTACGCCTACTACGGTATACCGCTGGGATTAACTAGGAGGGACACCACTCCAATCGGGGAAGGCAATGGAATGAGAGCAACAAACACACTTCATACAAATCTCATTCGCAGGGGTTACTTAGTAGCGATTCGTAGTACGTACCTAGTAGTTACACAGTAGTCATTCGATACCGAAGCTATAATATAGATACCGACGCCGATAATATCGGTACCGACGCTGATAATATCGATACCGACGCCCATAAAAATATCGATACCGACGCCGATAATAATGATACCGACGCCAATAAAATCGATACCGACACCCATAAAAATATCGATACAGACGCCGATAATATTGATACCGACGCCAATAATATCGATACCGACGCCGATAATATCGATACCGAAGCCGATAATATCGATACCGACGCCGATAATATCGATACCGACGCCCATAAAAATATCGATACCGACGGCCATAAAAATATCAATACCGACGCCCATAAAAATATCAATACCGACGCCAATAATATCGATACCGACGCCAATAATATCGATACCGATGCCCATAAAAATATCAATACCGACGCCGATAATATCGATACCGACGCCCATAAAAATGTTGATACCGATGCCGATAATATCGATACCGACGCCCATAAAAATATCGATACCGACGCCCATAAAAATATCGATACCGACGCCCATAATATCGATACCGACGCCCATAAAAATATCGATGCCGACGCCGATAATAATGATACCGACGCCAATAAAATCGATACCGACGCCCATAAAAATATCGATACCGACGCCGATAATAATGATACCGACGCCAATAAAATCGATACCGACGCCCATAAAAATATCGATACAGACGCCGATAATATTGATACCGACACCAATAATATCGATACCGACGCCGATAATATCGATACCGACGCCGATAATATCGATGCCGACGCCGATAATATCGATACCGACGCCCATAAAAATATCGATACCGACGACGATAATATCGATACCGACGCCGATAATATCGATACCGACGACCATAAAAATATCGATACCGACGGCCATAAAAATATCAATACCGACGCCCATAAAAATATCGATACCGACGCCGATAATATCGATACCGACGCTAATAATATCGATACCGACGCCGATAATATCGATACCGATTCCCATAAAAATATCGATACCGACGCCCATAATATCGATACCGACGCCCATAAAAATATCGATACCGACGCCCATAATATCGTTACCGACGCCAATAAAATCGATACCGACGCCCATAAAAATATCGATACCGACGCCGATAATATCGATACCGACGCCTGTAAAACTATCGATACCGACGCTTATAAAAATATCGATACCGACGCCCATAATATCGTTACCGACGCCCATAAAAATATCGATACCGACGCCGATAATAATGATACCGACGCCAATTAAATCGATACCGACACCCATAAAAATATCGATACCAACGCCGATAATATCGATATAGACGCCAATAATATCGATACCGAGGCCAACAATATCGATACCGACGCCCGTAAAAATATCGATTCTAACGCTGATGATATCGATACCGACGCCTACAAAAATATCGATACCGACGCTGATAATATCAATACCGACGCCTATAAAAATATCGATACCTACGACTATAAAAATATCGATACGGACGCCGATAATATCGATACCGAGGCCAATAATATCTATACCGACGCCAACAATATCGATACCGACGCCGATAATATCTATACCGAGGCCAACAATATCGAAACCGACGCCGATGATATCGATACCGACGCCAATTATATCGATACCGACGCCAATAATATCGATACCGACGCCAATAATATCGATACTGATGATATCGATACCGCCGCCAATAATATCGATACCGACGCCTACAAAAATATCGATACCGACGCCGATAATATCGATGCCGACGCCGATAATATCGATACCGACGCCCATAAAAATATCGATACCGACGACGATAATATCGATACCGACGCCAATAATATCGATACCGACGCCCATAAAAATATCGATACCGACGGCCATAAAAATATCAATACCGACGCCCATAAAAATATCGATACCGACGCCGATAATATCGATACCGACGCTAATAATATCGATACCGACGCCCATAATATCGTTACCGACGCCCATAAAAATATCGATACCGACACCGATAATAATGATACCGACGCCAATAAAATCGATACCGACACCCATAAAAATATCGATACCAACGCCGATAATATCGATATAGACGCCAATAATATCGATACCGAGGCCAACAATATCGATACCGACGCCCGTAAAAATATCGATTCTAACGCTGATGATATGGATACCGACGCCTACAAAAATATCGATACCGACGCTGATAATATCAATACCGACGCCTATAAAAATATCGATACCTACGACTGTAAAAATATCGATACGGACGCCGATAATATCGATACCGACGCCGAAAATATCGGTACCGACGCCGATAATATCGATACCGACGCCAATAATATCGATACCGACGCCGTTAATATCGATACCGACGCCGTTAATATCGATACCAACGCCAATAATATCGATACCGACGCCCATAAAAATATCAATACCGACGCCGTTAATATCGATACCGACGCCAATAATATCGATACCGACGCCCATAAAAATACTGATACCGACGCCGAAAATATCGATACCGACGCCAATAATATCAAAACCGACGCCCATAAAAATATCCATACCGATGCCGATAATATCAATACCGACGCCGTTAATATCGATACCGACGCCAATAATATCGATACCGACGCCCATAAAAATATCGATACCGACGCCGAAAATATCGATACCGACGCCAATAATTTCAAAACCGACGCCGATAATCGCCAATAATATCGATACCGACGCCGATAATAATATCAATACCGACGCCGATAATATCGATACCGACGCCGATAAAAATATTGATACCGATGCCGATAATATCAATACCGACGCCCATAAAAATATCGATACCGATGCCGATAATATCAATACCGACGCCGAAAATATCGATACCGAAGCCAATAATATCGATACCGACGCCAATAATATCGATACCGACGCCCATAAAAATATCGGTACCGACGCCGATAATATCGATACCGACGCCAATAATATCGATACCGACGCCCATAAAAATACTGATACCGACGCCGAAAATATCGATACCGACGCCAATAATATCAAAACCGACGCCCATAAAAATATCCATACCGATGCCGATAATATCAATACCGACGCCGTTAATATCGATACCGACGCCAATAATATCGATACCGACGCCCATAAAAATATCGGTACCGACGCCGATAATATCGATACCGACGCCAATAATATCGATACCGACGCTCATAATATCGTTACCGACGCCCATAAAAATATCGATACCGACGCCGATAATAATGATACCGACGCCAATAAAATCGATACCGACGCCCATAAAAATATCGATACCGACGCCGATAATATCGATACCGACGCCTGTAAAAATATCGATACCGACGTTTATAAAAATAACGATACCGACGCCCATAATATCGTTACCGACGCCCATAAAAGTATCGATACCGACGCCGATAATAATGATACCGACGCCAATAAAATCGATACCGACAACCATAAAAATATCGATACCGACGCCGATAATATCTATATAGACGCCAATAATATCGATACCGAGGCCAACAATATCGATACCGACGCCCGTAAAAATATCGATTCTAACGCTGATGATATCGATACCGCCGCCAATAATATCGATACCGACGCCTACAAAAATATCGATACCGCCGCCTTTAAAAATATCGATACCGACGCTGATAATATTGATACCGACGCCCATAATATCGATACCGACGCCCATAAAAATATCGATACCGACGCCGATAATATCGATACCGACGCCAATAATATCAATACCGACGCCTATAAAAAAATCGATACCGACGCCCATAAAAATATCGATACCGACGCCAATAATATTGATACTGACGCCGATAATATCGATACCGACGCCGATAATATCGATGCCGACGCCGATAATATCGATACCGACGCCCATAAAAATATCGATACCGACGACGATAATATCGATACCGACGCCGATAATATCGATACCGACGCCCATAAAAATATCGATACCGACGGCCATAAAAATATCAATACCGACGCCCATAAAAATATCGATACCGACGCCGATAATATCGATACCGACGCTAATAATATCGATACCGACGCCGATAATATCGATACCGATTCCCATAAAAATATCGATACCGACGCCCATAAAAATATTGATACCGACGCCGATAATAATGATACCGACGCCACTAAAATCGATACCAACGCCCATAAAAATATCGATACCGACGCCGATAATATCGATACCGACGCCTGTAAAACTATCGATACCGACGCTTATAAAAATATCGATACCGACGCCCATAATATCGTTACCGACGCCCATAAAAATATCGATACCGACGCCGATAATAATGATACCGACGCCAATAAAATCGATACCGACACCCATAAAAATATCGATACCAACGCCGATAATATCGATATAGACGCCAATAATATCGATACCGAGGCCAACAATATCGATACCGACGCCCGTAAAAATATCGATTCTAACGCTGATGATATCGATACCGACGCCTACAAAAATATCGATACCGACGCTGATAATATCAATACCGACGCCTATAAAAATATCGATACCTACGACTCTAAAAATATCGATACGGACGCCGATAATATCGATACCGAGGCCAATAATATCTATACCGACGCCAACAATATCGATACCGACGCCGATAATATCTATACCGAGGCCAACAATATCGAAACCGACGCCGATGATATCGATACCGACGCCAATTATATCGATACCGACGCCAATAATATCGATACCGACGCCAATAATATCGATACTGATGATATCGATACCGCCGCCAATAATATCGATACCGACGCCTACAAAAATATCGATACCGACGCTGATAATATTAATACCGACGCCTATAAAAATATCGATACCTACGACTATAAAAATATCGATACGGACGCCGATAATATCGATACCGAGGCCAATAATATCTATACCGACGCCAACAATATCGATACCGACGCTGATAATATCAATACCGACGCCTATAAAAATATCGATACCGACGCCCATAAAAATATCGATACCGACGCCCATAAAAATATCGATACCGACGCCGATAATATCGATACAGACGCCAATAATATCGATACCGAGGCCAACAATATCGATACCGACGCCCGTAAAAATATCGATTCTAACGCTGATGATATCGATACCGACGCCTACAAAAATATCGATACCGACGCTGATAATATCAATACCGACACCTATAAAAATATCGATACCTACGACTATAAAAATATCGATACGGACGCCGATAATATCGATACCGAGGCCAATAATATCTATACCGACGCCAACAATATCGATACCGACGCCGATAATATCTATACCGAGGCCAACAATAACGAAACCGACGCCGATGATATCGATACCGACGCCAATTATATCGATACCGACGCCAATAATATCGATACCGACGCCAATAATATCGATACCGCCGCCTTTAAAAATATCTATACCGACGCTGATAATATCGAAACCGACGCCAATAATATCGATACCGACGCCGATAATATCGATACCGACGCCCATAATAATATCGATACCGACGCCGATAATATCAATACCGACGCCGATAAAAATATCGATACCGACGCCGATAATATCGATACTGACACCAATAATATCGATTCCGACGCCTATAAAAATATCGATACCGACGCCCATAAAAATATTGATACCGACGCCGATAATATCGATACCGACGCAAATAATATCGATACCGAGGCCAACAATATCGATACTGACGCCTGTAAAAATATCGATACTGACGCTGATGATATCGATACCGCCGCCAATAATATCGATACCGACGCCTACAAAAATATCGATACCGACGCTGATAATATCAATACCGACACCTATAAAAATATCGATACCTACGACTATAAAAATATCGATACCGAGGCCAATAATATCTATACCGACGCCAACAATATCGATACCGACGCCGATAATATCTATACCGAGGCCAACAATATCGAAACCGACGCCGATGATATCGATACCGACGCCAATTATATCGATACCGACGCCAATAATATCGATACCGACGCCAATAATATCGATACCGCCGCCTTTAAAAATATCTATACCGACGCTGATAATATCGAAACCGACGCCAATAATATCGATACCGACGCCGATAATATCGATACCGACGCCCATAATAATATCGATACCGACGCCGATAATATCGATACCGATGCCGATAAAAATATCGATACCGACGCCGATAATATCGATACTGACACCAATAATATCGATTCCGACGCCTATAAAAATATCGATACCGACGCTGATAATATTGATACCGACGCCCATAATATCGATTCCGACGCCCATAAAAATATCGATACCGACGCCGATAATATCGATACCGACGCCAATAATATCAATACCGACGCCTATAAAAAAATCGATACCGACGCCCATAAAAATATCGATACCGACGCCAATAATATTGATACTGAAGCCGATAATATCGACACTGAGGTCATAATATCGATACCGACGCCCATGAAAATATCGATACTGAAACCGATAATATCGATACCGACGCCCATAAAAATATCGATACCGACGCCAATAATATTGATACCGACGCCGATAATATCGACACTGAGGCCATAATATCGATACCGACGCCTGTAAAAACATCGATACCGAGGCCGATAATATCATTACCAACGCCGATAATATCGACACCGACGCCGATAATATCGATACCGACGCCTGTAAAATATCCATACCAACGCCTGTAAAAATATCGACACCGACGCCTGTAGAAATATCGATACCGAGGCCGATAATATCGATACCGACGCCTGTAAAATATCCATACCGACGCCTGTAAAAATATCGATACTGACGCTGATGATATCGATATCGACGCTAATAATATCGATACCGACGCCCATAAGAATACCGATATCGACGCAAATAATATCGATACCGACGCTAATAATATCGATACCGACGCCAATAACATTGATACCGACGCCGCTAATATCGATACCGACGCCGATAATATCGATACCGACGCCAATAATATCGATACCGACGCCGAAAATATCGGTACCGACGCCGATAATATCGATACCGACGCCAATAATATCGATACCGACGCCGTTAATATCGATACCGACGCCGTTAATATCGATACCAACGCCAATAATGTCGATACCGACGCCCATAAAAATATCAATACCGACGCCGTTAATATCGATACCGACGCCAATAATATCGATACCGACGCCCATAAAAATACTGATACTGACGCCGAAAATATCGATACCGACGCCAATAATATCAAAACCGACGCCAATAATATCGATACCGACGCCGAAAATATCGGTACCGACGCCGATAATATCGATACCGACGCCAATAATATCGATACCGACGCCGTTAATATCGATACCGACGCCGTTAATATCGATACCAACGCCAATAATATCGATACCGACGCCCATAAAAATATCAATACCGACGCCGTTAATATCGATACCGACGCCAATAATATCGATACCGACGCCCATAAAAATACTGATACCGACGCCGAAAATATCGATACCGACGCCAATAATATCAAAACCGACGCCCATAAAAATATCCATACCGATGCCGATAATATCAATACCGACGCCGTTAATATCGATACCGACGCCAATAATATCGATACCGACGCCCATAAAAATATCGATACCGACGCCGAAAATATCGATACCGACGCCCATAAAAATATCGATACCGACGCCGAAAATATCGATACCGACGCCCATAAAAATATCGATACCGACGCCGAAAATATCGATACAGACGCCAATAATATCGATACCGACGCCAATAATATCGATACCGACGCCGAAAATATCGATACCGACGCCAATAATATCAAAACCGACGCCCATAAAAATATCCATACCGATGCCGTTAATATCAATACCGACACCGTTAATATCGATACCGACGCCAATAATATCGATACCGACGCCCATAAAATATCGATACCGACGCCCATAAAAATATCGATACCGTAGCCGAAAATATCGATACCGACGCCGATAATATCGATACCGACGCCAATAATATCGATGCCGACGCCCATTAAAATATCGATACCGACGCCGAAAATATCGATACCGACGCCAATAATATCGATACCAACGCCAATAATATCGATACCGACGCCCATAAAAATATCAATACCGACGCCGTTAATATCGATACCGACGCCAATAATATCGATACCGACGCTCATAAAAATACTGATACCGACGCCGAAAATATCGATACCGACGCCAATAATATCAAAACCGACGCCCATAAAAATATCAATACCGATGCCGATAATATCAATACCGACGCCGTTAATATCGATACCGACGCCGTTAATATCGATACCGACGCCGTTAATATCAATACCGACGCCGTTAATATCGATACCGACGCCAATAATATCGATACCGACGCCCATAAAAATATCGATACCGACGCCGAAAATATCGATACCGACGCCCATATAAATATCGATACCGACGCCGAAAATATCGATACCGACGCCAATAATATCGATACCGACGCCGATAATATCGATACCGACGCCCATAAAAATATCAATACCGACGCCGAAAATATCGGTACCGACGCCGATAATATCGATACCGACGCCAATAATATCGATACCGACATACATAAAAATACTGATACCGACGCCGAAAATATCGATACCGACGCCAATAATATCAAAACCGACGCACATAAAAATATCGATACCGACGCCAATAATATTGATACCGACGCCGATAATATCGACACTGAGGCCATAATATCGATACCGACGCCTGTAAAAATATCGATACCGAGGCCGATAATATCATTACCAACGCCGATAATATCGACACCGACGCCGATAATATCGATACCGACGCCAATAATATCGACACCGACGCCCATAAAAATATCGATACCGACGCCGAAAATATCGATACCGACGCCCATATAAATATCGATACCGACGCCGAAAATATCGATACCGACGCCAATAATATCGATACCGACGCCGATAATATCGATACCGACGCCCATAAAAATATCAATACCGACGCCGAAAATATCGGTACCGACGCCGATAATATCGATACCGACGCCAATAATATCGATACCGACATACATAAAAATACTGATACCGACGCCGAAAATATCGATACCGACGCCAATAATATCAAAACCGACGCACATAAAAATATCGATACCGACGCCAATAATATTGATACCGACGCCGATAATATCGACACTGAGGCCATAATATCGATACCGACGCCTGTAAAAATATCGATACCGAGGCCGATAATATCATTACCAACGCCGATAATATCGACACCGACGCCGATAATATCGATACCGACGCCAATAATATCGATACCGACGCCCATAAAAATATCGATACCGACGCCGAAAATATCGATACCGACGCCCATATAAATATCGATACCGACGCCGAAAATATCGATACCGACGCCAATAATATCGATACCGACGCCGATAATATCGATACCGACGCCCATAAAAATATCAATACCGACGCCGAAAATATCGGTACCGACGCCGATAATATCGATACCGACGCCAATAATATCGATACCGACATACATAAAAATACTGATACCGACGCCGAAAATATCGATACCGACGCCAATAATATCAAAACCGACGCCCATAAAAATATCGATACCGACGCCAATAATATTGATACCGACGCCGATAATATCGACACTGAGGCCATAATATCGATACCGACGCCTGTAAAAATATCGATACCGAGGCCGATAATATCATTACCAACGCCGATAATATCGACACCGACGCTGATGATATCGATACCGACGCCCATAAGAATACCGATATCGACGCAAATAATATCGATACCGACGCTAATAATATCGATACCGACGCCAATAACATTGATACCGACGCCGCTAATATCGATACCGACGCCGATAATATCGATACCGACGCCAATAATATCGATACCGACGCCGAAAATATCGGTACCGACGCCGATAATATCGATACCGACGCCAATAATATCGATACCGACGCCGTTAATATCGATACCGACGCCGTTAATATCGATACCAACGCCAATAATGTCGATACCGACGCCCATAAAAATATCAATACCGACGCCGTTAATATCGATACCGACGCCAATAATATCGATACCGACGCCCATAAAAATACTGATACTGACGCCGAAAATATCGATACCGACGCCAATAATATCAAAACCGACGCCAATAATATCGATACCGACGCCGAAAATATCGGTACAGACGCCGATAATATCGATACCGACGCCAATAATATCGATACCGACGCCGTTAATATCGATACCGACGCCGTTAATATCGATACCAACGCCAATAATATCGATACCGACGCCCATAAAAATATCAATACCGACGCCGTTAATATCGATACCGACGCCAATAATATCGATACCGACGCCCATAAAAATACTGATACCGACGCCGAAAATATCGATACCGACGCCAATAATATCAAAACCGACGCCCATAAAAATATCCATACCGATGCCGATAATATCAATACCGACGCCGTTAATATCGATACCGACGCCAATAATAATGATACCGACGCCCATAAAAATATCGATACCGATGCCGAAAATATCGATACCGACACCCATAAAAATATCGATACCGACGCCGAAAATATCGATACCGACGCCCATAAAAATATCGATACCGACGCCGAAAATATCGATACAGACGCCAATAATATCGAT
This sequence comes from Acronicta psi, assembly GCA_946251955.1. NCBI lineage: Eukaryota > Metazoa > Arthropoda > Insecta > Lepidoptera > Noctuidae > Acronicta > Acronicta psi. Next base: position 14,700,826 of record OX276477.1, read on the forward strand.
ACCGACGCCAATAATATCGATACCGACGCCGAAAATATCGATACCGACGCCAATAATATCAAAACCGACGCCCATAAAAATATCGATACCGACGCCCATAAAAATATCGATACCGTAGCCGAAAATATCGATACCGACGCCGAAAATATCGATACCGACGCCAATAATATCGATACCAACGCCAATAATATCGATACCGACGCCCATAAAAATATCAATACCGACGCCGTTAATATCGATACCGACGCCAATAATATCGATACCGACGCCCATAAAAATACTGATACCGACGCCGAAAATATCGATACCGACACCAATAATATCAAAACCGACGCCCATAAAAATATTAATACCGATGCCGATAATATCAATACCGACGCCGTTAATATCGATACCGACGCCGTTAATATCGATACCGACGCCGTTAATATCAATACCGACGCCGTTAATATCGATACCGACGCCAATAATATCGATACCGACGCCCATAAAAATATCGATACCGACGCCGAAAATATCGATACCGACGCCCATATAAATATCGATATCGACGCTGAAAATATCGATACCGACGCCAATAATATCGATACCGACGCCGATAATATCGATACCGACGCCCATAAAAATATCAATACCGACGCCGAAAATATCGGTACCGACGCCGATAATATCGATACCGACGCCAATAATATCGATACCGACATACATAAAAATACTGATACCGACGCCGAAAATATCGATACCGACGCCAATAATATCAAAACCGACGCCCATAAAAATATCGATACCGACGCAAATAATATCGATACCGACGCCCATAAAAATATCGATACCGACGCCGATAATATCGATACCGACGCCAATAATATCGATACCGACGCCCATAAAAATATCGATACTGACGCCGGAAATATCGATACCGACGCCAATAATTTCAAAACCGACGCCGATAATCGCCAATAGTATCGATACCGACGCCCATAATATCGTTACCGACGCCCATAATATCGATACCGACGCCCATAAAAATATCGATACCGACGCTCATAATATCGTTACCGACGCCCATAAAAATATCGATACCAACGCCGATAATAATGATACCGAAGCCAATAAAATCGATACCGACGCCCATAAAAATATCGATACCGACGCCGATAATATCGATACCGACGCCTGTAAAAATATCGATACCGACGCTTATAAAAATATCGATACTGACGCCCATAATATCGTTACCGACGCCCATAATAGTATCGATACCGACGCCGATAATAATGATACCGACGCCAATAAAATCGATACCGACACCCATAAAAATATCGATACCGACGCCGATAATATCGATATAGACGCCAATAATATCGATACCGAGGCCAACAATATCGATACCGACGCCCGTAAAAATATCGATTCTAACGCTGATGATATCGATACCGCCGCCAATAATATCGATACCGACGCCTACAAAAATATCGATACCGCCGCCTTTAAAAATATCGATACCGACGCTGATAATATTGATACCGACGCCCATAATATCGATACCGACGCCCATAAAAATATCGATACCGACGCCGATAATATCGATACCGACGCCGATAATATCGATACCGACGCCTATAAAAATATCGATACCGACGCCGATAATATCGATACCGACGCCTGTAAAAATATCGATACCGACGCTTATAAAAATATCGATACCGACGCCCATAATATCGTTACCGACGCCCATAAAAGTATCGATACCGACGCCGATAATAATGATACCGACGCCAATAAAATCGATACCGACACCCATAAAAATATCGAAACCGACGCCAATAATATTGATACTGACGCCGATAATATCGATACCGACGCGGATAATATCGATGCCGACGCCGATAATATCGATACCGACGCCCATAAAAATATCGATACCGACGACGATAATATCGATACCGACGCCGATAATATCGATACCGACGCCTATAAAAATATCGATACCGACGCCCATAATATCGTTACCGACGCCCATAAAAATATTGATACCGACGCCGATAATAATGATACCGACGCCAATAAAATCGATACCGACGCCCATAAAAATATCGATACCGACGCCGATAATATCGATACCGACGCCTGTAAAACTATCGATACCGACGCTTATAAAAATATCGATACCGACGCCCATAATATCGTTACCGACGCCCATAAAAATATCGATACCGACGCCGATAATAATGATACCGACGCCAATAAAATCGATACAGACACCCATAAAAATATCGATACCAACGCCGATAATATCGATATAGACGTCAATAATATCGATACCGACGCCCATAAAAATACTGATACCGGCGCCGAAAATATCGATACCGACGCCAATAATATCAAAACCGACGCCAATAATATCGATACCGACGCCGAAAATATCGACACCGACGCCAATAATATCAAAACCGACGCCCATAAAAATATCCATACCGATGCCGTTAATATCAATACCGACGCCGTTAATATCGATACCGACGCCAATGATATCGATACCGACGCCAATAATATCAAAACCGACGCCCATAAAAATATCGATACCGATGCCGATAATATCAATACCGACGCCCATAAAAATATCGATACCGATGCCGATAATATCAATACCGACGCCGTTAATATCGATACCGACGCCAATAATATCGATACCGACGCCCATAAAAATATCGATACTGACGCCGAAAATATCGATACCGACGCCAATAATTTCAAAACCGACGCCGATAATCGCCAACAATATCGATACCGACGCCAATAATATCAAAACCGACGCCCATAAAAATATCCATACCGATGCCGATAATATCAATACCGACGCCGTTAACATCGATACCGACGCCAATAATATCGATACCGACGCCCATAAAAATATCGATACCGACGCCGAAAATATCGATACCGACGCCCATAAAAATATCGATACAGACGCCGAAAATACCGATACCGACGCCAACAATATCGATACCGACGCCAATAATATCGATACCGACGCCAAAAATATCGATACCGACGCCAATAATATCAAAACCGACGCCCTTAAAAATATCGATACCGAAGCCGAAAATATCGATACCGACGCCGATAATATCGATACCGACGCCAATAATATCAATACCGACGCCTATAAAAAAATCGATACCGACGCCCATAAAAATATCGATACCGACGCCAATAATATTGATACTGACGCCGATAATATCGATACCGACGCGGATAATATCGATGCCGACGCCGATAATATCGATACCGACGCCCATAAAAATATCGATACCGACGACGATAATATCGATACCGACGCCGATAATATCGATACCGACGCCTATAAAAATATCGATACCGACGCCGATAATATCGATACCGACGCCTGTAAAAATATCGATACCGACGCCGATAATATCGATACCGACGCCGATAATATCGATACCGACGCCTATAAAAATATCGATACCGACGCCCATAATATCGTTACCGACGCCCATAAAAATATTGATACCGACGCCGATAATAATGATACCGACGCCAATAAAATCGATACCGACGCCCATAAAAATATCGATACCGACGCCGATAATATCGATACCGACGCCTGTAAAACTATCGATACCGACGCTTATAAAAATATCGATACCGACGCCCATAATATCGTTACCGACGCCCATAAAAATATCGATACCGACGCCGATAATAATGATACCGACGCCAATAAAATCGATACCGACACCAATAATATCGATACCGACGCCCATAAAAATATCGATACTGACGCCGAAAATATCGATACCGACGCCAATAATTTCAAAACCGACGCCGATAATCGCCAACAATATCGATACCGACGCCAATAATATCAAAACCGACGCCCATAAAAATATCCATACCGATGCCGATAATATCAATACCGACGCCGTTAACATCGATACCGACGCCAATAATATCGATACCGACGCCTATAAAAATATCGAAACCGACGCCGAAAATCTCGATACCGACGCCCATAAAAATATCGATACCGACGCCGAAAATATCGATACCGACGCCCATAAAAATATCGATACCGACGCCGAAAATACCGATACCGACGCCAACAATATCGATACCGACGCCAATAATATCGATACCGACGCCGAAAATATCGATACCGACGCCCATAAAAATATCGATACTGACGCCGAAAATATCGATACCGACGCCAATAATTTCAAAACCGACGCCGATAATCGCCAACAATATCGGTACCGACGCCAATAATATCAAAACCGACGCCCATAAAAATATCCATACCGATGCCGATAATATCAATACCGACGCCGTTAACATCGATACCGACGCAAATAATATCGATACCGACGCCCATAAAAATATCGATACCGACGCCGAAAATATCGATACCGACGCCCATAAAAATATCGATACCGACGCCGAAAATATCGATACCAACGCCCATAAAAATATCGATACCGACGCCGAAAATACCGATACCGACGCCAACAATATCGATACCGACGCCAATAATATCGATACCGACGCCGAAAATATCGATACCGACGCCAATAATATCAAAACCGACGCCCATAAAAATATCGATACCGACGCCGTTAATATCGATACCAACGCCAATAATATCGATACCGACGCCCATAAAAATATCAATACCGACGCCGTTAATATCGATACCGACGCCAATAATATCGATACCGACGCCCATAAAAATACTGATACCGACGCCGAAAATATCGATACCGACGCCAATAATATCAAAACCGACGCCCATAAAAATATCAATACCGATGCCGATAATATCAATACCGACGCCGTTAATATCGATACCGACACCAATAATATCGATACCGACGCCCATAAAAATATCGATACCGACGCCGATAATATCGATACCGACGCCAATAATATCGATACCGACGCCCATAAAAATACTGATACCGACGCCGAAAATATCGATACCGACGCCAATAATATCAAAACCGACGCCTTTAAAAATATCAATACCGATGCCGATAATATCAATACCGACGCCGTTAATATCGATACCGACGCCAATAATATCGATACCGACGCCCATAAAAATATCGATACCGACGCCGATAATATCGATACCGACGCCAATAATATCGATGCCGACGCCCATTAAAATATCGATACCGACGCCGAATATATCGATACCGACGCCAATAATATCGATACCGACGCCGAAAATATCGATACCGACGCCAATAATATCAAAACCGACGCCCATAAAAATATCGATACCGACGCCGTTAATATCGATACCAACGCCAATAATATCGATACCGACGCCCATAAAAATATCAATACCGACGCCGTTAATATCGATACCGACGCCAATAATATCGATACCGACGCCCATAAAAATACTGATACCGACGCCGAAAATATCGATACCGACGCCAATAATATCAAAACCGACGCCCATAAAAATATCAATACCGATGCCGATAATATCAATACCGACGCCGTTAATATCGATACCGACACCAATAATATCGATACCGACGCCCATAAAAATATCGATACCGACGCCGATAATATCGATACCGACGCCAATAATATCGATACCGACGCCCATAAAAATACTGATACCGACGCCGAAAATATCGATACCGACGCCAATAATATCAAAACCGACGCCTTTAAAAATATCAATACCGATGCCGATAATATCAATACCGACGCCGTTAATATCGATACCGACGCCAATAATATCGATACCGACGCCCATAAAAATATCGATACCGACGCCGATAATATCGATACCGACGCCAATAATATCGATGCCGACGCCCATTAAAATATCGATACCGACGCCGAATATATCGATACCGACGCCAATAATATCGATACCGACGCCGATAATGTCGATACCGACGCCAATAATATCGATACCGACGCCGTTAATATCGATACCGACGCCGTTAATATCGATACCAACGCCAATAATATCGATACCGACGCCCATAAAAACATCAATACCGACGCCGTTAATATCGATACCGACGCCAATAATATCGATACCGACGCCCATAAAAATATCGATACCGACGCCGATAATATCGATACCGACGCCAATAATATCGATACCGACGCCCATAAAAATACTGATACCGACGCCGAAAATATCGATACCGACGCCAATAATATCAAAACCGACGCCTTTAAAAATATCAATACCGATGCCGATAATATCAATACCGACGCCGTTAATATCGATACCGACGCCAATAATATCGATACCGACGCCCATAAAAATATCGATACCGACGCCGATAATATTGATACCGACGCCAATAATATCGATACCGACGCCCATAAAAATATCGATACTGACGCCGAAAATATCGATACCGACGCCAATAATTTCAAAACCGACGCCGATAATCGCCATTAATATCGATACCGACGCCAATAATAACGATACCGACGCCCATTAAAATATCGATACCGACGCCGTTAATATCGATACCGACGCCAATAATATCGATACCGACGCCCATAAAAATATCAATACCGACGCCGTTAATATCGATACCGACGCCAATAATATCGATACCGACGCCCATAAAAATGTCGATACCGAAGCCGAAAATATCGATACCGACGCCCATATAAATATCGATACCGACGCCGAAAATATCGATACCGACGCCAATAATAACGATACCGACGCCCATTAAAATATCGATACCGACGCCGAAAATATCGATACCGACGCCCATATTAATATCGATACCGACGCCGAAAATATCGATACCGACGCCAATAATAACGATACCGACGCCCATTAAAATATCGATACCGACACCCATAAAAATATCGAAACCGACGCCAATAATATTGATACTGACGCCAATAATATCGATACCGACGCCCATAAAAATATCGATACCGACGCCGAAAATATCGATACCGACGCCCATATAAATATCGATACCGACGCCGAAAATATCGATACCGACGCCAATAATAACGATACCGACGCCCATTAAAATATCGATACCGACGCCGAAAATATCGATACCGACGCCCATATAAATATCGATACCGACGCCGAAAATATCGATACCGACGCCAATAATAACGATACCGACGCCCATTAAAATATCGATACCGACGCCGAAAATATCGATACCGACGCCCATATAAATATCGATACCGACGCCGAAAATATCGATACCGACGCCAATAATAACGATACCGACGCCCATTAAAATATCGATACCGGCGCCGAAAATATCGATACCGACGCCAATAATATCAAAACCGACGCCAATAATATCGATACCGACGCCGAAAATATCGATACCGACGCCAATAATATCAAAACCGACGCCCATAAAAAGATCCATACCGATGCCGTTAATATCAATACCGACGCCGTTAATATCGATACCGACGCCAATGATATCGATACCGACGCCAATAATATCAAAACCGATGCCCATAAAAATATCGATACCGATGCCGATAATATCAATACCGACGCCCATAAAAATATCGATACCGATGCCGATAATATCAATACCGACGCCGTTAATATCGATACCGACGCCAATAATATCGATACCGACGCCCATAAAAATATCGATACCGACGCCGATAATATTGATACCGACGCCAATAATATCGATACCGACGCCCATAAAAATATCGATACTGACGCCGAAAATATCGATACCGACGCCAATAATTTCAAAACCGACGCCGATAATCGCCAATAATATCGATACCGACGCCGATAATAATATCAATACCGACGCCCATAAAAATATCGATACCGATGCCGATAATATCAATACCGATGCCCATAAAAACATCGATACCGATGCCGATAATATTAATACCGACGCCGTTAATATCGATACCGACGCCAATAATATTGATACCGACGCCCATAAAAATATCGATACCGACGCCGAAAATATCGATACCGACGCCAATAATATCGATACCGACGCCAATAATATCGATACCGACGCCCATAAAAATATCGGTACCGACGCCGATAATATCGATACCGACGCCAATAATATCGATACCGACGCCCATAAAAATACTGATACCGGCGCCGAAAATATCGATACCGACGCCAATAATATCAAAACCGACGCCAATAATATCGATACCGACGCCGAAAATATCGATACCGACGCCAATAATATCAAAACCGACGCCCATAAAAATATCCATACCGATGCCGTTAATATCAATACCGACGCCCATAAAAATATCGATACCGATGCCGATAATATCAATACCGACGCCGTTAATATCGATACCGACGCCAATAATATCGATACCGACGCCTATAAAAATATCAATACCGACGCCGAAAATTATCGATACCGACGCCAATAATATCGATACCGACGCCAATAATATCGATACCGACGCCCATAAAAATATCGATACCGCCGCCTTTAAAAATATCGATACCGACGCTGATAATATTGATACCGACGCCCATAATATCGATACCGACGCCCATAAAAATATCGATACCGACGCCGATAATATCGATACCGACGCCAATAATATCAATACCGACGCCTATAAAAAAATCGATACCGACGCCCATAAAAATATCGATACCGACGCCAATAATATTGATACTGACGCCGATAATATCGATACCGACGCCGATAATATCGATGCCGACGCCGATAATATCGATTACGACGCCCATAAAAATATCGATACCGACGACGATAATATCGATACCGACGCCGATAATATCGATACCGACGCCCATAAAAATATCGATACCGACGCCGATAATAATGATACCGACGCCAATAAAATCGATACCGACACCCATAAAAATATCGATACCAACGCCGATAATATCGATATAGACGCCAATAATATCGATACCGAGGCCAACAATATCGATACCGACGCCCGTAAAAATATCGATTCTAACGCTGATGATATCGATACCGACGCCTACAAAAATATCGATACCGACGCTGATAATATCAATACCGACGCCTATAAAAATATCGATACCTACGACTATAAAAATATCGATACGGACGCCGATAATATCGATACCGAGGCCAATAATATCTATACCGACGCCAACAATATCGATACCGACGCCGATAATATCTATACCGAGGCCAACAATATCGAAACCGACGCCGATGATATCGATACCGACGCCAATTATATCGATACCGACGCCAATAATATTGATACCGACGCCAATAATATCGATACTGATGATATCGATACCGCCGCCAATAATATCGATACCGACGCCTACAAAAATATCGATACCGACGACGATAATATCGATACCGACGCCTATAATATCGATACCGACGCCCATAAAAATATCGATACCGACGGCCATAAAAATATCAATACCGACGCCCATAAAAATATCGATACCGACGCCGATAATATCGATACCGACGCTAATAATATCGATACCGACGCCCATAATATCGTTACCGACGCCCATAAAAATATCGATACCGACGCCGATAATAATGATACCGACGCCAATAAAATCGATACCGACACCAACGCCGATAATATCGATGTAGACGCCAATAATATCGATACCGAGGCCAACAATATCGATACCGACGCCCGTAAAAATATCGATTCTAACGCTGATGATATCGATACCGACGCCTACAAAAATATCGATACCGACGCTGATAATATCAATACCGACGCCTATAAAAATATCGATACCTACGACTGTAAAAATATCGATACGGATGCCGATAATATCGATACCGACGCCGAAAATATCGGTACCGACGCCGATAATATCGATACCGACGCCAATAATATCGATACCGACGCCGTTAATATCGATACCGACGCCGTTAATATCGATACCAACGCCAATAATATCGATACCGACGCCCATAAAAATATCAATACCGACGCCGTTAATATCGATACCGACGCCAATAATATCGATACCGACGCCCATAAAAATACTGATACTGACGCCGAAAATATCGATACCGACGCCAATAATATCAAAACCGACGCCCATAAAAATATCCATACCGATGCCGATAATATCAATACCGACGCCGTTAATATCGATACCGACGCCAATAATATCGATACCGACGCCTATAAAAATATCGATACCGACGCCGAAAATATCGATACAGACGCCAATAATATCGATACCGACGCCAATAATATCGATACCGACGCCGAAAATATCGATACCGACGCCAATAATATCAAAACCGACGCCCATAAAAATATCCATACCGATGCCGTTAATATCAATACCGACACCGTTAATATCGATACCGACGCCAATAATATCGATACCGACGCCCATAAAAATATCGATACCGACGCCCATAAAAATATCGATACCGTAGCCGAAAATATCTATACCGACGCCGATAATATCGATACCGACGCCAATAATATCGATGCCGACGCCAATAATATCGATACCGACGCCCATAAAAATATCGATACCGACGCCCATAAAAATATCGATACCGTAGCCGAAAATATCGATACCGACGCCGATAATATTGATACCGACGCCGATAATATCGACACTGAGGCCATAATATCGATACCGACGCCTGTAAAAATATCGATACCGAGGCCGATAATATCATTACCAACGCCGATAATATCGACACCGACGCCGATAATATCGATACCGACGCCAATAATATCGATACCGACGCCCATAAAAATATCGATACCGACGCCGAAAATATCGATACCGACGCCCATATAAATATCGATACCGACGCCGAAAATATCGATACCGACGCCAATAATATCGATACCGACGCCGATAATATCGATACCGACGCCCATAAAAATATCAATACCGACGCCGAAAATATCGGTACCGACGCCGATAATATCGATACCGACGCCAATAATATCGATACCGACATACATAAAAATACTGATACCGACGCCGAAAATATCGATACCGACGCCAATAATATCAAAACCGACGCCCATAAAAATATCGATACCGACGCCAATAATATTGATACCGACGCCGATAATATCGACACTGAGGCCATAATATCGATACCGACGCCTGTAAAAATATCGATACCGAGGCCGATAATATCATTACCAACGCCGATAATATCGACACCGACGCTGATGATATCGATATCGACGCCAATAATATCGATACCGACGCCCATAAGAATACCGATATCGACGCAAATAATATCGATACCGACGCTAATAATATCGATACCGACGCCAACAACATTGATACCGACGCCGCTAATATCGATACCGACGCCGATAATATCGATACCGACGCCAATAATATCGATACCGACGCCGAAAATATCGGTACCGACGCCGATAATATCGATACCGACGCCAATAATATCGATACCGACGCCGTTAATATCGATACCGACGCCGTTAATATCGATACCAACGCCAATAATGTCGATACCGACGCCCATAAAAATATCAATACCGACGCCGTTAATATCGATACCGACGCCAATAATATCGATACCGACGCCCATAAAAATACTGATATTGACGCCGAAAATATCGATACCGACGCCAATAATATCAAAACCGACGCCAATAATATCGATACCGACGCCGAAAATATCGGTACAGACGCCGATAATATCGATACCGACGCCAATAATATCGATACCGACGCCGTTAATATCGATACAAACGCCAATAATATCGATACCGACGCCCATAAAAATATCAATACCGACGCCGTTAATATCGATACCGACGCCAATAATATCGATACCGACGCCCATAAAAATACTGATACCGACGCCGAAAATATCGATACCGACGCCAATAATATCAAAACCGACGCCCATAAAAATATCCATACCGATGCCGATAATATCAATACCGACGCCGTTAATATCGATACCGACGCCAATAATATCGATACCGACGCCCATAAAAATATCGATACCGACGCCGAAAATATCGATACCGACACCCATAAAAATATCGATACCGACGCCGAAAATATCGATACCGACGCCCATAAAAATATCGATACCGACGCCGAAAATATCGATACAGACGCCAATAATATCGATACCGACGCCAATAATATCGATACCGACGCCGAAAATATCGATTCCGACGCCAATAATATCAAAACCGACGCCCATAAAAATATCGATACCGACGCCGATAATATCGATACCGACGCCTGTAAAACTATCAATACCGACGCTTATAAAAATATCGATACCGACGCCCATAATATCGTTACCGACGCCCATAAAAATATTGATACCGACGCCGATAATAATGATACCGACGCCAATAAAATCGATACCGACACCCATAAAAATATCGATACCAACGCCGATAATATCGATATAGACGTCAATAATATCGATACCGACGCCCATAAAAATATCGATACCGATGCCGATAATATCAATACCGACGCCGTTAATATCGATACCGACGCCAATAATATCGATACCGACGCCCATAAAAATATCGATACTGACGCCGAAAATATCGATACCGACGCCAATAATTTCAAAACCGACGCCGATAATCGCCAACAATATCGATACCGACGCCAATAATATCAAAACCGACGCCCATAAAAATATCCATACCGATGCCGATAATATCAATACCGACGCCGTTAACATCGATACCGACGCCAATAATATCGATACCGACGCCCATAAAAATATCGATACCGACGCCGAAAATATCGATACCGACGCCCATAAAAATATCGATACAGACGCCGAAAATACCGATACCGACGCCAACAATATCGATACCGACGCCAATAATATCGATACCGACGCCAAAAATATCGATACCGACGCCAATAATATCAAAACCGACGCCCATAAAAATATCGATACCGAAGCCGAAAATATCGATACCGACGCCGATAATAACGATACCGACGCCAATAATATCAATACCGACGCCTATAAAAAAATCGATACCGACGCCCATAAAAATATCGATACCGACGCCAATAATATTGATACTGACGCCGATAATATCGATACCGAAGCGGATAATATCGATGCCGACGCCGATAATATCGATACCGACGCCCATAAAAATATCGATACCGACGACGATAATATCGATACCGACGCCGATAATATCGATACCGACGCCTATAAAAATATCGATACCGACGCCGATAATATCGATACCGACGCCTGTAAAAATATCGATACCGACGCCGATAATATCGATACCGACGCCTATAAAAATATCGATACCGACGCCCATAATATCGTTACCGACGCCCATAAAAATATTGATACCGACGCCGATAATAATGATACCGACGCCAATAAAATCGATACCGACGCCCATAAAAATATCGATACCGACGCCGATAATATCGATACCGACGCCTGTAAAACTATCGATACCGACGCTTATAAAAATATCGATACCGACGCCCATAATATCGTTACCGACGCCCATAAAAATATCGATACCGACGCCGATAATAATGATACCGACGACAATAAAATCGATACCGACACCAATAATATCGATACCGACGCCCATAAAAATATCGATACTGACGCCGAAAATATCGATACCGACGCCAATAATTTCAAAACCGACGCCGATAATCGCCAACAATATCGGTACCGACGCCAATAATATCAAAACCGACGCCCATAAAAATATCCATACCGATGCCGATAATATCAATACCGACGCCGTTAACATCGATACCGACGCAAATAATATCGATACCGACGCCCATAAAAATATCGAAACCGACGCCGAAAATATCGATACCGACGCCCATAAAAATATCGATACCGACGCCGAAAATATCGATACCGACGCCCATAAAAATATCGATACCGACGCCGAAAATACCGATACCGACGCCAACAATATCGATACCGACGCCAATAATATCGATACCGACGCCGAAAATATCGATACCGACGCCAATAATATCAAAACCGACGCCCATAAAAATATCGATACCGACGCCGTTAATATCGATACCAACGCCAATAATATCGATACCGACGCCCATAAAAATATCAATACCGACGCCGTTAATATCGATACCGACGCCAATAATATCGATACCGACGCCCATAAAAATACTGATACCGACGCCGAAAATATCGATACCGACGCCAATAATATCAAAACCGACGCCCATAAAAATATCAATACCGATGCCGATAATATCAATACCGACGCCGTTAATATCGATACCGACACCAATAATATCGATACCGACGCCCATAAAAATATCGATACCGACGCCGATAATATCGATACCGACGCCAATAATATCGATACCGACGCCCATAAAAATTCTGATACCGACGCCGAAAATATCGATACCGACGCCAATAATATCAAAACCGACGCCTTTAAAAATATCAATACCGATGCCGATAATATCAATACCGACGCCGTTAATATCGATACCGACGCCAATAATATCGATACCGACGCCCATAAAAATATCGATACCGACGCCGATAATATCGATACCGACGCCAATAATATCGATGCCGACGCCCATTAAAATATCGATACCGACGCCGAATATATCGATACCGACGCCAATAATATCGATACCGACGCCGATAATGTCGATACCGACGCCAATAATATCGATACCGACGCCGTTAATATCGATACCGACGCCGTTAATATCGATACCAACGCCAATAATATCGATACCGACGCCCATAAAAACATCAATACCGACGCCGTTAATATCGATACCGACGCCAATAATATCAAAACCGACGCCTTTAAAAATATCAATACCGATGCCGATAATATCAATACCGACGCCGTTAATATCGATACCGACGCCAATAATATCGATACCGACGCCCATAAAAATATCGATACCGACGCCGATAATATCGATACCGACGCCAATAATATCGATACCGACGCCCATAAAAATACTGATACCGACGCCGAAAATATCGATACCGACGCCAATAATATCAAAACCGACGCCTTTAAAAATATCAATACCGATGCCGATAATATCAATACCGACGCCGTTAATATCGATACCGACGCCAATAATATCGATACCGACGCACATAAAAATATCGATACCGACGCCGATAATATTGATACCGACGCCAATAATATCGATACCGACGCCCATAAAAATATCGATACTGACGCCGAAAATATCGATACCGACGCCAATAATTTCAAAACCGACGCCGATAATCGCCAACAATATCGATACCGACGCCAATAATAACGATACCGACGCCCATTAAAATATCGATACCGACGCCGTTAATATCGATACCGACGCCAATAATATCGATACCGACGCCCATAAAAATATCAATACCGACGCCGTTAATATCGATACCGACGCCAATAATATCGATACCGACGCCCATAAAAATATCGATACCGAAGCCGAAAATATCGATACCGACGCCCATATAAATATCGATACCGACGCCGAAAATATCGATACCGACGCCAATAATAACGATACCGACGCCCATTAAAATATCGATACCGACGCCGAAAATATCGATACCGACGCCCATATTAATATCGATACCGACGCCGAAAATATCGATACCGACGCCAATAATAACGATACCGACGCCCATTAAAATATCGATACCGACACCCATAAAAATATCGAAACCGACGCCAATAATATTGATACTGACGCCGATAATATCGATACCGACGCCAATAATATCGATACCGACGTCGAAAATATCGATACCGACGCCAATAATATCAAAACCGACGCCCATAAAAATATCCATACCGATGCCGTTAATATCAATACCGACGCCGTTAATATCGATACCGACGCCAATAATATCGATACCGACGCCCATAAAAATATCGATACCGACGCCGAAAATATCGATACCGACGCCCATATAAATATCGATACCGACGCCGAAAATATCGATACCGACGCCAATAATAACGATACCAACGCCCATTAAAATATCGATACCGACGCCGAAAATATCGATACCGACGCCCATATAAATATCGATACCGACGCCCAAAATATCGATACCGACGCCAATAATAACGATACCGACGCCCATTAAAATATCGATACCGACGCCGAAAATATCGATACCGACGCCCATATAAATATCGATACCGACGCCGAAAATATCGATACCGACGCCAATAATAACGATACCGACGCCCATTAAAATATCGATACCGGCGCCGAAAATATCGATACCGACGCCAATAATATCAAAACCGACGCCAATAATATCGATACCGACGCCGAAAATATCGATACCGACGCCAATAATATCAAAACCGACGCCCATAAAAAGATCCATACCGATGCCGTTAATATCAATACCGACGCCGTTAATATCGATACCGACGCCAATGATATCGATACCGACGCCAATAATATCAAAACCGATGCCCATAAAAATATCGATACCGATGCCGATAATATCAATACCGACGCCCATAAAAATATCGATACCGATGCCGATAATATCAATACCGACGCCGTTAATATCGATACCGACGCCAATAATATCGATACCGACGCCCATAAAAATATCGATACCCACGCCGATAATATCGATACCGACGCCAATAATATCGATACCGACGCCCATAAAAATATCGATACTGACGCCGAAAATATCGATACCGACGCCAATAATTTCAAAACCGACGCCGATAATCGCCAATAATATCGATACCGACGCCGATAATAATATCAATACCGACGCCCATAAAAATATCGATACCGATGCCGATAATATCAATACCGATGCCCATAAAAATATCGATACCGATGCCGATAATATCAATACCGACGCCGTTAATATCGATACCGACGCCAATAATATTGATACCGACGCCCATAAAAATATCGATACCGACGCCGAAAATATCGAAACCGACGCCAATAATATCGATACCGACGCCAATAATATCGATACCGACGCCCATAAAAATATCGGTACCGACGCCGATAATATCGATACCGACGCCAATAATATCGATACCGACGCCCATAAAAATACTGATACCGGCGCCGAAAATATCGATACCGACGCCAATAATATCAAAACCGACGCCAATAATATCGATACCGACGCCGAAAATATCGATACCGACGCCAATAATATCAAAACCGACGCCCATAAAAATATCCATACCGATGCCGTTAATATCAATACCGACGCCCATAAAAATATCGATACCGATGCCGATAATATCAATACCGACGCCGTTAATATCGATACCGACGCCAATAATATCGATACCGACGCCTATAAAAATATCAATACCGACGCCGAAAATTATCGATACCGACGCCAATAATATCGATACCGACGCCAATAATATCGATACCGACGCCCATAAAAATATCGATACCGCCGCCTTTAAAAATATCGATACCGACGCTGATAATATTGATACCGACGCCCATAATATCGATACCGACGCCCATAAAAATATCGATACCGACGCCGATAATATCGATACCGACGCCAATAATATCAATACCGACGCCTATAAAAAAATCGATACCGACGCCCATAAAAATATCGATACCGACGCCAATAATATTGATACTGACGCCGATAATATCGATACCGACGCCGATAATATCGATGCCGACGCCGATAATATCGATTACGACGCCCATAAAAATATCGATACCGACGACGATAATATCGATACCGACGCCGATAATATCGATACCGACGCCCATAAAAATATCGATACCGACGCCCATAATATCGTTACCGACGCCCATAAAAATATTGATACCGACGCCGATAATAATGATACCGACGCCAATAAAATCGATACCGACGCCCATAAAAATATCGATACCGACGCCGATAATATCGATACCGACGCCTGTAAAACTATCGATACCGACGCTTATAAAAATATCCATACCGACGCCCATAATATCGTTACCGACGCCCATAAAAATATCGATACCGACGCCGATAATAATGATACCGACGCCAATAAAATCGATACCGACACCCATAAAAATATCGATACCAACGCCGATAATATCGATATAGACGCCAATAATATCGATACCGAGGCCAACAATATCGATACCGACGCCCGTAAAAATATCGATTCTAACGCTGATGATATCGATACCGACGCCTACAAAAATATCGATACCGACGCTGATAATATCAATACCGACGCCTATAAAAATATCGATACCTACGACTATAAAAATATCGATACGGACGCCGATAATATCGATACCGAGGCCAATAATATCTATACCGACGCCAACAATATCGATACCGACGCCGATAATATCTATACCGAGGCCAACAATATCGAAACCGACGCCGATGATATCGATACCGACGCCAATTATATCGATACCGACGCCAATAATATTGATACCGACGCCAATAATATCGATACTGATGATATCGATACCGCCGCCAATAATATCGATACCGACGCCTACAAAAATATCGATACCGACGCCGATAATATCGATGCCGATGCCGATAATATCGATACCGACGCCCATAAAAATATCGATACCGACGACGATAATATCGATACCGACGCCAATAATATCGATCCCGACGCCCATAAAAATATCGATACCGACGGCCATAAAAATATCAATACCGACGCCCATAAAAATATCGATACCGACGCCGATAATATCGATACCGACGCTAATAATATCGATACCGACGCCCATAATATCGTTACCGACGCCCATAAAAATATCGATACCGACGCCGATAATAATGATACCGACGCCAATAAAATCGATACCGACACCCATAAAAATATCGATACCAACGCCGATAATATCGATATAGACGCCAATAATATCGATACCGAGGCCAACAATATCGATACCGACGCCCGTAAAAATATCGATTCTAACGCTGATGATATCGATACCGACGCCTACAAAAATATCAATACCGACGCCGTTAATATCGATACCGACGCCAATAATATCGATACCGACGCCCATAAAAATACTGATACCGACGCCGAAAATATCGATACCGACGCCAATACTATCAAAACCGACGCCCATAAAAATATCCATACCGATGCCGATAATATCAATACCGACGCCGTTAATATCGATACCGACGCCAATAATATCGATACCGACGCCTATAAAAATATCGATACCGACGCCGAAAATATCGATACAGACGCCAATAATATCGATACCGACGCCAATAATATCGATACCGACGCCGAAAATATCGATACCGACGCCAATAATATCAAAACCGACGCCCATAAAAATATCCATACCGATGCCGTTAATATCAATACCGACACCGTTAATATCGATACCGACGCCAATAATATCGATACCGACGCCCATAAAAATATCGATACCGACGCCCATAAAAATATCGATACCGTAGCCGAAAATATCGATACCGACGCCGATAATATCGATACCGACGCCAATAATATCGATGCCGACGCCAATAATATCGATACCGACGCCCATAAAAATATCGATACCGACGCCCATAAAAATATCGATACCGTAGCCGAAAATATCGATACCGACGCCGATAATATCGATACCGACGCCAATAATATCGATGCCGACGCCCATTAAAATATCGATACCGACGCCGAAAATATCGATACCGACGCCAATAATATCGATACCAACGCCAATAATATCGATACCGACGCCCATAAAAATATCAATACCGACGCCGTTAATATCGATACCGACGCCAATAATATCGATACCGACGCCCATAAAAATACTGATACCGACGCCGAAAATATCGATACCGACGCCAATAATATCAAAACCGACGCCCATAAAAATATCAATACCGATGCCGATAATATCAATACCGATGCCGATAATATCAATACCGACGCCGTTAATATCGATACCGACGCCGATAATATCGATACCGACGCCGATAAAAATATTGATACCGACGCCGATAATATCGATACCGACGCCAATAATATCGATACCGACGCCAATAATATCAAAACCGACGCCCATAAAAATATCCATACTGATGCCGTTAATATCAATACCGACGCCGTTAATATCGATACCGACGCCAATGATATCGATACCGACGCCAATAATATCAAAACCGACGCCCATAAAAATATCGATACCGATGCCGATAATATCAATACCGACGCCCATAAAAATATACATACCGATGCCGTTAATATCAATACCGACGCCGTTAATATCGATACCGACGCCAATGATATCGATACCGACGCCAATAATATCAAAACCGACGCCCATAAAAATATCGATACCGATGCCGATAATATCAATACCGACGCCCATAAAAATATCGATACCGATGCCGATAATATCAATACCGACGCCGTTAATATCGATACCGACGCCAATAATATCGATACCGACGCCTATAAAAATATCAATACCGACGCCGAAAATTATCGATACCGACGCCAATAATATCGATACCGACGCCGAAAATATCGATACCGACGCCAATAATATCGATACCGACGCCCATAAAAATATCGATACCGACGCCCATAAAAATATCGATACCGTAGCCGAAAATATCGATACCGACGCCGATAATATCGATACCGACGCCGAAAATATCGATACCGACGCCAATAATATCGATACCGACGCCCATAAAAATACTGATACCGACGCCGAAAATATCGATACCGACGCCAATAATATCAAAACCGACGCCTTTAAAAATATCAATACCGATGCCTATAATATCAATACCGACGCCGTTAATATCGATACCGACGCCAATAATATCGATACCGACGCCCATAAAAATATCGATACCGACGCCGATAATATCGATACCGACGCCAATAATATCGATACCGACGCCCATAAAAATACTGATACCGACGCCGAAAATATCGATACCGACGCCAATAATATCAAAACCGACGCCTTTAAAAATATCAATACCGATGCCGATAATATCAATACCGACGCCGTTAATATCGATACCGACGCCAATAATATCGATACCGACGCCCATAAAAATATCGATACCGACGCCGATAATATCGATACCGACGCCAATAATATCGATGCCGACGCCCATTAAAATATCGATACCGACGCCGAATATATCGATACCGACGCCAATAATATCGATACCGACGCCGATAATATCGATACCGACGCCAATAATATCGATACCGACGCCGTTAATATCGATACCGACGCCGTTAATATCGATACCAACGCCAATAATATCGATACCGACGCCCATAAAAATATCAATACCGACGCCGTTAATATCGATACCGACGCCAATAATATCAAAACCGACGCCTTTAAAAATATCAATACCGATGCCGATAATATCAATACCGACGCCGTTAATATCGATACCGACGCCAATAATATCGATACCGACGCCCATAAAAATATCGATACCGACGCCGATAATATCGATACCGACGCCAATAATATCGATACCGACGCCCATAAAAATACTGATACCGACGCCGAAAATATCGATACCGACGCCAATAATATCAAAACCGACGCCTTTAAAAATATCAATACCGATGCCGATAATATCAATACCGACGCCGTTAATATCGATACCGACGCCAATAATATCGATACCGACGCCCATAAAAATATCGATACCGACGCCGATAATATCGATACCGACGCCAATAATATCGATACCGACGCCCATAAAAATATCGATACTGACGCCGAAAATATCGATACCGACGCCAATAATTTCAAAACCGACGCCGATAATCGCCAACAATATCGATACCGACGCCAATAATAACGATACCGACGCCCATTAAAATATCGATACCGACGCCGTTAATATCGATACCGACGCCAATAATATCGATACCGACGCCCATAAAAATATCAATACCGACGCCGTTAATATCGATACCGACGCCAATAATATCGATACCGACGCCCATAAAAATATCGATACCGAAGCCGAAAATATCGATACCGACGCCCATATAAATATCGATACCGACGCCGAAAATATCGATACCGACGCCAATAATAACGATACCGACGCCCATTAAAATATCGATACCGACGCCGAAAATATCGATACCGACGCCGAAAATATCGATACCGACGCCCATATTAATATCGATACCGACGCCGAAAATATCGATACCGACGCCAATAATAACGATACCGACGCCCATTAAAATATCGATACCGACACCCATAAAAATATCGAAACCGACGCCAATAATATTGATACTGACGCCAATAATATCGATACCGAGGCCAACAATATCGATACCGACGCCCGTAAAAATATCGATTCTAACGCTGATGATATCGATACCGACGCCTACAAAAATATCGATACCGACGCTGATAATATCAATACCGACGCCTATAAAAATATCGATACCTACGACTATAAAAATATCGATACGGACGCCGATAATATCGATACCGAGGCCAATAATATCTATACCGACGCCAACAATATCGATACCGACGCCGATAATATCTATACCGAGGCCAACAATATCGAAACCGACGCCGATGATATCGATACCGACGCCAATTATATCGATACCGACGCCAATAATATTGATACCGACGCCAATAATATCGATACCGACGCCCATAAAAATATCAATACCGACGCCGTTAATATCGATACCGACGCCAATAATATCGATACCGACGCCCATAAAAATACTGATACCGACGCCGAAAATATCGATACCGACGCCAATAATATCAAAACCGACGCCCATAAAAATATCCATACCGATGCCGATAATATCAATACCGACGCCGTTAATATCGATACCGACGCCAATAATATCGATACCGACGCCCATAAAAATATCGATACCGACGCCGAAAATATCGATACCGACGCCTATAAAAATATCGATACCGACGCCGAAAATATCGATACAGACGCCAATAATATCGATACCGACGCCAATAATATCGATACCGACGCCGAAAATATCGATACCGACGCCAATAATATCAAAACCGACGCCCATAAAAATATCCATACCGACGCCCATAAAAATATCAATACCGATGCCGATAATATCAATACCGACGCCGTTAATATCGATACCGACGCCGATAATATCGATACCGACGCCGATAAAAATATTGATACCGACGCCGATAATATCGATACCGACGCCAATAATATCGATACCGACGCCAATAATATCGATACCGACGCCGAAAATATCGATACCGACGCCAATAATATCAAAACCGACGCCCATAAAAATATCCATACCGATGCCGTTAATATCAATACCGACGCCGTTAATATCGATACCGACGCCAATGATATCGATACCGACGCCAATAATATCAAAACCGACGCCCATAAAAATATCGATACCGATGCCGATAATATCAATACCTACGCCCATAAAAATATCGATACCAATGCCGATAATATCAATACCGACGCCGTTAATATCGATACCGACGCCAATAATATCGATACCGACGCCTATAAAAATATCAATACCGACGCCGAAAATTATCGATACCGACGCCAATAATATCGATACCGACGCCGAAAATATCGATACCGACGCCAATAATATCGATACCGACGCCCATAAAAATATCGATACCGACGCCCATAAAAATATCGATACCGTAGCCGAAAATATCGATACCGACGCCGATAATATCGATACCGACGCCGAAAATATCGATACCGACGCCCATAAAAATATCGATACCGACGCCGAAAATACCGATACCGACGCCAACAATATCGATACCGACGCCAATAATATCGATACCGACGCCGAAAATATCGATACCGACGCCAATAATATCAAAACCGACGCCCATAAAAATATCGATACCGACGCCGTTAATATCGATACCAACGCCAATAATATCGATACCGACGCCCATAAAAATATCAATACCGACGCCGTTAATATCGATACCAACGCCGATAATATCGATATAGACGCCAATAATATCGATACCGAGGCCAACAATATCGATACCGACGCCCGTAAAAATATCGATTCTAACGCTGATGATATCGATACCGACGCCTACAAAAATATCGATACCGACGCTGATAATATCAATACCGACGCCTATAAAAATATCGATACCTACGACTGTAAAAATATCGATACGGATGCCGATAATATCGATACCGACGCCGAAAATATCGGTACCGACGCCGATAATATCGATACCGACGCCAATAATATCGATACCGACGCCGAAAATATCGATACCGACGCCAATAATATCAAAACCGACGCCCATAAAAATATCCATACCGATGCCGTTAATATCAATACCGACACCGTTAATATCGATACCGACGCCAATAATATCGATACCGACGCCCATAAAAATATCGATACCGACGCCCATAAAAATATCGATACCGTAGCCGAAAATATCGATACCGACGCCGATAATATCGATACCGACGCCAATAATATCGATGCCGACGCCAATAATATCGATACCGACGCCCATAAAAATATCGATACCGACGCCCATAAAAATATCGATACCGTAGCCGAAAATATCGATACCGACGCCGATAATATCGATACCGACGCCAATAATATCGATGCCGACGCCCATTAAAATATCGATACCGACGCCGAAAATATCGATACCGACGCCAATAATATCGATACCAACGCCAATAATATCGATACCGACGCCCATAAAAATATCAATACCGACGCCGTTAATATCGATACCGACGCCAATAATATCGATACCGACGCCCATAAAAATACTGATACCGACGCCGAAAATATCGATACCGACGCCAATAATATCAAAACCGACGCCCATAAAAATATCAATACCGATGCCGATAATATCAATACCGACGCCGTTAATATCGATACCGACGCCGATAATATCGATACCGACGCCAATAATATCGATACCGACGCCGAAAATATCGATACCGACGCCAATAATATCAAAACCGACGCCCATAAAAATATCCATACCGATGCCGTTAATATCAATACCGACGCCGTTAATATCGATACCGACGCCAATGATATCGATACCGACGCCAATAATATCAAAACCGACGCCCATAAAAATATCGATACCGATGCCGATAATATCAATACCGACGCCCATAAAAATATCGATACCGATGCCGATAATATCAATACCGACGCCGTTAATATCGATACCGACGCCAATAATATCGATACCGACGCCTATAAAAATATCAATACCGACGCCGAAAATTATCGATACCGACGCCAATAATATCGATACCGACGCCAAAAATATCGATACCGACGCCAATAATATCGATACCGACGCCCATAAAAATATCGATACCGACGCCCATAAAAATATCGATACCGTAGCCGAAAATATCGATACCGACGCCGATAATATCGATACCGACGCCGAAAATATCGATACCGACGCCCATAAAAATATCGATACCGACGCCGAAAATACCGATACCGACGCCAACAATATCGATACCGACGCCAATAATATCGATACCGACGCCGAAAATATCGATACCGACGCCAATAATATCAAAACCGACGCCCATAAAAATATCGATACCGACGCCGTTAATATCGATACCAACGCCAATAATATCGATACCGACGCCCATAAAAATATCAATACCGACGCCGTTAATATCGATACCGACGCCAATAATATCGATACCGACGCCCATAAAAATACTGATACCGACGCCGAAAATATCGATACCGACGCCAATAATATCAAAACCGACGCCTTTAAAAATATCAATACCGATGCCGATAATATCAATACCGACGCCGTTAATATCGATACCGACGCCAATAATATCGATACCGACGCCCATAAAAATATCGATACCGACGCCGATAATATCGATACCGACGCCAATAATATCGATACCGACGCCCATAAAAATACTGATACCGACGCCGAAAATATCGATACCGACGCCAATAATATCAAAACCGACGCCTTTAAAAATATCAATACCGATGCCGATAATATCAATACCGACGCCGTTAATATCGATACCGACGCCAATAATATCGATACCGACGCCCATAAAAATATCGATATCGACGCCGATAATATCGATACCGACGCCAATAATATCGATGCCGACGCCAATAATATCGATACCGACGCCGATAATATCGATACCGACGCCAATAATATCGATACCGACGCCGTTAATATCGATACCGACGCCGATAAAAATATTGATACCGACGCCGATAATATCGATACCGACGCCAATAATATCGATACCGACGCCAATAATATCGATACCGACGCCGAAAATATCGATACCGACGCCAATAATATCGATACCGACGCCGATAATATCGATACCGACGCCAATAATATCGATACCGACGCCGTTAATATCGATACCGACGCCGTTAATATCGATACCAACGCCAATAATATCGATACCGACGCCCATAAAAATATCAATACCGACGCCGTTAATATCGATACCGACGCCAATAATATCAAAACCGACGCCTTTAAAAATATCAATACCGATGCCGATAATATCAATACCGACGCCGTTAATATCGATACCGACGCCAATAATATCGATACCGACGCCCATAAAAATATCGATACCGACGCCGATAATATCGATACCGACGCCAATAATATCGATACCGACGCCCATAAAAATATCGATACTGACGCCGAAAATATCGATACCGACGCCAATAATTTCAAAACCGACGCCGATAATCGCCAACAATATCGATACCGACGCCAATAATAACGATACCGACGCCCATTAAAATATCGATACCGACGCCGTTAATATCGATACCGACGCCAATAATATCGATACCGACGCCCATAAAAATATCAATACCGAAGCCGAAAATATCGATACCGACGCCCATATAAATATCGATACCGACGCCGAAAATATCGATACCGACGCCAATAATAACGATACCGACGCCCATTAAAATATCGATACCGACGCCGAAAATATCGATACCGACGCCGAAAATATCGATACCGACGCCCATATTAATATCGATACCGACGCCGAAAATATCGATACCGACGCCAATAATAACGATACCGACGCCCATTAAAATATCGATACCGACACCCATAAAAAAAATATCGAAACCTGTTGATATTTTGGTGGAAATAAAACGGGAATTAGAAAATAGTGTATAATCCGAAAAGCTTACATGAAACACATTGTATAGGAAGAACAGGTTAGGTTAGGTTAGGTTAGGTTAGGTTAGGTTAGGTTAGGTTAGGTTGGGGTGACAGGTCGGACAACCTCCTCGTGTGCTCCGTGGCTATCAGTCCTTCTCGGATACGTCCGGTGGGAACGGTAGTCGTGGAGCCTGGTTCACCCTGGGCAACACGGGCAACAACTCTCTCTGCCTTTTGGGGAGTCTTGTTGCTCGTGGCTAATGGTCCGACACCGGGGAAAGGCCCTTTTCAGGGCCATGGGGGGGAGAACCCCCTGCGAAGCCGCGAGGCCTAGCGGGGGAGAAAAGGTCCTTTTCAGGGCCAGGGGGGGGGCTTCCCGCGAGGCCGCGAGGCTTAGCGGGCAGCGTTGCGCGGCGAAACTCCACGTGTGCCCCTGTATCCAGGGGGCCGTAGTGGAGGCGCGGAGGGCGGGCCCGGTGTGTACTCACACTACCACCGGGCAGGCACAGAAGTCGTCTTCAGTGCCACCGCCGGAAAACCGGGGGGTATCTTCCGCCAGCCCTGAGTGTCTGTGGATCAGGTCTCGCGGCTCAGGGTGGGGTACCCTCCGTCGGTCTTGGCTTGGTCGCCCGGACTGCGGGGAAGACAACCTCGACACAAAATCACTCCGAATCCCAAGTTTCGGCGCCCGGCGAGGGGACGCATGGCCGGGGGGATTGCCTCGGTCGTGAGGGCGCCAACCTCAGCGGACCGGCCGACCCGCTGTTGACATAGGCTTACCCAGGTACAGGGGGCACTGCCTGGGTGGACCATCTTTTCCCCCATACTCGTGGGATTTCATATGGATTCTGAACAAAATAAAAACAAACCCAAAGATGTTGAAGGAGAGAGACGAATGGAGGAGGACACCGTATCCGACACCGGATCGGTGTCAAGTGATGTGATGCTGGTGGAGTGCAGCGTGCCTGCGTTGTCTCCATCGCAATTCTGGAGGGAGGGGCGCAAACGCCTGCGCTCAAGAGAAGCGACGAGTCGCTCGGCCTCAGAGTCGGGTGACGAGGCGTCGCCAGCCCGAAGGGGGAGAGGCCGTCCTCCCACCACCGGGGAGTACGTGGGACTGGCGAAAGCTAAGGCGGAATTGCTTGCCGCAAAGCGCGAGGAGTTTCGGCTCCGCGCGGAGGAGGACGTGCTGGACTTGGTAGCTGTAGCCAAGTCTAAGCGCGTCAAGCCGGGTGATGTCCCCGGTGGCGAAGGTGAAGGCCGCACAGCAGCCGCTCTCTACGAGCAGGTGGCGGCGGGGCTGAAGGTGGTCCACCATGTGGCCACCAAATCAAACAACCTTAAGGGCACTTTTACGCGCAGCCTAAAGGACGCGATGGCCCTAATTGAAGGTGCGGCGGACGAGCTCCGGCAGCTCTCGGCTTCGGAGGAGAACTCCCGCCTGCAAGAGGAGCTCTCCAAACTGCAGGCGGACAACCGTCGCCTCCAAGCTGAGAACAAGAAGTTCACCGACGAGCAGGCGAAGATGCGCCGGGAGCTCGAGCAATTAAAGACAGACGTGGCGGGTATTCGTCAGCCCACTGTCCAGGAGATGCCACGGCCAGCTGAGCCAGATCTGCTTCAGCTGGTCCGTACCGAAATGGCGAGTCTGGCCGCCAGGTTCTCGGTGATAGAGGGCAAAATCTTGCGCCCGCCACTTGCCGGCGACCGAAAGACAAACCAAGCGCCTACGCAGCCTTCGTATGCGGCAAAAGCTGCTGCACCACACAGTGCTGCCCGCCCACAGCAAGCAAGCTCCAATGCGAATGCGACGAAGGGTGGCCAAAAATCGGCCCCCAAAGCTAAGGCACCGAGTTCGGGCCAGAAAGCCCAGGCGGCCAAGGCAGCCGGCACTCCGGCCCCGGCCGCCGAGACGACCGAAGTCCCAGCCCCGGCTCCATCCCAGGCTGACACTCAGATGGACATATCAGAGCCCCTAGCTCCTTCCAGCGAGCCTCAGGCCGGCCCATCCAAGGCAACGGCCCCTAAGGGGAAAGGAAAAGGAAAGGGCAAAAACACACAGAAGGCCGCCACAAACAACGTGCCAGCGCCCACTCAGGGCGCCGCGACAGCTGCCGCTCCCAAGGACGGGGAATGGCAGACTGTCACCAAGAAAAAGGGGAAGAAGAAGGCCAACAAAAAGAGCCAGAAAAAGAAGACGCCAAGGCTGCGAGCACCCCGATCAACTGCGGTGGTGATCACACTGCAGCCTGGAGCGGAGGAGAAGGGCATTACGTATGCCTCAGTCCTTGCCGAGGCCAAACAGAAGGTCGATCTGGCTGGCCTTGGGATCTCCTCCCTCCGCTTCAAGCGGGCCGTCACCGGTGCCCGCATACTGGAGATTCCCGGTGCGGCAACGGCAGAAAAGGCGGACTCCCTAGCCAATAAGCTGCGGGAGAACCTCAACGGTGAGGATATCAAGATCACCAGACCCACCAAATGTGCAGAACTGCGCTTATCGGGCCTGGACGATTCAGTGACCTCACAAGAGGTCTGCGATGTGGCTGCGCAGGTCGGCAAATGTGCTGCCGAGGACATCAAGGTCGGGCAAATTCGGTTTGAGCCCTCCGGCTTAGGTACAGTCTGGCTACGCTGTCCGGTGACAGCGGCCAAAACTATAGCAAACGCTGGTCGTCTCCTGGTCGGATGGGTGGCTGCAAGGGTGACGCTGCTGGAACCCAGGCCCATGCAATGCTTCCGTTGCTTGTACGGTGGACACGTCCAACACACGTGTTCATCCGAGGTGGACCGGAGTGACCAGTGTTACCGCTGCAGTCAGCCGGGCCACAAAGCTGGGCAGTGCTCCGCTGCCCCGCACTGCAGTGTGTGTGCCGCTGAAGGCAAGCCAGCGGAACATCGCATTGGCGCCAGGGCCTGCGTGGCCCGGCAAAAGAAGAGGGGGAAGCCCAGCGGGGCCGGATTCCGGACCCCCCCGGCGCCTATCCAGCCATCAACCACCGAGGCGATGGACGTGGTGGAGCCCGCCCAGACAGCACAATAATGGCCCTAGAAGTGCTTCAGGCGAATGTCAACCACTGCGCCAGAGCTCAGGATCTCCTGCTCCAAAGCATGGCGCAGTGGGCGATAAACGTGGCCGTAGTGGCAGAGCCACTCTACATCCCATCTCGGGACAACTGGGCGGGCGACACCGATGGCGTTGTGGCCATCGGGTGTCAGGCCTCAACAGGCTCCTCGTTGGTCGTCGTCGATAAAATGCCTGGCTGCGTGGCAGCAATCGTCGGTGGTGTCCTCGCGGTTGGCGTCTACTTCTCGCCCAACAGGGTCCTCGCAGAGTTCGAGGCTTTTCTCGGCAGCGTGGGGGCCCTGATTGGGCGGAACAGCTCTCGCCCCGTCCTGCTCCTCGGCGACCTCAATGCCAAGTCTGTGGCTTGGGGTTGCCCTGCCACAGATGCGCGCGGCGATGCGCTCGAGGAGTGGGCAGTCTCAACGGGGCTAGTGGTCCTCAACCGCGGGACAGTGCACACGTGCGTGCGGGACAACGGCGGCTCCATCGTAGACGTCTCTTTCGCCAGCACAACTTTGGCGCACCGCGCTCAAGGCTGGCGGGTCTTGGAGGGTGTGGAGACTCTGTCCGATCACCGGTACATCCGGTTCGGGATATCCGCACCCTCGGCGTCCCCCAGCGGCGGGCGCCCGAGTCGCGTCCACCCGACGACCCGGAGGTGGGTTCTGACGCGACTTGACAGAGACGTCCTAATGGAAGCCGCCATCGTCCAAAGCTGGTTCTCCTCTCCTGAGGACCCGCTGGACGTAGACGCCGAGGCCGACTGGTTCGGGATCGCAATGTCACAGATATGCGACGCGGCCATGCCCCGGGCCAGGTCTGTG
This sequence comes from Acronicta psi, assembly GCA_946251955.1. Lineage (NCBI taxonomy): Eukaryota > Metazoa > Arthropoda > Insecta > Lepidoptera > Noctuidae > Acronicta > Acronicta psi. Next base: position 14,731,994 of record OX276477.1, read on the forward strand.
CCTCAGAGACGGCAGGTCTATTGGTGGTCCCAGGAGCTGGCGAGCCAGCGCGCGGCGTGTGCAGCTGCCCGGCGCAGCTATCTGCGGCAGCGTCGACGACGGCCACGCGATCTCTCGGCCGAGGCCCGGCTGCGAGAGGCCCACGCAGCGGCCAAGGAGGCCCTGCAGCTCGGCATCAGCCGGGCCAAAGAGGTCGCGAACGAGGAGTTTCTGCGCCTCCTCAACAGCGACCCCTGGGGGCGCCCCTATAAGCTCGCAAGAGCAAAACTGCGGCCATGGGCGCCCCCGCTGACAGAGACGCTCGAGCCCGCTCTGGTCGAAGACGTTGTCTCGGCGCTGTTCCCGGACAGAGCGGGAAACGACCCACCGTCGATGGGGTCGCAGCGAGGTGGAGGGGAGGAGGCGCAGCAGGAGCCTGTGCCCGAAGTCACAGAGGCGGAGCTGGCGGTCGCCGTCGACCGCATGAGCGCCCGGAACACGGCCCCCGGACCCGACGGGATTCCCGGCCGCGCATGGGCGCTAGCCCTAAAAGTCCTGGGGCCCAGAACGCGTCACCTATTTACCGGGTGTCTCGAACAGGGTCGATTCCCCACAGAGTGGAAGACGGGCAGACTGGTCCTCCTAAGGAAGGATGGACGCCCCGCGGATTCACCTTCCGCGTACCGTCCCATCGTGCTGTTGGACGAGGCGGGAAAACTCTTCGAGCGTATTGTCGCCGCCCGCCTCGTCAAGCACCTGACGCACGTTGGCCCCGACCTGTCCGACAACCAGTTTGGTTTCCGAGCGGGTCGCTCGACCGTTGACGCGATCCTGCGCGTCAAGGCCCGCTCGGAGCAGGCGGTGGAATCCGGGGGGGTGTTGATGGCGGTGTCGCTGGACATCGCCAACGCCTTCAACACCATCCCGTGGAGCTGCATTTTGGCGGCCCTCGAGTTCCATCGCACACCGCCGTATCTGCGTCGGCTGGTCGGGGACTATCTCCATGGCCGCGCTATCACCTTTGCGGTCAGGGACGGTACGCGAACAAGACCCATGTCTTGCGGTGTTCCACAGGGGTCCGTGTTGGGGCCCCTCTTGTGGAACATCGGCTACGATTGGGTCCTCCGCGGGGCCACTCTCCCGGGTGTCAGCGTCGTCTGTTACGCTGACGACACGCTCGTCCTGGCCCGGGAGAGCACCTACAGGGAGTCTGCCCGTCTGGCGACTGCCGGAACCGCCCAGACAGTGGCGCGCATTCGCCGCTTGGGGCTGGAAGTGGCGTTGAACAAGACGGAGGCGATCTGCTTCCACGGTCCGCGGAAGGCGCCTCCGTCGGGATCCCACATCACCATCGGTGGGGTCCAAATCGCTGTCAGGCCCGAGCTGAAGTACTTGGGCCTACTACTGGACAGTCGGTGGACGTTCAGCGCCCACTTCCAGCGCCTAGGCCTGCGCCTTTTGAGCGCGGCCGGGGCGCTTGGTCGGCTGCTGCCAAACCTCGGTGGCCCTAACGTCTCGTGCAGGCGGCTATACCTGGGGGTCATACGTTCTATGGCCCTCTATGGTGCCCCTGTCTGGGCCACCGAGGTAACGGAGCGCGGCGCTGCACTGTTGCGGCGGCCGCAGCGTGCGATATCCGTGCGAGTCATCCGCGGGTATCGCACCATCTCCACGGAGGGGGCCTGCGTGTTGGCCGGCTCGCTCCCTTGGGACATCGACGCTCGGGTCCTTGCGTCACTCTATACATGGCGCAAGGACACGCTGGAGCGCAGGGGAGGGTACGTCCCGAGGGAGCTGGAGCACCAAAGGCGGCTGCTGCAGCATGCAGCGTTACAGGAGTGGTCGGCGCGTTTGAGCCGACCGAGTGCAGGCGTCAGGACGGTCGAGGCAGTCCGTCCTGTATTGACGGACTGGGTGGGCAGGCGTCACGGCGTGCTGACCTTCCGGCTGACACAGGTGCTGTCGGGGCATGGATGCTTCGGCAGTTACCTGTGGCGTATCGCCGGGAGGGAGCCGGACGCCCACTGCCACCATTGTACGAACTGCCCCGAGGACACGGCGCAGCACACGCTCGCGGATTGCCCCGCATGGGCAGAGCAGCGCCGTGTCTTGCGGAACACAGTAGGGGCCAACCTCGACCTCCCGGCCGTCGTCAGGGAGATGGTCGGGTGTCCTGACGCCTGGCAAGCGATGGCCTCCTTCTGCGAGGACGTCATCTCGCAGAAGGAGGAGGCGGAGCGTGAGAGGGAGTCCGCTGCCGCCACCCTGCCAATCCGCGCCCGACGAACTGGGCGCAGGAACAGGGCAAACCGTGCCCTGTTCCATCCACCTTAAAGCGGCCACGGGCGGCAGACTTGGGGAAGTCTGTCGCCCAGCACTATGGCCCGAGTAGGCGATGCGGTCGGAGTGTGCCGCGTCCCACTCAGTGGATTGGCAGGAGAGGGGGGTGCACACCACACGCACCCCCCGTACAGAGCCGGGGGCCGCATAGGCGGCCCGTCACCGCCGGGGTCACGGAAGAATGTCCACACGTACCCGTGACCCCGGCCGAACGGTGATGAGGCGAACACCTGTCTGTTTTTAGTGGGTAGACGTCCTTTTCAGGGCGGAGTCCCACACACCGCGCCGTCCTCCCCGGGGCGGCGTGACGGTGCATAAAGCATTTTCAGACACAAAAAAAAAAAAAAAAAAGGTTAGGTTAGGTTAGGTTCCGCCGGGGGGGGTGACAGGTCGGACAACCTCCTCGTGTGCTCCGTGGCTATCAGTCCTTCTCGGATACGTCCGGTGGGAACGGTAGTCGTGGAGCCTGGTTCACCCTGGGCAACACGGGCAACAACTCTTCCTGCCTTTTGGGGAGTCTTGTTGCTCGTGGCTAATGGTCCGACACCGGGGAAAGGCCCTTTTCAGGGCCATGGGGGGGAGAACCCCCTGCGAAGCCGCGAGGCCTAGCGGGGGAGAAAAGGCCCTTTTCAGGGCCAGGGGGGGCTTCCCGCGAGGCCGCGAGGCTGAGTGGGTGGCTAAGGGGGCGTTGTACCACGTGCGCCTCTGTTTTCAGAGGCCGTAGTGGAGGCGCGAGGGCGGGCCCGGTGTGTACTCACACTACCGCCGGGCAGGCAGTGGAAGTTTTCTTTCCTGCCACCGCCGGAAAAACCGGGGGATGTTTGACATCTCCGGTCGGTCTTGGCTTGATCGCCTGGGCCGGGAGGAAGACAACCTCCACAAAAATTACTCCGAATCCTAAGTTTCGGCGCCCGGCGAGGGGACGCATGGCCGGGGGGATTGCCTCGGTCGTGAGGGCGCCAACCTCAGCGGACCGGCCGACCCGCTGTTGGACGTAGGCTTACCCGGGTACAGGGGGCACTGCCCGGGTGGACCTTTTATTTCCCCCACACTCGTGGGAATTGTATGGATTCTAATAAAACAAAAAACAAAACGGACGTAGGAGAAGGAGGAGGTGAAGAACGAGGAAGGGAGGAAGGCGCCGTATCCGATACCGGGTCGGCGTCAAGCGAGGTTATGATAGTGGAGTGTAGCGCACCCGCGCTCTCACCATCGCAGTTCTGGAGGGAGGGGCGCAAACGCTTGCGCTCGCATGATGCGACGAGTCGCTCGGCCTCTGAGTCAGGTGACGAGGCGTCGCCAGCCCGGAGGGGGAGAGGACGACCTCCCACCACCGGCGAGTACGTTGGGCTGGCCAAAGCTAAGGCTGAGCTCGTGGCCGCAAAAAGGGAGGAGTTTAGGCTCCGCGCGGAGGAGGACGTGCTGGATTTGGTCGCTGCGGCCAGGTCCAAGCGCGTAAAGCCGGGAGACGTCCCCGGCGGTGAAGGCCGCACTGCTTCCGCTCTCTATGAGCAGGTGGCGGCAGGATTACAGGTGGTCCATCATGTGGCCACCAAATCGAACAATTTGAAGGGCACGTTCACCCGTAGCCTTAAGGAGGCGATGATCCTCATCGAAGGCGCGGCAGATGAACTCCGCCAACTCTCAGCGTCGGAGGAAAATACCCGCCTCCAGGAGGAGCTATCCAAGCTCCAGGCAGACAATCGCCGCCTCGAGGCGGAGAACAAGAAATTCTCAATCGAGCAAACGAAGATGCGTCAGGAGCTCGATAAGTTGAAGACAGATGTGGCGGGCATCCAGCAGCCCTCTGTCCCGGAGACACCGCGGCCATCTGAATCGCAACTGGTTCAGCTATTCAGGACTGAGATGGCGAGTTTGGCCGCCAGATTCTCGGTCATCGAAGGAAAAATCCTGCGGCCGCCACTCGCTGGCGATCGTATGGCGAGCCAAGCCCCGCCGCCGACTTCATACGCGGCGAAGGCTGCAAGCTCCAAGAAGGCAAAAGGGGGCCAGAAACCCCCGGCAACAAAGGCAGCAGGCGCTCCAGCCCCGGCTGCCAAGACGACCGACGCTCCAGCCCCGGCCCCACGCCAGGCGGAGCAAACACCAATGGATACAGCCCCCCCAAGCGAGCCCCAGGCCGGCCCATCTCAGGCCGCGGCTCCAAGGCCTAACGCCAAGGGCAAGGGCAACGGGAAGAAGACGGGCACAGGTAATGCGCCCGCACCTGCTCAAGACGCTCCGGCAGCTGCCGCTCGCAAGGAGGGCGAGTGGCAGACTGTCACGAACAGAAGAGGAAAGAAGAAGAGAGGAGGGGCGAAGAAGAAGAAGAAGGCGAATAAACTAAAGGCACCGCGCTCAACTGCGGTTGTTTTGTCGCTGCAGCCAGGCGCGGAGGAAAGGGGCGTGTCTTACGTCTCGGTCCTCCTCAAGGCCAAGCAAAGTGTGGACTTGGCTGGCCTCGGGATTACCTCCCTAAAGTTCAAGCGGGCCATTACTGGCGCCCGCATTTTAGAACTTCCCGGGGCCACGAGCGGCGACAAAGCTGATGCCCTTGCCGCCAAGCTCAGAGGGTGCCTCGACGACGGGGATGTCCGGGTCTCCAGGCCCACGAAGTGCGCGGAGTTACGCGTTGTGGGTCTGGACGATTCCGTGACTGTGACGGAGGTAGCCACCGCGGCTGCCCGCATCGGCGGATGCACCGCCGAAGACATCAAGGTTGGGGAGATACGGGTCGGCCCTTCCGGCCTTGGCTCCGCTTGGCTCCGCTGTCCTGTCGCGGCAGCCAAGAAGATCGCAGACGCGGGCCATCTACTGGTTGGCTGGGTGTCGGCAAAGGTGACACTGCTGGAGCCTAGGCCCCTGCAGTGTTACCGCTGCCTCCATGGTGGACACGTGCAGCACACATGCACGTCGGAGATTGACCGCAGTGACCTGTGCTACAGATGCAGCCAGCCAGGTCACAAAGCAGGGCAGTGCACGGCGAACCCGCATTGCAGCATGTGTGCTGCCGCCGGCAAACCCGCGGGACACCGAATAGGCGCCAAGACCTGCCTATCCCGCGAGAAACGGAAGGGCAAGCCCGGCGGGGTCGACCATCGGACCCCCCCGACGCGAAGCCAGGCATCGTCCGCCGTTGCCATGGACGTCACGGAGCCCGCCCAGCCATCGCCATCGCAACAATTTGCAATAAGGCACTGGGCGTGCACAAACACCACCTAAGGGCCACGGGCGGCAGACTTGGGGAAGTCTGCCGCCCAGCACTAGGCCAGAGTCGGTGATGCGGTCGGAGTGTGCCGCGTCCCACTCAGTGGAGGAGAAGAGGGTGCACACCACACGCACCCTCCCAACAGAGCCGGGGGCCGCATGAGGCGGCCCGTCACCGCCGGGGTCGCGGAAGAATGTCTACACGTACCCGTGACCCCGGCAATATGTGATGAGGCGAACACCTGTCTGTTTTTAGTGGGTAGACGTCCTTTTCAGGGCGGAGTCCCACACACCGCGCCGTCCTCCCCGGGGCGGCGTGACGGTGCATAAAGCATTTTCAGACACAAAAAAAAAAAAAAAAAAAAAAAGGTTCCGCCGGGGTGGGGTGACAGGTCGGACAACCTCCTCGTGTGCTCCGTGGCTATCAGTCCTTCTCGGATACGTCCGGTGGGAACGGTAGTCGTGGAGCCTGGTTCACCCTGGGCAACTCGGGCAACAACTCTTCCTGCCTTTTGGGGAGTCTTGTTGCTCGTGGCTAATGGTCCGACACCGGGGAAAGGCCCTTTTCAGGGCCATGGGGGGGAGAACCCCCTGCGAAGCCGCGAGGCCTAGCGGGGGAGAAAAGGCCCTTCTCAGGGCCAGGGGGGGAGGCTTCCCGCGAGGCCGCGAGGCTTAGTGGGTGGCTAAGGGGGCGTTGTACCACGTGCGCCTCTGTTTTCAGAGGCCGTAGTGGAGGCGCGAGGGCGGGCCCGGTGTGTACTTACCCTACCTCCGGGCAGGCAGTGGGAGTTCTTCTTTCCTGCCACCGCTGGAAAAACCGGGGGATGTCTGACATCTCCGGTCGGTCTTGGCTTGATCGCCTGGGCCGGGAGGAAGACAACCTCCACAAAAATTACTCCGAAGCCCAAGTTTCGGCGCCCGGCGAGGGGATGCATGGCCGGGGGGATTGCCTCGGTCGTGAGGGCGCCAACCTCAGCGGACCGGCCGACCCGCTGTTGACTTAGGCTTACCCGGGTACAGGGGGCACTGCCCGGGTGGACCATTTATTTCCCCCATACTCGTGGGATATGTTATGGATAAATCTAAAACAAAAAACCAAACTGATGTTCAGGAGGGTGCCGCATCCGATACAGGGTCGGCATCGAGTGATGTGATGGTGGTGGACTGCAACGCGCTAGCGCTCAGTCCGGCACAATTCTGGAGGGAGGGGCGCAAGCGACTGCGCTCAGGGAGTGGGACGAGTCGCTCGACTTCCGAGTCGGGCGACGACGCGACACCGGCACGGCGGGGGAGAGGCCGACCTCCCACCACCGGGGAGTATGTGGGGCTGGCCAAGGCGAAAGCCGAACTTGTGGCCGCCGAACGCGAAGAACTTCGCCTACGCGTAGAGAAGGACGCGCAGGACTTGGTCGATGCGGCCAAGTCCAAACGCGCGAAGCCGGGTGTTGCCACCGGCTTAGAAGGAGAGGGAGAAGGCCGCACCGCAGCCGCTCTTTACGAGCAGGTGGCTGCGGGCCTTAAGGTGGTCCAGCATGTGGCCACCAAATCCGGAAACTTAAAAGGCACGTTCACGCGCAGCCTTAAAGATGCGATGTCCGTCATCGAAGACGCAGCCGGTGAGCTTCGACAGCTATCGGCTTCTGAAGAGAATAGCCGCCTACAGGAGCAGCTCGTCAAGCTGCAGGCGGACAACCGCCGCCTTCAAGGCGAAAATCAAAAATTCAAGGATGAGCAACACAAAATGCGGCAGGAGGTCGACAAGCTAAAAGCTGACGTCGCGCGGATCCAAAATCCTTCCGCCTCCGCCCCAGAGACACCGCGGCCGGCTGAGCCAGATCTGGTTCAGCTGGTCCGCAAGGAACTGGCAAGTCTGGCTGCCAGATTCTCAGTGATTGAGGGCAAAATCCTGCGCCCGCCTCTCGCTGGCGATCAGGCGCCGCCCTCATACGCGGCAAAGGCTGCCGCACCACGCGGTGCTAGCCGCCCATCGGCGAATACGACCAAAGGGGGCCAGAAAAAGGCCCCCCCGGCTAAGACACTGCCGGCGGCCAAGACGTCCGGCGCCCCAGCCCCGGACCCTGCCCCGGCTCCATCTGAGACTGAAGCCCCGATGGAAACATCAGAGCCCCTAGCCCCTCCTAGCGAGCCCCAGGCCGGCCCATCTCAGGTGTCGGTTGCCAAGCCCAAAGGGAAGGGGAAAGGGAAAACAACAAAGAAGGACAATGCGCCCGCACCAACACAAGGTGCCGCGACGGCTGCCGCTCGCAAGGAGGGCGAGTGGCAGACTGTCACGAACAGGAAGGGCAAGAAGAAGCGAGGAGGGACGAAAAAGAAGAAGGCGAACAAACTCAAGGCACCGCGCTCAACTGCGGTTGTTTTATCGCTGCAGCCGGGCGCGGAGGAGAGGGGCGTATCCTATGTCTCTGTCCTCCTCAAAGCCAAACAGAATGTGGACTTGGCTGGCCTCGGGATCACCTCCCTCAAGTTCAAGCGGGCCGTTACTGGCGCCCGCATCCTTGAAATTCCCGGGGCCACGAGCGGCGACAAGGCCGATGCCCTCGCCGCCAAACTCAGAGGGTGCCTTGACGACGGGGATGTCCGGGTCTCCAGGCCCACGAAGTGCGCGGAGTTACGCGTTGTGGGTCTGGACGATTCCGTGACTGCGGCGGAGGTCGCCACTGCGGCTGCCCGCACTGGCGGATGCACCGCCGAAGATATAAAGGTCGGGGAGATCCGAGTCGGCCCTTCCGGCCTCGGCTCCGCTTGGCTCCGCTGCCCAGTCGCGGCAGCCAAGAAGATCGCAGACGCGGGCCATCTATTGGTTGGCTGGGTGTCGGCAAAGGTGACACTGCTGGAGCCTAGGCCCTTGCAGTGTTACCGCTGCCTCTATGGTGGTCACGTGCAGCACACATGCACGTCGCAGATTGACCGCAGTGACCTGTGCTACAGATGCAGCCAGCCAGGTCACAAGGCAGGACAGTGCACGGCGAACCCGCATTGCAGCATGTGTGCTGCCGCCGGCAAACCCGCGGGACACCGCATTGGCGCAAAGGCCTGCGTGTCCCGCCAAACGAAGGGCAAGCAAGGGGTCGAACATCGTACCCCCCCGGCGCGAAGCCAGCCAACGGCCGTCGTCGCCATGGACGTAGCGGAGCCCGCCCAGCCAGCATCGCAACAATTCGCGATAAGGCACTGGGCGTGCACAAATACCACGTAAGGGCCACGGGCGGCAGACTTGGGGAAGTCTGTCGCCCAGTACTAGGCCAGAGTCGGTGATGCGGTCGGAGTGTGCCGCGTCCCACTCTGTGGAGGAGAGGAGGGTGCACACCACACGCACCCTCCCAACAGAGCCGGGGGCCGCATAAGGCGGCCCGTCACCGCCGGGGTCGCGGAAGAATGTCTACACGTACCCGTGACCCCGGCAATATGTGATGAGGCGAACACCCGTCTGGTTTTAGTGGGTAGACGTCCTTTTCAGGGCGGAGTCCCACACACCGCGCCGTCCTCCCCGGGGCGGCGTGAAGGTGCATAAAGCATTTCCAGACGATAAAAAAAAAAAAAAAGGTTCCGCCGGGGTCACGGAAGAATGTCCACACGTACCCGTGACCCCGGCCGAAAGGTGATGAGGCGAACACCTGTCTGTTTTTAGTGGGTAGACGTCCTTTTCAGGGCGGAGTCCCACACACCGCGCCGTCCTCCCCGGGGCGGCGTGACGGTGCATAAAGCATTTTCAGACACAAAAAAAAAAAAAAAAAAAAAAAAAAAAAAAAAGGTTAGGTTAGGTTAGGTTGGGGTGGGGTGACAGGTCGGACAACCTCCTCGTGTGCTCCGTGGCTATCAGTCCTTCTCGGATACGTCCGGTGGGAACGGTAGTCGTGGAGCCTGGTTCACCCTGGGCAACTCGGGCAACAACTCTTCCTGCCTTTTGGGGAGTCTTGTTGCTCGTGGCTAATGGTCCGACACCGGGGAAAGGCCCTTTTCAGGGCCATGGGGGGGAGAACCCCCTGCGAAGCCGCGAAGCCTAGCGGGGGAGAAAAGGCCCTTTTCAGGGCCAGGGGGGAGTCTTCCCGCGAGGCCGCGAGGCTTAGCGGGAGGCTTAGGGGGTGCTCCACGTGCGCCTCTGTTTGCAGAGGACACAGTGGATGCGCGAGGGCGGGCCCGGTGTGTACTCACCCTACCTCCGGGCAGGCAGTGGGAGTTTTCTTTCCTGCCACCGTCGGAAAAACCGGGGGATGTCTGACATCCCCGGTCGGTCTTGGCTTGATCGCCTGGGCCGGGAGGAAGAAAACCTCCTCAAAAATTACTCCGAATCCTAAGTTTCGGCGCCCGGCGAGGGGACGCATGGCCGGGGGGATTGCCTCGGTCGTGAGGGCGCCAACCTCAGCGGACCGGCCGACCCGCTGTTGACTTAGGCTTACCCAGGTACAGGGGGCACTGCCTGGGTGGACCATCCTTTCCCCCATACTCGTGGGATATGTTATGAATAATTCTAAATCAAAAAACCAAACTGATGTTCAGGAGGGTGCTGCATCCGATACAGGGTCGGCATCGAGTGATGTGATGGTGGTGGACTGCAGCGCGTTAGCGCTCAGTCCGGCACAATTCTGGAGGGAGGGGCGCAAGCGACTGCGCTCAGGGAGTGTGACGAGTCGCTCGACTTCCGAGTCGGGCGACGAGGCGTCACCGGCACGGCGGGGGAGAGGTCGACCCCCCACCACCGGAGAGTACGTGGGCCTGGCAAAGGCGAAGGCGGAGCTACTCGCCACAAAACGCGAGGAGCTTCGTCTACAAATGGAACAGGACGTGCATGACTTGGTCAAGGAGGCCAGGTCGAAGCGAGCAACGCCAGTCACCAGCTCTGGCTCTGCTGAGGAAGGACGCACTGCAGCCGCTCTCTTCGAGCAGGTGGCTGCAGGCTTAAAAGTAGTCCAACATGTGGCTACAAAATCGGGCAACCTTAAGGGCACTTTTACAAGGAGCCTTAAGGAAGCCATGTCAATTATTGAGGGTGCCGCCGATGAGCTTCGCAAGCTCTCGGCGACTGAAGAGAATACCCGCCTGCAAGAGGAACTCTCCAAACTGCAGGCGGACAACCGCCGCCTCAAGGTGGAAAACAAAAAGTTCACCGACGAGCAAGAGCGAATGCGCAAGGAATTAGACCAACTAAAGTCTGATGTGGCGGGCATTAGGAAGCCCTCTGCACCGGAGACGTCGCGGCCGGCTGAGCCAGATCTGGTCCAGCTGGTCCGCAAGGAGATGGCGAGTCTGGCCGCCAGATTCTCCGTCATTGAGGGGAGGATCCTACGCCCGCCTCTCACTGGCGACCGTATGGCGAGCCAAGCCCCGCCACCGCCTTCATACGCAGCGAAGGCTGCCGCGCCACGTGGCGCTAGCCGCCAGCAGGCGAGTGCAGTAAAAGGCGGCCGGAAAGAGGCCCCTCCGGCTAAGACATCGCCGGCGGCCATGACGTCTAGCGTCCCAGCCCCGGCTCCAACACAGACTGACGAAGCTCCGATGGAGACATCGGAGCCACCTATTGAGCCCCAGGCCGGTCCTTCAAAGGCCGCCGTTGCCAAGGGCAAAGGAAAAGGAAAGGGGAAGAAGACGGTAAGAAACACCACGCCCGCACCTACTCAAGGCGCTCCGACAGCTGCCGCTCGCAAGGAGGGCGAGTGGCAGACTGTCACCAACAGGAAGGGAAAGAAGAAGCGAGGAGGGAAGGCAAAAAAGAAGAAGGCGAACAAGCTGAGGGCACCGCGCTCAACTGCGGTTGTCTTGTCGCTGCAGCCGGGCGCGGAGGACAGGGGCGTGTCATACGTCTCGGTCCTCCTCAAGGCCAAGCAGAATGTCGACTTGGCTGGCCTCGGGATCACCTCCCTCAAGTTTAAGCGGGCCGTTACTGGCGCCCGCATCCTTGAAATTCCCGGGGCCACGAGCGGCGACAAGGCTGATGCCCTCGCTGCCAAGCTTAGAGGGTGCCTCGATGACGAGGATGTCCGGGTCTCCAGACCCACGAAGTGCGCGGAGTTACGCGTCGTGGGTCTGGACGATTCCGTGACTACGGCGGAGGTCGCCACCGCGGCTGCCCGCATTGGCGGCTGCACCGCCGAAGAGATCAAGGTCGGGGAGATCCGGATTAGTCCTTCCGGCGTCGGCTCCGCGTGGCTCCGCTGCCCAGTAGCGGCAGCCAAGAAGGTCGCTAACGCAGGCCACATTCTGGTAGGCTGGGTGTCGGCCAAGGTGACACTGCTGGAGCCTAGGCCCCTGCAGTGTTACCGATGCCTGTACGGCGGGCATGTACAGCACACGTGCTCGTCCGAGGTCGACCGCAGCGACCAATGTTATCGCTGCAGCCAGCCGGGCCACAAGGCTGGCCAATGCACCGCTGCTCCGCACTGCAGCGTGTGTGCAGCGGAGGGGAAACCCGCGGGACACCGCATCGGCGCCAAGGCCTGCGTGTCCCGCCAAAAGAAGGGTAAGCCCGGCGGGGTCGAACATCGGACCCCCCCGACGCGAAGCCAGCCAACGGCCACCACGGCCATGGACACAGCGGAGCCCGCCCAGCCATCGCAACAATTTGCGATAAGGCACTGGGAAAATACCACCTAAGGGCCACGGGCGGCAGACTTGGGGAAGTCTGTCGCCCAGCACTAGGCCAGAGTCGGTGATGCGGTCGGAGTGTGCCGCGTCCCACTCAGTGGAGGAGAAGAGGGTGCACACCACACGCACCCTCCCAACAGAGTCGGGGGCCGCATAAGGCGGCCCGTCACCGCCGGGGTCGCGGAAGAATGTCTACACGTACCCGTGACCCCGGCAATATGTGATGAGGCGAACACCCGTCTGGTTTTAGTGGGTAGACGTCCTTTTCAGGGCGGAGTCCCACACACCGCGCCGTCCTCCCCGGGGCGGCGTGACGGTGCATAAAGCATTTCCAGACGATAAAAAAAAAAAAAAAAAAAAAAAAAAGGTTAGGTTGGGGTGGGGTGACAGGTCGGACAACCTCCTCGTGTGCTCCGTGGCTATCAGTCCTTCTCGGATACGTCCGGTGGGAACGGTAGTCGTGGAGCCTGGTTCACCCTGGGCAACTCGGGCAACAACTCTTCCTGCCTTTTGGGGAGTCTTGTTGCTCGTGGCTAATGGTCCGACACCGGGGAAAGGCCCTTTTCAGGGCCATGGGGGGGAGAACCCCCTGCGAAGCCGCGAGGCCTAGCGGGGGAGAAAAGGCCCTTTTCAGGGCCAGGGGGGGAGGCTTCCCGCGAGGCCGCGAGGCTTAGCGGGCAGCGTTGCGCGGCGAAACTCCACGTGTGCCCCTGTATCCAGGGGGCCGTAGTGGAGGCGCGGAGGGCGGGCCCGGTGTGTACTCACACTACCACCGGGCAGGCACAGAAGTCGTCTTCAGTGCCACCGCCGGAAAACCGGGGGGTATCTTCCGCCAGCCCTGAGTGTCTGTGGATCAGGTCTCGCGGCTCAGGGTGGGGTACCCTCCGTCGGTCTTGGCTTGGTCGCCCGGACCGCGGGGAAGGCAACCTCGTACAAAATGCCTCCGAATCCCAAGTTTCGGCGCCCGGCGAGGGGACGCATGGCCGGGGGGATTGCCTCGGTCGTGAGGGCGCCAACCTCAGCGGACCGGCCGACCCGCTGTTGTATATAGGCTTACCCAGGTACAGGGGGCACTGCCTGGGTGGACCACCCTATCCGCCATGCTCGTGGGAATCTTATGGATAATTCAAATAATAAAACCCAAACCAATGATGATAAGGGGGGTGCCGCATCCGATACAGGGTCGGCATCGGACGACGTGATGGTGGTGGACTGCAGCGCGTCAGCGCTCAGTCCATCACGTTTTTGGAGGGAGGGGCGCAAACGTTTGCGCTCGGGGAATGCGACGAGTCGCTCGGCCTCCGAGTCGGGTGACGAGGCGTCGCCGGCCAGGCGTGGGAGAGGACGTCCTCCCACCACCGGCGAGTACGTGGGGCTGGCGAAAGCGAAGTTGGAGTTGCTCGCCGCCAAGCGCGAAGAATTCCGTCTTCGCGTTGAAGAGGACGTGAGGGACTTGGTCGATGCGGCCAAGTCGAAACGCACTAAACCAGGAGTTGTCCCTGGCAAGGAAGGTGAAGCCCGCACTGCAGCCGCTCTCTACGAGCAGGTGGCTGCGGGCCTTAAGGTGGTCCAACACGTGGCCACCAAATCAGGCAACCTTAAGGGGACTTTTACTCGGAGCCTTAAGGACGCGATGGCCGTCATTGAAGACGCGGCCGGTGAGCTCCGTCAGCTCTCGGCTACAGAGGAAAATGCCCGCCTGCAGGAGGAACTGTCCAAACTGCAGGCGGACAACCGCCGCCTCCAGGGCGAGAATAATAAATTTAAAGAGGAGCAGGAGCGAATGCGTCGGGAGCTCGACCAACTGAAGTCCGACGTGGCAGGCATCAGGCAGCCATCCGCCCCTCAGACACCGCGGCCAGCTGAGCCAGACCTGGTTCAGCTGGTCCGTAATGAAATGGCAAGTTTGGCTGCTCGGTTTTCGGTTATTGAGGGGAAGATACTGCGCCCGCCCCTCGCGGGTGACAGGAAAACGAGCCAAGCGCCGACGCCGCCTTCATACGCGGCTAAGGCTGCTGCGCCACGTGGCGCTAACCAGGCAAAAGGCGGCCAAAAACAGGCCCCTCCGGCCAAGAAAACCAATCAAGGCCAGAAGGCCCCGACGGCTACCAAAGCGACCGGCGCCCCAGTCCCAACTTTGGCCCCGGTTCCAGCACAGGACGAGGTAGCTCCGATGGAAACATCGGAGCCTCCGAGCGAGCCACAAGCCGGCCCATCAAAGGCTGTGGCTCCCAAGGGTACTAAGGGAAAGGGAAAGGGGAAAACCACCCAGAAGTCGGGCGCAAACAACGCGCCTGCACCAACACAAGGTGCCGTGACAGCTGCCGCTCCTAAGGAGGGTGAGTGGCAGACTGTCACGAACAAAAAGAGCAAAAAGAAGAAAAAGCGAGGAGGTGCAAAAAAGAGGGCAAATAAACTGCGGGCTCCACGGTCTACCGCAGTTGTTATCACGCTTCAACCGGGAGCCGAGGAGAGGGGCATCACGTACGCCACTGTCCTCTCCGAGGCTAAACAAAGCGTGAACCTTGCCGAAATAGGTATACCCTCGCTCCAATTTAAGAGAGCAGTGACTGGTGCTAGAATTCTACAGGTACCCGGAGCAACGAGCGGCGACAAAGCCGATGTGCTTGCAGCAAAGCTCCGGGAATGCCTAAATAGCGACGATATACGGGTCTCCAGGCCCACGAAATGCGCGGAGTTACGCGTTGTGGGTCTGGATGACTCCGTCACACCAGGGGAAGTCGCCAGCGCAGCTGCTCGCATCGGCGGGTGCACCGTAGACGAGGCGAAGGTCGGGGAGATCCGGGTCGGCCCTTCCGGCCTCGGATCCGCATGGCTCCGCTGCCCCGTCGCGGCAGCTAAGAAGCTGGCAGACGCAGGCCACATACTAGTAGGATGGGTGTCCGCCAAGGTGACACTGCTGGAGCCTAGGCCCCTGCAGTGTTACCGATGCCTGTATGGCGGGCACGTGCAGCACACCTGCACATCCGACGTCGACCGCAGGGACCTCTGCTACCGATGCAGCCAGCCGGGCCACAAGGCTGGCCAATGCACCGCTGCTCCGCACTGCAGCGTGTGTGCGGCAGAGGGAAAACCTGCGGAACACCGTATCGGCGCGAAGGCCTGCGTCTCCCGCCAGAGGAAGAAGGGGAAGCCCGGCGGGGCCGGAATTCGGACCCCCCCGGCGCCTAGCCAGCCATCAACTACCGAGGCGATGGACGTGGTGGAGCCCGCCCAGACAGCACAATAATGGCCCTAGAAGTGCTTCAGGCGAATGTCAACCACTGCGCCAGAGCTCAGGATCTCCTGCTCCAAAGTATGGCGCAGTGGTCGATAAACGTGGCCGTAGTGGCGGAGCCACTATATGTCCCTTCCAGGGACAACTGGGCGGGCGACACCGATGGCGTCGTGGCCATCGGGTGTCAGACTTGTACGGGTTCCTCGTTGGTCGTCGTCGATAAAATGCCGGGCTGCGTGGCAGCTATCGTCGGTGGTGTCCTCGCGGTTGG
The DNA here is from genome assembly GCA_946251955.1 of Acronicta psi. Taxonomy (NCBI): domain Eukaryota; kingdom Metazoa; phylum Arthropoda; class Insecta; order Lepidoptera; family Noctuidae; genus Acronicta; species Acronicta psi. The sequence continues at coordinate 14,747,629 of OX276477.1, forward strand.
CGTCTACTTCTCGCCCAACAGAGTTCTCGCAGAGTTCGAGGCTTTTCTCGGCAGCGTGGGGGCTCTGATTGGGCGGAACAGCTCTCGCCCCGTCCTGCTCCTCGGCGACCTCAATGCCAAGTCTGTGGCTTGGGGTTGCTCTACCACAGATGCGCGCGGCGATGCGCTCGAGGAGTGGGCAGTCGCAACGGGGCTAGTGGTACTCAACCGCGGGACAGTGCACACGTGCGTGCGGGACAACGGCGGCTCCATCGTGGACGTCTCCTTCGCCAGCACATCATTGGCGCACCGTGCTCAAGGCTGGCGGGTCATGGAGGGTGTGGAGACTCTCTCCGACCACCGGTATATCCGGTTCGGGATATCCGCACCCTCGGCGTCCCCCAGTGGCGGGCGCCCGAGTCGCGTCCACCCGACGACCCGGAGGTGGGTCCTGACGCGGCTCGATAGAGACGTTCTCATGGAAGCCGCCATCGTCCAAAGCTGGTTCTCCTCTTCTGAGGACCCGCTGGACGTGGACGCCGAGGCCGACTGGTTCGGGTTCGCAATGTCGCAGATATGCGACGCGGCCATGCCCCGGGCCAGGTCTGGTCCTCAAAGGCGTCAGGTGTACTGGTGGTCCCAGGAGCTGGCGAGCCAGCGCACGACGTGTGCAGCTGCCCGGCGCAGCTATCTGCGGCAGCGAAGACGACGACCACGTGACCTCTCGGCCGAGGCCCGGCTGCGAGAGGCCCACGCAGCGGCCAAGGAGGCCCTGCAGCTCGGCATCAGCCGGGCCAAAGAGGTCGCAAACGAGGAGTTTTTGCGCCTCCTCAACAGTGACCCCTGGGGGCGTCCCTACAAGCTCGCAAGAGCCAAACTGCGGCCCTGGGCGCCCCCGCTGACGGAGACGCTCGAGCCCGCTCTCGTCGAGGATGTTGTCTCGGCGCTGTTCCCGGACGGAGCGGGCCACGACCCACCTTCGATGGGGTCACAGCGAGGTGGAGCGGAGGAGGCGCAGGAGGAGCCCGTACCGGACGTGACGGAGGCGGAGCTGGCGGTCGCCGTCGACCGCATGAGCGCCCGGAACACGGCCCCCGGACCCGACGGGATTCCCGGCCGCGCGTGGGCGCTTGCCCTTAGGGTTCTGGGGCCCAGAACACGCGATTTGTTCTCCGGGTGCTTTCGCCAGGGTCGATTCCCAACCCATTGGAAGACGGGCAGACTTGTCCTCCTTCGGAAAGAAGGACGCCCCGCGGACTCACCTTCTGCGTACCGTCCCATTGTGCTGTTAGACGAGGTGGGCAAACTCTTTGAGCGCATTGTCGCCGCCCGCCTCGTCAAGCACCTGACGCACGTCGGCCCCGACCTGTCCGACAACCAGTTTGGTTTCCGAGCGGGTCGCTCGACCATTGACGCGATCCTACGTGTCAAGGCCCGCTCGGAGCAGGCGGTGGAATCCGGGGGGGTGTTGATGGCGGTGTCTTTAGACATCGCCAACGCCTTTAACACTCTCCCGTGGAACTGTATTATGGCGGCTCTACAACATCACCGCACACCGCCATACCTGCGTCGGCTGGTCGGGGACTACCTCAATGACCGTGCAGTCACCTTTGCGGTCAGGGACGGTACGCGAACAAGGCCAATGTCTTGCGGTGTTCCACAGGGGTCCGTATTGGGGCCCCTCTTGTGGAACATCGGCTACGACTGGGTCCTCCGCGGGGCTACTCTCCCGGGTGTCAGCGTCGTGTGTTACGCTGACGACACGCTCGTCCTGGCCCGGGAGAGGGACTACAGGGAGTCTGCCCGTCTGGCGACTGCTGGCACCGCCCAGACAGTGGCGCGTATTCGCCGCTTGGGGCTGGAGGTGGCGTTGAACAAGACGGAGGCGATCTGCTTCCACGGTCCGCGGAAGGCGCCTCCGTCGGGATCCCACATCATCATCGGTGGGGTCCAAATCGCTGTCAGGCCCGAGCTGAAGTACTTGGGCCTACTACTGGACAGTCGGTGGACGTTCAACGCCCACTTCCAGCGCCTAGGCCTGCGCCTCTTGAGCGCGGCCGGGGCGCTTGGTCGGCTGCTGCCGAACCTCGGTGGCCCTAACGTCTCGTGCAGGCGGCTATACCTGGGGGTCATACGTTCTATGGCCCTCTATGGTGCCCCTGTCTGGGCCACCGAGGTAACGGAGCGCGGCGCTGCACTGTTGCGGCGGCCGCAGCGTGCGATATCCGTGCGAGTCATCCGCGGGTATCGCACCATCTCCACGGAGGGGGCCTGCGTGTTGGCCGGCTCGCTCCCTTGGGACATCGACGCTCGGGTCCTTGCGTCACTCTATACATGGCGCAAGGACACGCTGGAGCGCAGGGGAGGGTACGTCCCGAGGGAGCTGGAGCACCAAAGGCGGCTGCTGCAGCATGCAGCGTTACAGGAGTGGTCGGCGCGTTTGAGCCGACCGAGTGCAGGCGTCAGGACGGTCGAGGCAGTCCGTCCTGTATTGACGGACTGGGTGGGCAGGCGTCACGGCGTGCTGACCTTCCGGCTGACACAGGTGCTGTCGGGGCATGGATGCTTCGGCAGTTACCTGTGGCGTATCGCCGGGAGGGAGCCGGACGCCCACTGCCACCATTGTACGAACTGCCCCGAGGACACGGCGCAGCACACGCTCGCGGATTGCCCCGCATGGGCAGAGCAGCGCCGTGTCTTGCGGAACACAGTAGGGGCCAACCTTGACCTCCCGGCCGTCGTCAGGGAGATGGTCGGGTGTCCTGACGCCTGGCAAGCGATGGCCTCCTTCTGCGAGGACGTCATCTCGCAGAAGGAGGAGGCGGAGCGTGAGAGGGAGTCCGCTGCCGCCACCCTGCCAATCCGCGCCCGACGAACTGGGCGCAGGAACAGGGCAAACCGTGCCCTGTTCCATCCACCTTAAAGCGGCCACGGGCGGCAGACTTGGGGAAGTCTGTCGCCCAGCACTATGGCCCGAGTAGGCGATGCGGTCGGAGTGTGCCGCGTCCCACTCAGTGGATTGGCAGGAGAGGGGGGTGCACACCACACGCACCCCCCGTACAGAGCCGGGGGCCGCATAGGCGGCCCGTCACCGCCGGGGTCACGGAAGAATGTCCACACGTACCCGTGACCCCGGCCGAACGGTGATGAGGCGAACACCTGTCTGTTTTTAGTGGGTAGACGTCCTTTTCAGGGCGGAGTCCCACACACCGCGCCGTCCTCCCCGGGGCGGCGTGACGGTGCATAAAGCATTTTCAGACACAAAAAAAAAAAAAAAAAAAAGGTTAGGTTGGGGTGACAGGGGGTGACAGGTCGGACAACCTCCTCGTGTGCTCCGTGGCTATCAGTCCTTCTCGGATACGTCCGGTGGGAACGGTAGTCGTGGAGCCTGGTTCACCCTGGGCAACACGGGCAACAACTCTCTCTGCCTTTTGGGGAGTCTTGTTGCTCGTGGCTAATGGTCCGACACCGGGGAAAGGCCCTTTTCAGGGCCATGGGGGGGAGAACCCCCTGCGAAGCCGCGAGGCCTAGCGGGGGAGAAAAGGCCCTTTTCAGGGCCAGGGGGGGAGGCTTCCCGCGAGGCCGCGAGGCTTAGCGGGCAGCGTTGCGCGGCGAAACTCCACGTGTGCCCCTGTATCCAGGGGGCCGTAGTGGAGGCGCGAGGGCGGGCCCGGTGTGTACTCGCACTACCACCGGGCAGGCACAGAAGTTGTCTTCAGTGCCACCGCCGGAAAAACGGGGGGTACCCACCGCCAGCCCTGAGTGTCTGTGGATCAGGTCTCGCGGCTCAGGGTGGGGTGCCCTCCGTCGGTCTTGGCTTGGTCGCCCGGACTGCGGGGAAGACAACCTCGAGACAAAATAACTCCGAATCTCAAGTTCCGGCGCTCGGCGAGGGGATGCATGGCCGGGGGGATTGCCTCGGTCGTGAGGGCGCCAACCTCAGCGGACCGGCCGAACCGCTGTTGAGATAGGCTTACCCGGGTACAGGGGGCACTGCCCGGGTGGACCACTTATATCCCCCACACTCGTGGGAACTTATATGGATTCTGAACTAAAAAACAAACCCAAAGACGTAGTAGGAGAGAAGGATGGAGAGGAGAGAAGAATGGAGGAGGACGCCGTATCCGACACCGGATCGGTGTCAAGTGACGTAATGGTGGTAGACTGCAGCGCATCTGCGCTGTCGCCTTCGAGATTTTGGCGGGAAGGGCGCAAACGACTGCGCTCGAACGATGTGACGAGTCGCTCGGCTTCAGAGTCGGGTGACGAGGCGTCGCCGGCCCGGAGGGGGAGAGGCCGTCCTCCCACCACCGGGGAGTACGTGGGGCTTGCAAAAGCCAAGGCAGAATTACTCGCCGCAAAACGCGAGGAGTTTCGGCTCCGAGCGGAAGAGGACGTGCTGGACTTGGTAGCTTCAGCCAAGTCCAAGCGCGTCAAGCCGGGTGACGTCCCCGGCAGTGAAGGTGAAGGCCGCACAGCAGCTGCTCTCTACGAGCAGGTTGCGGCGGGGTTGAAGGTGGTTCACCATGTGGCCACCAAATCAAGTAATTTGAAGGGCACTTTTACGCGCAGCCTGAAGGACGCGATGGCCCTCATTGAAGGTGCGGCGGACGAGCTCCGGCAGCTCTCGGCTTCAGAGGAGAATTCCCGCCTGCAGGAGGAGCTCTCCAAACTGCAGGCAGACAACCGTCGCCTCCAAGCCGAGAACAAGAAGTTTATGGACGAGCAGGCGAAGATGCGCCGGGAGCTCGAACAGCTAAAGACAGATGTGGCGGGTATTCGTCAGCCCTCTGTCCAGGAGACACCACGGCCAGCTGAGCCAGATTTAGTTCAGCTGGTCCGTACCGAAATGGCGAGTCTGGCCGCCCGGTTTTCGGTCATAGAGGGGAAGATCTTGCGCCCGCCCCTTGCTGGCGATCGCTTGGCGCACCAGACGCAGGCGCCAACTTCATACGCAGCAAAGGCCGCCGCGCCACGCGGCGCTAGCCGCCCGCAGGCAAGTGCAGCAGGAAGCGGCCAGAAACAGGCCCCTCCGGCAAAGAAGACAAGCCAAGGCCAGAAAGCTCCGGCGGCGAAGGCAGCCGGCGCTCAGTCTCAGGCCTCGACTGCCAGGGCAACTGGTGCCACGGCCCCAGCTCCAGCACCAGCTCCAGCCCCGGCTCCATCCCAGGCTGAAATCCCTATGGAGACATCAGAGCCTCTAGCCCCCCCCAGCGAGCCACAAGCCGGCCCATCTCAGGCTGCGGCTCAAAAGCCCAAGGCAAAGGGGAAGGGGAAAGGAAAGAGGACGGGCACAGACAATGCGCCCGCGCCCGCTCAAGTCGCCCCGACAGCTGCCGCTCGCAAGGAGGGCGAGTGGCAGACTGTCACCAACAAGAAGGGCAAAAAGAAGAAGAAGCGAGGCGGGGCTAAAAGGAACAGCAGACTGCGGGCTCCACGATCTACCGCAGTCGTAATTTCCCTGCAAGAGGGTGCAGAAGAGAGGGGCGTTACATACGCCTCCATCCTTTCCGAGGCCAAACAAAACGTGGACCTGGCTGGCCTCGGAATCCCCTCCATAAGGTTTAAGCGGGCCGTCACCGGCGCCCGCATTCTGGAAATTCCCGGAGCAACTAGCGGCGAAAAGGCCGACGCCCTTGCCACTAAGCTCCGGGAATGCCTCAAGGGTGACGACGTTCGCGTCTCCAGGCCCACCAAGTGCGCAGAGCTGCGCATTGTGGGTCTGGATGACTCAGTGACCAATGACGAGGTCACAAATGCTACTGCCCGCATCGGCGAGTGCGCCGCGAGTGAAATAAAAGTCGGGGAGATCCGGGTCGGCCCTTCCGGCCTTGGATCCGCATGGCTCCGCTGCCCCGTCGCGGCAGCCAAAAAACTGGCAGACGCAGGCCACATACTTGTAGGATGGGTGTCCGCCAAGGTGACACTGCTGGAGCCTAGGCCCCTGCAGTGTTACCGATGCCTTTATGGCGGACACGTGCAGCACACTTGCACATCTGACGTCGACCGCAGGGACCTCTGCTACCGATGCAGCCAGCCGGGCCACAAGGCTGGCCAATGCACCGCTGCTCCACACTGCAGCGTGTGTGCAGCAGAAGGTAAACCTGCGGAACACCGTATCGGCGCAAAGGCCTGCGTCTCCCGCCAGAGGAAGAAGGGAAAGCCCAGCGGGGCCGGAATCCGGACCCCCCCGGCGCCTAGCCAGCCATCAACCACCGAGGCGATGGACGTGGTGGAGCCCGCCCAGACAGCACAATAATGGCCCTCGAAGTGCTTCAGGCGAATGTCAACCACTGCGCCAGAGCTCAGGATCTCCTGCTCCAAAGTATGGCGCAGTGGTCGATAAACGTGGCCGTAGTGGCGGAGCCACTTTATGTCCCATCCAGGGACAACTGGGCGGGCGACACCGATGGCGTCGTGGCCATCGGGTGTCAGACTTGTACGGGTTCCTCGTTGGTCGTCGTCGATAAAATGCCGGGCTGCGTGGCAGCTATCGTCGGTGGTGTCCTCGCGGTTGGCGTCTACTTCTCGCCCAACAGAGTCCTCGCAGAGTTCGAGGCTTTTCTCGGCAGCGTGGGGGCTCTGATTGGGCGGAACAGCTCTCGCCCCGTCCTGCTCCTCGGCGACCTCAATGCCAAGTCTGTGGCTTGGGGTTGCCCTACCACAGATGCGCGCGGCGATGCGCTCGAGGAGTGGGCAGTCGCAACGGGGCTAGTAGTACTCAACCGCGGGACAGTGCACACGTGCGTGCGGGACAACGGCGGCTCCATCGTGGACGTCTCCTTCGCCAGCACATCTTTGGCGCACCGCGCTCAAGGCTGGCGGGTCATGGAGGGTGTGGAGACTCTCTCCGACCACAGGTATATCCGGTTCGGGATATCCGCACCCTCGGCGTCCCCCAGCGGTGGGCGCCCGAGTCGCGTCCACCCGACGACCCGGAGGTGGGTCCTGACGCGGCTCGATAGAGACGTTCTCATGGAAGCCGCCATCGTCCAAAGCTGGTTCTCCTCTCCTGAGGACCCGCTGGACGTAGACGCCGAGGCCGACTGGTTCGGGTTCGCAATGTCGCAGATATGCGACGCGGCCATGCCCCGGGCCAGGTCTGGTCCTCAAAGGCGGCAAGTGTACTGGTGGTCCCAGGAGCTGGCGAGCCAGCGCACGGCGTGTGCGGCTGCCCGGCGCAGCTATCTGCGGCAGCGACGACGACGGCCACGCGACCTCTCGGCCGAGGCCCGGCTGCGAGAGGCTCACACAGCGGCCAAGGAGGCCCTGCAGCTCGGCATCAGCCGGGCCAAAGAGGTCGCAAACGAGGAGTTTTTGCGCCTCCTCAATAGTGACCCCTGGGGGCGTCCATACAAGCTCGCAAGAGCCAAACTGCGGCCCTGGGCGCCCCCGCTGACGGAGACGCTCGAGCCCGCTCTGGTCGAGGATGTTGTCTCGGCGCTGTTCCCGGACAGAGCGGGCCACGACCCACCTTCGATGGGGTCACAGCGAGGCGGAGAGGAGGAGGCGCAGGAGGAGCCCGTACCGGACGTGACGGAGGCAGAGCTGGCGGTCGCTGTCGACCGCATGAGCGCCCGGAACACGGCCCCCGGACCCGACGGGATTCCCGGCCGCGCGTGGGCGCTTGCTCTTAGGGTTCTGGGGCCCAGAACACGCGATTTGTTCTCCGGGTGCTTTCGCCAGGGTCGATTCCCAACCCAATGGAAGACGGGCAGACTTGTCCTCCTTCGGAAGGAAGGACGCCCCGCGGACTCACCTTCCGCGTACCGTCCCATCGTGCTCTTGGACGAGGCGGGTAAACTCTTTGAGCGCATTGTCGCCGCCCGCCTCGTCAAGCACCTGACGCACGTCGGCCCCGACCTGTCCGACAACCAGTTTGGTTTCCGAGCGGGTCGCTCGACCGTTGACGCGATCCTACGCGTCAAGGCCCGCTCGGAGCAGGCGGTGGAATCCGGGGGGGTGTTGATGGCGGTGTCTTTAGACATCGCCAACGCCTTTAACACTCTCCCGTGGAACTGTATTATGGCGGCTCTACAACATCACCGCACACCGCCATATCTGCGTCGGCTGGTCGGGGACTACCTCAATGACCGTGCAGTCACCTTTGCGGTCAGGGACGGTACGCGAACAAGGCAAATGTCTTGCGGTGTTCCGCAGGGGTCCGTGTTGGGGCCCCTCCTGTGGAACATCGGCTATGACTGGGTCCTCCGCGGGGCCACTCTCCCGGGTGTCAGCGTCGTGTGCTACGCTGACGACACGCTCGTCCTGGCCCGGGAGAGCACATACAGGGAGTCTGCCCGTCTGGCGACTGCCGGAACTGCCCAGACAGTGGCGCGTATTCGCCGCTTGGGGCTGGAAGTGGCGTTGAACAAGACGGAGGCGATCTGCTTCCACGGTCCGCGGAAGGCGCCTCCGTCGGGATCCCACATCACCATCGGTGGGGTCCAGATCGCTGTCAGGCCCGAGCTCAAGTACTTGGGCCTACTACTGGACAGTCGGTGGACGTTCAACGCCCACTTCCAGCGCCTTGGCCTGCGCCTCTTGAGCGCAGCCGGGGCGCTTGGTCGGTTGCTGCCGAACCTCGGTGGCCCTAACGTTTCGTGCAGGCGGCTATACCTGGGGGTCATACGTTCAATGGCCCTCTATGGTGCCCCTGTCTGGGCCACCGAGGTAACGGAGCGCGGCGCTGCACTGTTGCGGCGGCCGCAGCGTGCGATATCCGTGAGAGTCATCCGCGGGTATCGCACCATCTCCACGGAGGGGGCCTGCGTGTTGGCCGGCTCGCTCCCTTGGGACATCGACGCTCGGGTCCTTGCGTCACTCTATACATGGCGCAAGGACACGCTAGAGCGTAGGGGTGGGTTCGTCCCGAGGGAGCTGGAGCACCAGAGGCGGCTGCTGCAACGTGCGGCGATGGATGTGTGGTCGGAACGATTGGACCGACCGAGTGCAGGCGTCAGGACGGTCGAGGCAGTCCGTCCCGTTTTGACGGACTGGGTGGGCAGGCGTCACGGCGTGCTGACCTTCCGGCTGACACAGGTGCTGTCGGGGCATGGATGCTTCGGCAGTTACCTGTGGCGTATCGCCGGGAGGGAGCCGGACGCCCACTGCCACCACTGTGTGAACTGCCCCGAGGACACGGCGCAGCATACGCTCGCGGATTGCCCCGCATGGGCAGAGCAGCGCCGTGTCTTACGCAATACTATAGGGGCGAACCTCGACCTCCCGGCCGTCGTCAGGGAGATGGTCGGGTGTCCTGACGCCTGGCAAGCGATGGCCTCCTTCTGCGAGGACGTCATCTCGCAGAAGGAGGAGGCGGAGCGTGAGAGGGAGTCCGCTGCCGCCACCCTGCCAATCCGCGCCCGACGAACTGGGCGCAGGAACAGGGCAAACCGTGCCCTGTTCCATCCACCTTAAAGTGGCCACGGGCGGCAGACTTGGGGAAGTCTGTCGCCCAGCACTATGGCCCGAGTAGGCGATGCGGTCGGAGTGTGCCGCGTCCCACTCAGTGGATTGGCAGGAGAGGGGGGTGCACACCACACGCACCCCCCGTACAGAGCCGGGGGCCGCATAGGCGGCCCGTCACCGCCGGGGTCACGGAAGAATGTCCACACGTACCCGTGACCCCGGCCGAAAGGTGATGAGGCGAACACCTGTCTGTTTTTAGTGGGTAGACGTCCTTTTCAGGGCGGAGTCCCACACACCGCGCCGTCCTCCCCGGGGCGGCGTGACGGTGCATAAAGCATTTTCAGACACAAAAAAAAAAAAAAAAGGTTGGGGTGACAGGTCGGACAACCTCCTCGTGTGCTCCGTGGCTATCAGTCCTTCTCGGATACGTCCGGTGGGAACGGTAGTCGTGGAGCCTGGTTCACCCTGGGCAACTCGGGTAACAACTCTCTCTGCCTTTTGGGGAGTCTTGTTGCTCGTGGCTAATGGTCCGACACCGGGGAAAGGCCCTTTTCAGGGCCATGGGGGGGAGAACCCCCTGCGAAGCCGCGAGGCCTAGCGGGGGAGAAAAGGCCCTTTTCAGGGCCAGGGGGGGGCTTCCCGCGAGGCCGCGAGGCTTAGCGGGTGGCTTAGGGGGTGCTCCACGTGCGCCTCTGTGTGCAGAGGACACAGTGGATGCGCGAGGGCGGGCCCGGTGTGTACTTACCCTACCCCGGGCAGGCAGTGGGAGTTTTCTTTCCTGCCACCGCCGGAAAAACCGGGGGATGTCTGACATCTCCGGTCGGTCTTGGCTTGATCGCCTGGGCCGGGAGGAAGACAACCTCCACAAAAATTACTCCGAAGCCCAAGTTTTGGCGCCCGGCGAGGGGATGCATGGCCGGGGGGATTGCCTCGGTCGTGAGGGCGCCAACCTCAGCGGACCGGCCGACCCGCTGTTGACTTAGGCTTACCCAGGTACAGGGGGCACTGCCTGGGTGGACCATCCTTTCCCCCATACTCGTGGGATTAGTTATGGAATATATAATTAAAACTAAAAAACCAAAAGACGTTGAGGGGGGTGCCGCATCCGATACCGGGTCGGCATCGAGTGATGTGATGGTGGTGGACTGCAGCACGTTAGAGCTCAGTCCGTCACAATTTTGGAGAGAGGGGCGCAAGAGACTGCGCTCGGGGAGTGGGACGAGTCGCTCGGCTTCTGAGTCGGGCGACGAGGCGTCACCGGCACGGCGGGGGAGAGGTCGACCTCCCACCACCGGAGAGTACGTGGGGCTGGCCAAGGCGAAAGCCGAACTTGTGGCCGCCCAGCGCGAGGAACTGCGCCTTCGCGTGGAGCAGGACGCGCAGGACTTGGTCGATGCGGCCAAGTCCAAACGCGCGAAGCCGGGTGTTGTCACCGGCTTAGAAGGAGAGGAACAGGGCCGCACCGCAACCGCTCTTTACGAGCAGGTGGCTGCGGGCCTAAAGGTGGTCCAGCATGTGGCCACCAAATCAGGAAATCTGAAGGGAACATTCACCCGAAGCCTCAAAGAAGCGATGGCGGTCATTGAGGGTGCAGCCGGTGAGCTCCGCCAGCTCTCGGCATCTGAAGAAAACAGTCGCCTGCAGGAAGAGTTGTCCAAACTGCAGGCTGACAATCGCCGCCTCCAGGGCGAAAATAGGAAATTTAAAGAAGAGCAGGAAAAAATGCGGCAGGAGGTCGACAAGCTCAAAGCTGACGTCTCGCGGATACAAAATCCATCCGCCTCCGCCCCAGAGACACCGCGGCCGGCTGAGCCAGATCTGGTTCAGCTGGTCCGCACGGAACTGGCAAGTCTGGCTGCCAGATTCTCAGTGCTTGAGGGCAAGATCCTGCGCCCGCCTCTCGCTTGCGATCGCCTAGCGAATCAGGCGCAGGCGCCGCCCTCATATGCGGCAAAGGCTGCCGCACCACGCGGTGCTAGCCGCCCCTCGGCGATTACGACCAAAGGGGGCCAGAAAAAGGCCCCCCCGGCTAAGACACTGCCGGCGGCCAAGACGTCCGGCGCCCCAGCCCCGGACCCTGCCCCGGCTCCATCTGAGACTGAAGCCCCGATGGAAACATCGGAGCCCCTAGCCCCTCCTAGCGAGCCCCAGGCCGGCCCATCTCAGGTGTCGGCTGCCAAGCCCAAAGGCAAGGGGAAAGGGAAAAGAACAAAGGACAATGCGCCCGCACCAACACAAGGTGCCGCGACAGCTGCCGCTCGCAAGGAGGGCGAGTGGCAGACTGTCACGAACAGGAAGGGCAAGAAGAAGCGAGGAGGGACGAAAAAGAAGAAGGCGAATAAGCTCAAGGCACCGCGCTCAACTGCGGTTGTCTTATCGCTGCAGCCGGGCGCGGAGGAGAGGGGCATCTCATATGTCTCCGTCCTCCTCAAGGCCAAGCAGAGTGTGGACTTGGCTGGCCTCGGGATCACCTCCCTCAAGTTCAAGCGGGCCGTTACTGGCGCCCGCATCCTTGAAATTCCCGGGGCCACGAGCGGCGACAAGGCCGATGCTCTCGCCGCCAAACTAAGAGGATGCCTTGACGACGGGGATGTCCGGGTCTCCAGGCCCACGAAGTGCGCGGAGTTACGCGTTGTGGGTCTGGACGACTCCGTGACTGCGGCGGAGGTCGCCACCGCGGCTGCCCGCATTGGCGGATGCACCGCCGCAGAAATAAAGGTTGGGGAGATCCGAGTCGGCCCTTCTGGCGTCGGCTCCGCGTGGCTCCGCTGTCCTGTCGCGGCAGCCAAGAAGGTCGCAAACGCGGGCCACTTACTGGTAGGCTGGGTGTCGGCCAAGGTGACACTGCTGGAGCCTAGGCCCCTGCAGTGTTACCGATGCCTGTACGGCGGGCACGTACAGCACACGTGCTCGTCCGAGGTCGACCGCAGCGACCTATGTTACCGCTGCAGCCAGCCGGGCCACAAGGCTGGTCAGTGCACCGCTGCTCCGCACTGCAGCGTGTGTGCGGCAGAGCAGAAACCCGCGGGACACCGTATTGGCGCCAAGGCCTGCGTGTCCCGCCAAAAGAAGGGCAAGCCCGGCGGGGTCGAACATCGGACCCCCCCGGCGCGAAGCCAGCCAACGGCCGTCGTCGCCATGGACGTAGCGGAGCCCGCCCAGCCATCACAACAACAATGAGGCACTGGGCGTAAGAACACCACCAATTGGCCACGGGCGGCAGGCTTGGGGAAGCCTGTCGCCCAGCACTAGGCCCGAGTAGGGATGCGGTCGGAGTGTGCCGCGTCCCACTCAGTGGAGGAGAAGAGGGTGCACACCACAGGCACCCTCCCAACAGAGCCGGGGGCCGCATAGGCGGCCCGTCACCGCCGGGGTCGCGGAAGAATGTCTACACGTACCCGTGACCCCGGCATTATGTGATGAGGCGAACACCCGTCTGGTTTTAGTGGGTAGACGTCCTTTTCAGGGCGGAGTCCCACACACCGCGCCGTCCTCCCCGGGGCGGCGTGAAGGTGCATAAAGCATTTCCAGACGATAAAAAAAAAAAAAAAAAAAAAAAAAAGGTTAGGTTAGGTTAGGTTAGGTTAGGTTAGGTTAGGTTAGGTTAGGTTAGGTTAGGTTAGGTTAGGTTAGGTTAGGTTAGGTTAGGTTAGGTTAGGTTGGGGTGGGGTGACAGGTCGGACAACCTCCTCGTGTGCTCCGTGGCTATCAGTCCTTCTCGGATACGTCCGGTGGGAACGGTAGTCGTGGAGCCTGGTTCACCCTGGGCAACTCGGGCAACAACTCTTCCTGCCTTTTGGGGAGTCTTGTTGCTCGTGGCTAATGGTCCGACACCGGGGAAAGGCCCTTTTCAGGGCCATGGGGGGGAGAACCCCCTGCGAAGCCGCGAGGCCTAGCGGGGGAGAAAAGGCCCTTTTCAGGGCCAGGGGGGGGCTTCCCGCGAGGCCGCGAGGCTTAGTGGGTGGCTAAGGGGGCGTTGTACCACGTGCGCCTCTGTTTTCAGAGGCCGTAGTGGAGGCGCGAGGGCGGGCCCGGTGTGTACTCACACTACCGCCGGGCAGGCAGTGGAAGTTTTCTTTCCTGCCACCGCCGGAAAAACCGGGGGATGTCCGACATCTCCGGTCGGTCTTGGCTTGATCGCCTGGGCCGGGAGGAAGACAACCTCCACAAAAATTACTCCGAATCCTAAGTTTCGGCGCCCGGCGAGGGGACGCATGGCCGGGGGGATTGCCTCGGTCGTGAGGGCGCCAACCTCAGCGGACCGGCCGACCCGCTGTTGACTTAGGCTTACCCGGGTACAGGGGGCACTGCCCGGGTGGACCACTTATATCCCCCATACTCGTGGGAACAGTATGGAATATGTTACTAAAAAACTAAAACCCAAAGACGTTGAGGGGGGTGCCGCATCCGATACCGGGTCGGCATCGAGTGATGTGATGGTGGTGGACTGCAGCACATTAGAGCTCAGTCCGTCACAATTTTGGAGAGAGGGGCGCAAGCGGCTGCGCTCGGGGAGTGGGACGAGTCGCTCGGCTTCCGAGTCGGGCGACGAGGCGTCACCGGCACGGCGGGGGAGAGGTCGACCTCCCACCACCGGCGAGTACGTGGGGCTGGCCAAGGCGAAAGCCGAACTAGTGGCCGCCCAACGCGAAGAACTACGAATTCGCGTAGAGCAGGACGTGCAGGACTTGGTCGATGCGGCCAAGTCCAAACGCGCCAAACCCAGTGTTGTCACCGGTTTAGAAGGAGAGAGAGAAAGCCGCACTGCAGCCGCTCTTTACGAGCAGGTGGCTGCAGGCCTAAAGGTGGTCCAGCATGTGGCCACCAAATCAGGAAATCTAAAGGGAACATTCACCCGAAGCCTCAAAGAAGCGATGGCGGTCATCGAGGGTGCTGCCGGTGAGCTCCGCCAGCTCTCGGCAACTGAAGAAAACAGTCGTCTGCAGGAAGAGTTGTCCAAGCTGCAGGCGGACAATCGCCGCCTCCAGGGCGAAAATAGGAAATTCAAAGAAGAGCAAGACAGAATGAGGCAGGAGGTCGACAAGCTGAAAGCCGACGTCTCGCGGATACAAAACCCATCCGCCTCCGCCCCGGAGACACCGCGGCCGGCTGAGCCAGATCTGGTTCAGCTGGTCCGCACAGAACTGGCAAGTTTGGCTGCCAGGTTCTCTGTGATTGAGGGCAAGATCCTGCGCCCGCCTCTTGCTGGCGATCATCTGGCAAACCAGACGCAGGCGCCGCCCTCATACGCGGCTAAGGCTGCCGCACCACGCGGTGCTAGCCGTCCACCGGCGAAGTCGAATAAAGGAGGCCAGAAACAGGCCCCCCTGGCGAAGAAAACTGGCAAGTCAACTGGCGCTCCGGCTCCAGCTCCAGCCCCGGTTTCAGATCCGGCTCCATCCCAGGCCGAAGCCCCGATGGACACATCAGAGCCTCTAGCCCCTCCCAGCGAGCCCCAGGCCGGCCCATCTCAGGTGTCGGCTGCCAAGCCCAAAGGGAAGGGGAAGGGGAAAAACACGAAGAAGACAAGCGCAAACAACGCGCCCGCACCAACACAAGGTGCCGCGACGGCTGCCGCTCCCAAGGAGGGTGAGTGGCAGACTGTCTCGAACAGGAAGGGGAAGAAGAAGAAACGAGGAGGGGCGAAAAAGGCCAACAAACTGAAGGCACCGCGCTCCACTGCAGTGGTGCTCTCACTGCTGCCAGGTGCGGAGGAGAGGGGCGTCTCATATGCCTCTCTCCTCTTAGAGGCCAAACAAAACGTGGACTTGGCAGGCCTCGGGATTACATCTCTTAAATTCAAGCGGGCCGTTACGGGCGCCCGCATCCTAGAAATTCCCGGGGCCACGAGCGGCGACAAAGCAGATGCACTCGCCACCAAACTGAGAGGGTGCCTCAAGGACGAAGATGTCCGGGTCTCCAGGCCCACGAAGTGCGCGGAGCTGCGCATTGTGGGCCTGGATGACTCCGTGACTGCGGCGGAGGTTGCCACCGCGGCTGCCCGCATTGGCGAATGCACCGCCGCAGATATTAAGGTTGGGGAGATACGGGTCGGCCCTTCCGGCCTCGGCTCCGCTTGGCTCCGCTGTCCTGTCGCGGCAGCCAAGAAGATCGCAGACGCGGGCCATCTCTTAGTAGGCTGGGTGTCGGCAAAGGTAACGCTGCTGGAGCCTAGGCCCCTGCAGTGCTACCGCTGCCTCCATGGTGGACACGTGCAGCACACATGCACGTCGGAGATTGACCGCAGTGACCTGTGCTACAGATGCAGCCAGCCAGGTCACAAAGCCGGGCAGTGCACGGCGAATCCGCATTGCAGCATGTGTGCTGCCGCCGGCAAACCCGCGGGACACCGCATTGGCGCAAAGGCCTGTGTGTCCCGCCAAACGAAGGGCAAGCGCGGCGGGGTCGAACACCAGACCCCCCCGACGCGAAGCCAGCCAACGGCCACCACGGCCATGGACACTGCGGAGCCCGCCCAGCCATTGCAACAATTTGCAATAAGGCACTGGGCGTGCACAAATACCACCTAAGGGCCACGGGCGGCAGACTTGGGGAAGTCTGTCGCCCAGCACTAGGCCAGAGTCGGTGATGCGGTCGGAGTGTGCCGCGTCCCACTCAGTGGAGGAGAAGAGGGTGCACACCACAGGCACCCTCCAATAGAGCCGGGGGCCGCATAAGGCGGCCCGTCACCGCCGGGGTCGCGGAAGAATGTCTACACGTACCCGTGACCCCGGCAATATGTGATGAGACGAACACCTGTCTGTTTTTAGTGGGTAGACGTCCTTTTCAGGGCGGAGTCCCACACACCGCGCCGTCCTCCCCGGGGCGGCGTGACGGTGCATAAAGCATTTTCAGACACAAAAAAAAAAAAAAAAAAAAAAAAAAAAAAAAGGTTAGGTTGGGGTGACAGGGGGTGACAGGTCGGACAACCTCCTCGTGTGCTCCGTGGCTACCAGTCCTTCTCGGATACGTCCGGTGGGAACGGTAGTCGTGGAGCCTGGTTCACCCTGGGCAACTCGGGCAACAACTCTTCCTGCCTTTTGGGGAGTCTTGTTGCTCGTGGCTAATGGTCCGACACCGGGGAAAGGCCCTTTTCAGGGCCATGGGGGGGAGAACCCCCTGCGAAGCCGCGAGGCCTAGCGGGGGAGAAAAGGCCCTTTTCAGGGCCAGGGGGGGGGCTTCCCGCGAGGCCGTGAGGCTTAGTGGGTGCCTAAGGGGGCGTTGTACCACGTGCGCCTCTGTTTTCAGAGGCCGTAGTGGAGGCGCGAGGGCGGGCCCGGTGTGTACTTACCCTACCACCGGGCAGGCAGTGGGAGTTTTCTTTCCTGCCACCGCCGGAAAAACCGGGGGATGTCTGACATCTCCGGTCGGTCTTGGCTTGGTCGCCTGGGCCGGGAGGAAGACAACCTCCACAAAAATTACTCCGAATCCTAAGTTTCGGCGCCCGGCGAGGGGACGCATGGCCGGGGGGATTGCCTCGGTCGTGAGGGCGCCAACCTCAGCGGACCGGCCGACCCGCTGTTGACTTAGGCTTACCCGGGTACAGGGGGCACTGCCCGGGTGGACCACTTATATCCCCCATACTCGTGGGAACTGTATGGATTCATTAAACAAAAACCCAAAAGACGTAGGAGGAGGAGAAGGAGAGGAGAGACGAATGGAGGAGGACGCCACATCTGACACAGGTTCGGCGTCAAGCGATGTGATGGTGGTCGAGTGTAGCGTGCCTGCGCTCTCACCGTCCCAGTTTTGGAGGGAGGGGCGCAAACGCCTGCGCTCAGGAGATGCGACGAGTCGCTCGGCTTCCGAGTCGGGTGACGAGGCGTCGCCAGCCCGGAGGGGGAGAGGCCGTCCTCCCACCACCGGGGAGTACGTGGGGCTTGCGAAAGCCAAGGCGGAATTAGTCGCCGCAAAACGCGAGGAGTTTCGGCTCCGAGCGGAAGAGGACGTGCTGGACTTGGTAGCTGCAGCCAAGTCTAAGCGCGTCAAGCCGGGTGACGTCCCCGGCAGTGAAGGTGAAGGCCGCACAGCAGCTGCTCTCTACGAGCAGGTTGCGGCGGGTTTGAAGGTGGTCCATCATGTGGCCACCAAATCAAATAATCTGAAGGGCACTTTTACGCGCAGCCTGAAGGACGCGATGGCCCTCATTGAAGGTGCGGCGGACGAGCTCCGGCAGCTCTCGGCTTCAGAGGAGAATTCCCGCCTGCAGGAGGAGCTCTCCAAACTGCAGGCAGACAACCGCCGCCTCCAAGCCGAGAACAAGAAGTTCACCGACGAGCAGGCGAAGATGCGCCGGGAGCTCGAGCAGCTAAAGGCAGATGTGGCGGTTATTCGTCAGCCCTCTGTCCAGGAGACACCACGGCCAGCTGAGCCAGATCTGGTTCAGCTGGTCCGTACCGAAATGGCGAGTCTGGCCGCCCGGTTTTCCGTCATAGAGGGAAAGATCCTGCGCCCGCCCCTTGCTGGCGATCGCTTGGCGCACCAGTCGCAGGCGCCAACTTCTTACGCAGCAAAGGCTGCCGCGCCACGCGGTGCTAGCCGCCCGCAGGCAGGTGCAACAGGAAGTGGCCAGAAACAGGCCCCTCTGGCAAAGAAGACAAGCCAAGGCCAGAAAGCTCCGGCGGCGAAGGCAGCCGGCGCTCAGTCTCAGGCCTCGACTGCCAAGGCAACTGGTGCTACGGCTCCAGCTCCAGCACCAGCTCCAGCCCCGGCTCCATCCCAGGCTGAAACCCCAATGGAGACATCGGAGTCTCTAGCCCCCCCCAGCGAGCCACAAGCCGGCCCATCTCAGGCTGCGGCTCAAAAGCCCAAGGCAAAGGGGAAGGGGAAAGGAAAGAGGACGGGCACAGGCAATACGCCCGCGCCCGCTCAAGGCGCCCCGACAGCTGCCGCTCGCAAGGAGGGCGAGTGGCAGACTGTCACCAACAAGAAGGGCAACAAGAAGAAGAAGCGAGGCGGAGCTAAAAGGAACAGCAGACTGCGGGCTCCACGATCTACCGCAGTCGTCATTTCCCTGCAAGAGGGTGCAGAAGAGAGGGGCGTTACATACGCCTCCATCCTTTCCGAGGCCAAACAAAACGTGGACCTGGCTGGCCTCGGAATCCCCTCCTTAAAATTCAAGCGGGCAATCACCGGCGCCCGAATTCTGGAAATCCCCGGAGCGTCGAGCGGCGACAAGGCCGATGCCCTCGCTGAAAAGCTCCGGGGATGCCTCAAGGACGAGGATGTTTGCGTCTCCAGGCCCACCAAGTGCGCAGAGCTGCGCATTGTAGGCCTGGATGATTCAGTGACCACACATGAGGTCACAAATGCTGCCGCCCTTATCGGCGAGTGCGCCGCGGGTGATATTAGAGTCGGGGAGATCCGGGTCGGCCCTTCTGGCCTCGGGTCCGCATGGCTCCGCTGCCCCGTCGCGGCAGCTAAGAAGCTGGCAGACGCAGGCCACATATTAGTAGGATGGGTGTCCGCCAAGGTGACACTGCTGGAGCCTAGGCCCCTGCAGTGTTACCGATGCCTGTATGGCGGGCACGTGCAGCACACTTGCACATCCGACGTCGACCGCAGGGACCTCTGCTACCGATGCAGCCAGCCGGGCCACAAGGCTGGTCAGTGCACCGCTGCTCCGCACTGCAGCGTGTGTGCAGCAGAGGGCAAACCTGCGGAACACCGTATCGGCGTGAAGGCCTGCGTCTCCCGCCAGAAGAAGAAGGGCACGCTCAGTGGGGTCCAACACCGGATCCCCCCGACGCGAAGCCAGCCAACGGCCACCATGGCCATGGACGTCACAGAGCCCGCCCAGCCATTGCAACAATTCGCAATAAGGCACTGGGCGTGCACAAACACCACCTAAGGGCCTCGGGCGGCAGACTTGGGGAAGTCTGCCGCCCAGCACTAGGCCAGAGTCGGTGATGCGGTCGGAGTGTGCCGCGTCCCACTCAGTGGAGGAGAAGAGGGTGCACACCACACGCACCCTCCCAACAGAGCCGGGGGCCGCATAAGGCGGCCCGTCACCGCCGGGGTCGCGGAAGAATGTCTACACGTACCCGTGACCCCGGCAATATGTGATGAGGCGAACACCTGTCTGTTTTTAGTGGGTAGACGTCCTTTTCAGGGCGGAGTCCCACACACCGCGCCGTCCTCCCCGGGGCGGCGTGACGGTGCATAAAGCATTTTCAGACACAAAAAAAAAAAAAAAAAAAAAAAAAAGGTTGGGGTGACAGGTCGGACAACCTCCTCGTGTGCTCCGTGGCTATCAGTCCTTCTCGGATACGTCCGGTGGGAACGGTAGTCGTGGAGCCTGGTTCACCCTGGGCAACTCGGGCAACAACTCTTCCTGCCTTTTGGGGAGTCTTGTTGCTCGTGGCTAATGGTCCGACACCGGGGAAAGGCCCTTTTCAGGGCCATGGGGGGGAGAACCCCCCGCGAAGCCGCGAGGCCTAGCGGGGGAGAAAAGGCCCTTTTCAGGGCCAGGGGTGGAGCTTCCTGCGAGGCCGCGAGGCTTAGCGGGTGGCTTAGGGGGTGCTCCACGTGCGCCTCTGTTTGCAGAGGACACAGTGGATGCGCGAGGGCGGGCCCGGTGTGTACTCACACTACCGCCGGGCAGGCAGTGGAAGTTTTCTTTCCTGCCACCGCCGGAAAAACCGGAGGATGTCCGACATCTCCGGTCGGTCTTGGCTTGGTCGCCTGGGCCGGGAGGAAGAAAACCTTCACAAAAATCACTCCGAATCCCAAGTTTCGGCGCCCGGCGAGGGGACGCATGGCCGGGGGGATTGCCTCGGTCGTGAGGGCGCCAACCTCAGCGGACCGGCCGACCCGCTGTTGGACGTAGGCTTACCCGGGTACAGGGGGCACTGCCCGGGTGGACCTTTTATTTCCCCCACACTCGTGGGAATTGTATGGATTCAAATAAAACTAAAAACCAAACCGATGTTCAGGGGGGTGCCGCATCCGATACAGGGTCGGCATCGAGTGACGTTATGGTGGTGGACTGCAGCGCGTTAGCGCTCAGTCCGGCACAATTCTGGAGGGAGGGGCGCAAGCGACTGCGCTCAAGGAGTGGGACGAGTCGCTCGACTTCCGAGTCGGGCGACGAGGCGTCACCGGCACGGCGGGGGAGAGGTCGACCTCCCACCACCGGGGAGTATGTGGGGCTGGCCAAGGCGAAAGCCGAACTTGTGGCCGCCCAACGCGAAGAACTTCGCCTTCGCGTAGAACAGGACGCGCAGGACCTGGTCGAGGCGGCCAAATCCAAACGCGCGAAGTCAGGAGTTGTCCCTGGCACGGATGAAGCTGGAGAAGCCCGCACCGCAGCCGCTCTTTACGAGCAGGTGGCTGCGGGCCTTAAGGTGGTCAATCATGTGGCCACCAAATCTGGAAATCTGAAGGGAACATTCACCCGAAGCCTCAAAGACGCGATGGCGGTCATCGAGGGTGCTGCCGTTGAGCTCCGCCAGCTCTCGGCAACTGAAGAAAACAGTCGCCTGCAGGAAGAGTTGTCCAAGCTGCAGGCGGACAATCGCCGCCTTCAAGGCGAAAACAAAAAATTTAAGGATGAGCAACACAAAATGCGGCAGGAGGTCGACAAGCTGAAAGCTGACGTCGCGCGGATCCAAAATCCTTCCGCCTCCGCCCCAGAGACACCGCGGCCGGCTGAGCCAGATCTGGTTCAGCTGGTCCGCACGGAACTGGCTAGTCTGGCTGCCAGATTCTCCATTATAGAGGGCAAGATCCTGCGCCCGCCTCTCGCTGGCGATCGCCTGGCGAACCAGGCGCAGGACCCACCATCATACGCGGCGAAGGCTGCCGCGCCACGTGGCGCTAATCGCCCCCAGGCGAGTGCAGTGAGAGGCGGCCAGAAACAGGCCCCTTCGGCCAAGACACCGCGCCCGGGCCAAAAAGCCCCGGCAACCAAGGCGACTGACGCTCCAGCCCCGGCTCCAGCCCAGGCGGAGGAGGAAATACTGATGGAGACGGCCCCTTCAAGCGAGGCCCAGGCCGGCCCATCTCAGGCCGCGGCTCCAAAGCCAAAGGCCAAGGGCAAGGGCGCCGGGAAGAAGACGGGCACAAACACCGCGCCCGCACCTACTCAAGGCGCTCCGACAGCTGCCGCTCGCAAGGAGGGCGAGTGGCAGACTGTCACCAACAGGAAGGGAAAGAAGAAGCGAGGAGGGAAGGCCAAGAAGAAGAAGGCGAACAAGCTGAGGGCACCGCGCTCAACTGCGGTTGTCTTGTCGCTGCAGCCGGGCGCGGAGGACAGGGGCGTGTCATACGTCTCGGTCCTCCTCAAGGCCAAGCAGAATGTCGACTTGGCTGGCCTCGGGATCACCTCCCTCAAGTTTAAGCGGGCCGTTACTGGCGCCCGCATCCTTGAAATTCCCGGGGCCACGAGCGGCGACAAGGCTGATGCCCTCGCCGCTAAACTTAGAGGGTGCCTCGATGACGAGGATGTCCGAGTCTCCAGGCCCACGAAGTGCGCGGAGTTACGCGTTGTGGGTCTGGACGACTCCGTGACTGCGGCGGAGGTCGCCGTCGCGGCTGCCCGCATTGGCGGATGCACCGCCGCAGAAATAAAGGTTGGGGAGATCCGGGTCGGCCCTTCTGGCGTCGGCTCCGCGTGGCTCCGCTGTCCTATCGCGGCAGCTAAGAAGATCGCAAACGCGGGCCACTTACTGGTAGGCTGGGTGTCGGCCAAGGTGACACTGTTGGAGCCCAGGCCCCTTCAGTGTTACCGATGCCTGTACGGCGGGCACGTACAGCACACGTGCTCGTCCGAGGTCGACCGCAGCGACCAATGTTATCGCTGCAGCCAGCCGGGCCACAAGGCTGGTCAATGCACCGCTGCTCCGCACTGCAGCGTGTGTGCGGCAGAGCAGAAACCCGCGGGACATCGCATCGGCGCCAAGGCCTGCGTGTCCCGCCAAAAGAAGGGCAAGCCCCGCGGGGTCGAACATCGGACCCCACCGGCGCCTAGCCAGCCAGCCACCGTGGCTATGGACGTCACGGAGCCCGCCCAGCCATTGCAACAATTTGCAATAAGGCACTGGGCGAGCTCAAACACCACCTAAGGGCCACGGGCGGCAGACTTGGGGAAGTCTGCCGCCCAGCACTAGGCCAGAGTCGGTGATGCGGTCGGAGTGTGCCGCGTCCCACTCAGTGGAGGAGAAGAGGGTGCACACCACAGGCACCCTCCAACAGAGCCGGGGGCCGCATAAGGCGGCCCGTCACCGCCGGGGTCGCGGAAGAATGTCTACACGTACCCGTGACCCCGGCAATATGTGATGAGGCGAACACCCGTCTGGTTTTAGTGGGTAGACGTCCTTTTCAGGGCGGAGTCCCACACACCGCGCCGTCCTCCCCGGGGCGGCGTGACGGTGCATAAAGCATTTCCAGACGATAAAAAAAAAAAAAAAAAAAAAAAAAAAGGTTAGGTTAGGTTAGGTTAGGTTAGGTTAGGTTAGGTTAGGTTAGGTTAGGTTAGGTTAGGTTAGGTTAGGTTAGGTTAGGTTAGGTTAGGTTAGGTTAGGTTGGGGTGACAGGTCGGACAACCTCCTCGTGTGCTCCGCGGCTATCAGTCCTTCTCGGATACGTCCGGTGGGAACGGTAGTCGTGGAGCCTGGTTCACCCTGGGCAACTCGAGCAACAACTCTTCCTGCCTTTTGGGGAGTCTTGTTGCTCGTGGCTAATGGTCCGACACCGGGGAAAGGCCCTTTTCAGGGCCATGGGGGGGGAGAACCCCCTGCGAAGCCGCGAGGCCTAGCGGGGGAGAAAAGGCCCTTTTCAGGGCCAGGGGGGGGGCTTCCCGCGAGGCCGTGAGGCTTAGTGGGTGCCTAAGGGGGCGTTGTACCACGTGCGCCTCTGTTTTCAGAGGCCGTAGTGGAGGCGCGAGGGCGGGCCCGGTGTGTACTTACCCTACCACCGGGCAGGCAGTGGGAGTTTTCTTTCCTGCCACCGCCGGAAAAACCGGGGGATGTCTGACATCTCCGGTCGGTCTTGGCTTGGTCGCCTGGGCCGGGAGGAAGACAACCTCCACAAAAATTACTCCGAATCCTAAGTTTCGGCGCCCGGCGAGGGGACGCATGGCCGGGGGGATTGCCTCGGTCGTGAGGGCGCCAACCTCAGCGGACCGGCCGACCCGCTGTTGACTTAGGCTTACCCAGGTACAGGGGGCACTGCCTGGGTGGACCATCCTTTCCCCCATACTCGTGGGAATCTTATGGATAATTCAAATAAAAAAACCCAAACCAATGATGATAAGGGGGGTGCTGCATCCGATACAGGGTCGGCATCGGACGAAGTGATGGTGGTGGACTGCAGCGCGTCGGCGCTCAGTCCGTCACAATTCTGGAGGGAGGGGCGCAAGAGACTGCGCTCAGGAAGTAAGGCGAGTCGTTCGACTTCCGAGTCGGGCGACGAGGCGTCACCAGCCCGGAGGGGGAGAGGCCGTCCTCCCACCACCGGGGAGTACGTGGGGTTGGCGAAAGCGAAGCTGGAGTTGCTCGCCGCCAAGCGCGAAGAGTTTCGCCTTCGCGTGGAAGAGGATGTGAGGGACTTGGTCGATGCGGCCAAGTCGAAACGCGCCAAGCCAGGTGTTGTCCCTGGCACGGAGGGAGAAGCCCGCACTGCAGCCGCTCTCTACGAGCAGGTGGCTGCGGGCCTTAAGGTGGTCCAACACGTGGCCACCAAATCCGGGAATTTAAAGGGCACATTCACACGTAGCCTTAAAGACGCGATGTCTGTCATCGAGGACGCGGCCGGAGAGCTCCGACAGCTATCGGCCTCGGAAGAGAATTCCCGCCTGCAGGAGGAGCTCGCTAAACTGCAGGCGGACAATCGCCGCCTCCAGGCGGAAAATAAGAAATTCCTGGACGAACAGGCCAAGATGCGTCTAGAGCTCGAACAGTTGAAGACCGATGTGGCGGGTATTCGAAAGCCCACCACCACCACCCCGGAGATTCCGCGGCCAG
Organism: Acronicta psi; assembly: GCA_946251955.1. Taxonomy (NCBI): domain Eukaryota; kingdom Metazoa; phylum Arthropoda; class Insecta; order Lepidoptera; family Noctuidae; genus Acronicta; species Acronicta psi. The sequence goes on from OX276477.1 coordinate 14,771,982, forward strand.
CTGAGCCAGATCTGGTTCAGCTGGTCCGCAATGAGATGGCGAGCTTGGCCGCCAGATTTTCAGTTATAGAAGGCAAGATCTTGCGTCCGCCTCTTGCTGGCGATCGTATGGTGAGCCAAGCACCGCCAACGACCTCATACGCGGCGAAGGCTGCCGCGCCACGTGACGCTAACCGCCCACAGGCGGGTGCAGCAAAAGGCGGCCAGAAACCGGCCCCAACTGCCAAGGCACCGAGCCAGAAAGCACCAGCCGCCAAGGCAGCTAGAGTTCCAGTCACGGCTGCCAAGAACACCGGTGCTCCAGCCCCGGCCTCAGCCCCGGCTCCAGCCCCGGCTCCAGTTCAGACTGACGTAGAACCGATGGAGACATCAGAAGCCCCGCGCGAACACCAGGCCGGCCCATCAAAGGCCGCGGCTCCTATGCCCAAGGGGAAAGGAAAAGGGAAGGGTAAGAAGACGGGCGCAAATAACGCGCCTGCACCCGCCCAAAAGAATGCAACGGCTGTCGCTCCCGAAGAGGGCGAGTGGCAGACCGTATCCAAGAAAGGGAAGAAGAAGAAAAAGAGAGGGGGCAAGAAAAAATCAAATAAACTGCGGGCTCCACGCTCTACCGCAGTAGTCATCTCACTGCAGCCGGGCGCGGAAGAGAGGGGCGTGACATATGCCTCTGTCCTGTCCGAGGCCAGGCAGAGCGTGGACCTCGCAGGGATTGGTATTCCGTCACTACGGTTTAAGCGGGCTGTTACCGGCGCCCGCATCCTGGAGATCCCTGGGGCTACTAGCGGCGACAAAGCCGATGCTCTCGCTGAAAAACTCCGGGGATGCCTCAAGGACGAGGATGTTCGCGTCTCCAGGCCCACCAAGTGCGCAGATATGCGCGTTGTGGGTCTGGATGACTCCGTCACACCAGGGGAAGTCGCCAGCGCAGTTGCTCGCATCGGCGGGTGCACCGTCGACGAGACGAAGGTCGGGGAGATCCGGGTCGGCCCTTCCGGCCTCGGATCCGCGTGGCTCCGCTGCCCCGTCGCGGCAGCTAAGAAGCTGGCAGACGCAGGCCACATATTAGTAGGATGGGTGTCCGCCAAGGTGACACTGCTGGAGCCTAGGCCCCTGCAGTGTTACCGATGCCTGTATGGCGGGCACGTGCAACACACCTGCACATCCGACGTCGACCGCAGGGACCTCTGCTACCGATGCAGCCAGCCGGGCCACAAGGCTGGCCAATGCACTGCTGCTCCGCACTGCAGCGTGTGTGCAGCAGAGGGCAAACCTGCGGAACATCGTATTGGCGCGAAGGCCTGCGTCTCCCGCCAGAAGAAGAAGGGCACGCTCGGTGGGGTCCAACACCGGATCCCCCCGACGCGAAGCCAGCCAACGGCCACCATGGCCATGGACGTCACAGAGCCCGCCCAGCCATTGCAACAATTCGCAATAAGGCACTGGGCGTGCACAAACACCACCTAAGGGCCACGGGCGGCAGACTTGGGGAAGTCTGCCGCCCAGCACTAGGCCAGAGTCGGTGATGCGGTCGGAGTGTGCCGCGTCCCACTCAGTGGAGTAGAAGAGGGTGCACACCACATGCACCCTCCCAACAGAGCCGGGGGCCGCATAAGGCGGCCCGTCACCGCCGGGGTCGCGGAAGAATGTCTACACGTACCCGTGACCCCGGCAATATGTGATGAGGCGAACACCTGTCTGTTTTTAGTGGGTAGACGTCCTTTTCAGGGCGGAGTCCCACACACCGCGCCGTCCTCCCCGGGGCGGCGTGACGGTGCATAAAGCATTTTCAGACACAAAAAAAAAAAAAAAAAAAAAAAAAAAAAAAAAAAAAGGTTAGGTTAGGTTAGGTTAGGTTAGGTTAGGTTCAACTGGGCACGTTCGCGTCTCCAGGCCCACCAAGTGCGCAGAGCTGCGCGTTGTGGGTCTGGATGACTCAGTGACCACGGACGAGGTCACGAATGCTGCTGCCCGCATCGGCGAGTGCGCCGCGGGCGAAATAAAAGTCGGGGAGATCCGCGTCGGCCCTTCTGGCCTTGGCTCAGCTTGGCTCCGCTGTCCCGTTGCGGCAGCCAAAAAGCTGGCAGACGCGGGTCATCTACTCGTGGGCTGGGTATCGGCCAAGGTAGCACTGCTAGAGCCTAGGCCCCTGCAGTGCTACCGATGCCTATACGGCGGACATGTCCAGCATACATGTTCGTCGGAGGTGGACCGCAGTGACCTGTGCTACAGGTGCAGCCAGCCAGGTCACAAAGCGGGGCAGTGCACCGCGGACCCGCACTGCAGTCTGTGTGCGGCCGCAGGCAAGAACGCGGGTCATCGAATAGGCGCCAAGACCTGCCTATCCCGCGAAAAACGGAGGGGGAAACCCAGCGGGGTCAGTCAACGGACCCCCCCGGCGCCTAGCCAGCCAGTCACCGTGGCTATGGACGTGTCGGAACCCGCCCAGCCATCACAATAATGGCCCTCGAATTTCTGCAGGCGAATGTCAACCACTGCGGCAGAGCTCAGGATCTCCTGCTCCAGAGTATGGCGCAGTGGTCGATAAACGTGGCCGTAGTGGCAGAGCCACTTTATGTCCCATCTAGGGACAACTGGGCGGGCGACACCGATGGCGTCGTGGCCATCGGGTGTCATTCTTCGACGGGCTCCTCGTTGGTCGTCGTCGACAAACAGCCGGGCTGCGTGGCAGCCATCGTTGGTAGTGTCCTCGTGGTTGGGGTCTACTTCTCGCCCAACAGAGTCCTCGCAGATTTCGAGGCTTTTCTCGGCAACGTGGGGGCTCTGATTGGGCGGAACAGCTCTCGCCCCGTCCTGCTCCTCGGCGACCTCAATGCCAAGTCTGTGGCTTGGGGTTGCCCTGCCACAGATGCGCGCGGCGATGCGCTCGAGGAGTGGGCAGTCGCAACGGGGCTAGTGGTCCTCAACCGCGGGACGGTGCACACGTGCGTGCGGGACAACGGCGGCTCCATCGTAGACGTCTCCTTCGCCAGCACATCTATGGCGCACCGCGCTCAAGGCTGGCGGGTCATGGAGGGTGTGGAGACACTCTCCGATCACCGGTATATCCGGTTCGGGATATCCGCACCCTCGGCGTCCCCCAGCGGCGGGCGCCCGAGTCGCGTCAACCCGACGACCCGGAGGTGGGTCCTGACGCGGCTCGACAGAGACGTCCTAATGGAAGCCGCCATCGTCCAAAGCTGGTTCTCCTCTCCTGAGGACCCGCTGGACGTAGACGCCGAGGCCGACTGGTTCGGGTTCGCAATGTCGCAGATATGCGACGCGGCCATGCCCCGGGCCAGGTCTGTGCCTCAGAGGCGGCAGGTCTACTGGTGGTCCCAGGAGCTGGCGAGCCAGCGCACGACGTGTGCAGCTGCCCGGCGCAGCTATCTGCGGCAGCGTCGACGACGGCCACGCGATCTCTCGGCCGAGGCCCGGCTGCGAGAGGCCCTTGCAGCAGCCAAGGAGGCCTTACAACTCGGCATCAGCCGGGCCAAAGAGGTCGCAAACGAGGAGTTCCTGCGCCTCCTCAACAGCGACCCCTGGGGGCGGCCCTACAAGCTCGCAAGAGCCAAACTCCGGCCTTGGGCGCCCCCTCTGACGGAGACACTCGAGCCCGCTCTGGTCCGAGATGTCGTTGTGGCTCTGTTCCCGGACAGAGCGGGCCACGAGCCCCCGTCCATGGGGTTGCGGAGAGGTGGTAGGGAGGAGGCACCAGAGGAGCCCGTGCCCACAGTGACGGAGGCGGAGCTGGCGGTCGCCGTCGACCGCATGAGCGCCCGGAACACGGCCCCCGGACCCGACGGGATTCCCGGCCGCGCATGGGCGCTGGCCCTCAAGGTCCTGGGGCCCAGAACACGACACCTGTTCACCGGGTGTCTCGAGCAGGGTCGATTCCCCACAGAGTGGAAGACGGGCAGACTGGTCCTCCTGAAGAAAGACGGACGCCCCGCGGATTCGCCTTCCGCGTACCGTCCCATCGTGCTCTTGAACGAGGTGGGAAAACTCTTCGAGCGTATTGTCGCCGCCCGCCTCGTCAAGCACTTGACGCACGTTGGCCCCGACTTGTCCGACAACCAGTTTGGTTTCCGAGCGGGTCGCTCGACCGTTGACGCGATCCTGCGCGTCAAGGCCCGTTCGGAGCAGGCGGTGGAATCCGGGGGGGTGTTGATGGCGGTGTCGCTGGACATCGCCAACGCCTTCAACACCATCCCGTGGAGCTGCATTTTGGCGGCCCTCGAATTCCACCGCACACCGTCGTATCTGCGTCGGCTGGTCGGGGACTATCTCCGTGACCGCGCCATCACCTTTGCGGTCAGGGACGGTACGCACACACGGCCCATGTCCTGCGGTGTTCCACAGGGGTCCGTGTTGGGGCCCCTTCTGTGGAACATCGGCTACGACTGGGTCCTCCGCGGGGCTACTCTCCCGGGTGTCAGCGTCGTGTGTTACGCTGACGACACGCTCGTCCTGGCCCGGGAGAGGGACTACAGGGAGTCTGCCCGTCTGGCGACTGCTGGAACCGCTCAGACAGTGGCGCGCATTCGCCGCTTGGGGCTGGAAGTGGCGTTGAACAAGACGGAGGCGATCTGCTTCCACGGTCCGCGGAAGGCGCCTCCGTCGGGATCCCACATCGTCATCGGTGGGGTCCAGATCGCTGTGAGGCCCGAGCTCAAATACTTGGGCCTCCTACTGGACAGCAGATGGACGTTTAACGCCCACTTCCAGCGCCTAGGCCTGCGTCTCTTAAGCGCGGCCGGGGCGCTCGGTCGGCTACTGCCGAACCTCGGTGGCCCTAACGTCGCGTGCAGGCGGCTATACCTGGGGGTCATACGTTCCATGGCCCTCTACGGTGCCCCTGTCTGGGCCACCGAGGTAACGGAGCGCGGCGCTGCACTGTTGCGGCGGCCGCAGCGTGCGATATCCGTACGGGTCATCCGCGGATATCGCACCATATCGACGGAGGGGGCCTGTTTATTGGCCGGCTCGCTCCCTTGGGACATCGACGCTCGGGTCCTTGCGTCACTCTATACATGGCGCAAGGACACGCTGGGGCGTAGGGGTGGGTACGTCCCGAGGGAGCTGGAGCACCAGAGGCGGCTGCTGCAACGGGCAGCGCAGGAGGAGTGGTCGGCTCGGCTGAGCCGACCGAGTGCAGGCGTCAGGACGGTCGAGGCAGTCCGTCCTGTTCTGACGGACTGGGTGGGCAGGCGTCACGGCGTGCTGACCTTCCGGCTGACACAGGTGCTGTCGGGGCATGGATGCTTCGGCAGTTACCTGTGGCGTATCGCCGGGAGGGAGCCGGACGCCCACTGCCACCACTGTATCAACTGCCCCGAGGACACGGCGCAGCACACGCTCGCGGATTGCCCCGCATGGGCAGAGCAGCGCCGTGTCTTGCGGGCTGCAATAGGGGAGGACCTCGACCTCCCGGCCGTCATCACAGAGATGGTCGGGAGTCCTGACGCCTGGCAAGCGATGGCCTCCTTCTGCGAGGACGTCATCTCGCAGAAGGAGGAGGCGGAGCGTGAGAGGGAGTCCGCTGCCGCCACCCTGCCAATCCGCGCCCGACGTACTGGGCGCAGGAACAGGGCAAACCGTGCCCTGTTCCAACCACCTTAAAGTGGCCACGGGCGGCAGACTTGGGGAAGTCTGTCGCCCAGCACTATGGCCCGAGTAGGCGATGCGGTCGGAGTGTGCCGCGTCCCACTCAGTGGATTGGCAGGAGAGGGGGGTGCACACCACACGCACCCCCCGCACAGAGCCGGGGGCCGCATAGGCGGCCCGTCACCGCCGGGGTCACGGAAGAATGTCCACACGTACCCGTGACCCCGGCCCTAAGGTGATGAGGCGAACACCCGTCTGTTTTTAGTGGGTAGACGTCCTTTTCAGGGCGGAGTCCCACACACCGCGCCGTCCTCCCCGGGGCGGCGTGACGGTGCATAAAGCATTTTCAGACGATAAAAAAAAAAAAAAAAAAAGGTTCAACTGGGCGGGGGTGACAGGTCGGACAACCTCCTCGTGTGCTCCGCGGCTATCAGTCCTTCTCGGATACGTCCGGTGGGAACGGTAGTCGTGGAGCCTGGTTCACCCTGGGCAACTCGGGCAACAACTCTTCCTGCCTTTTGGGGAGTCTTGTTGCTCGTGGCTAATGGTCCGACACCGGGGAAAGGCCCTTTTCAGGGCCATGGGGGGGAGAACCCCCTGCGAAGCCGCGAGGCCTAGCGGGGGAGAAAAGGCCCTTTTCAGGGCCAGGGGGGGGGCTTCCCGCGAGGCCGCGAGGCTTAGTGGGTGCCTAAGGGGGCGTTGTACCACGTGCGCCTCTGTTTTCAGAGGCCGTAGTGGAGGCGCGAGGGCGGGCCCGGTGTGTACTTACCCTACCACCGGGCAGGCAGTGGGAGTTTTCTTTCCTGCCACCGCCGGAAAAACCGGGGGATGTCTGACATCTCCGGTCGGTCTTGGCTTGGTCGCCTGGGCCGGGAGGAAGACAACCTCCACAAAAATTACTCCGAATCCTAAGTTTCGGCGCCCGGCGAGGGGACGCATGGCCGGGGGGATTGCCTCGGTCGTGAGGGCGCCAACCTCAGCGGACCGGCCGACCCGCTGTTGACTTAGGCTTACCCAGGTACAGGGGGCACTGCCTGGGTGGACCATCCTTTCCCCCATACTCGTGGGATATGTTATGGATAAATCAAAAACAAAAAACCAAACTGATGTTCAGGGGGGTGCTGCATCCGATACAGGGTCGGCATCGAGTGATGTGATGGTGGTGGACTGCAGCGCGTTAGCGCTCAGTCCGGCACAATTCTGGAGGGAGGGGCGCAAGCGACTGCGCTCAGGGAGTGTGACGAGTCGCTCGACTTCCGAGTCGGGCGACGAGGCGTCGCCGGCACGGCGGGGGAGAGGCCGACCTCCCACCACCGGGGAGTATGTGGGGCTGGCCAAGGCGAAAGCCGAACTTGTGGCCGCCGAACGCGAAGAACTTCGCCTACGCGTTGAGAAGGATGCGCAGGATTTGGTCGAGGCGGCCAAATCCAAACGCGCGAAGCCGGGTGTTGCCACCGGCTTAGAAGGAGAGGGAGAAGCCCGCACCGCAGCCGCTCTTTACGAGCAGGTGGCTGCGGGCCTGAAGGTGGTCCAGCATGTGGCCACCAAATCCGGAAACTTAAAAGGCACGTTCACGCGCAGCCTTAAAGATGCGATGTCCGTCATCGAAGACGCAGCCGGTGAGCTTCGACAGCTATCGGCTTCTGAAGAGAATAGCCGCCTACAGGAGCAGCTCGTCAAGCTGCAGGCGGACAACCGCCGCCTTCAAGGCGAAAACCAGAAATTCAAGGATGAGCAACACAAAATGCGGCAGGAGGTAGACAAGCTGAAAGCTGACGTCTCGCGGATACAAAATCCATCCGCCTCCGCCCCAGAGACACCGCGGCCCGCTGAGCCAGATCTGGTTCAGCTGGTCCGCACAGAACTGGCAAGTTTGGCTGCCAGGTTCTCCGTGATAGAGGGCAAGATCCTGCGCCCGCCTCTCGCTGGCGATCAGGCGCCGCCCTCATACGCGGCAAAGGCTGCCGCACCACGCGGTGCTAGCCGCTTACCGGCGAATACGACCAAAGGGGGCCAGAAAAAGGCCCCTCCGGCTAGGACACTGCCGGTGGCCAAGACGTCCGGCGTCCCAGCCCCGGACCCTGCCCCGGCTCCATCCGAGACTGAAGCCCCGATGGAAACATCAGAGCCCCTAGCTCCTCCCAGCGAGCCCCAGGCCGGCCCATCTCAGGTGTCGGCTGCCAAGCCCAAAGGGAAGGGGAAGGGGAAAAGAACAAAGATGGACAATGCGCCCGCACCAACACAAGGTGCCGCGACGGCTGCCGCTCGCAAGGAGGGCGAGTGGCAGACTGTCACGAACAAGAAGGGCAAGAAAAAGCGAGGAGGGACGAAAAAGAAGAAGGCGAGCAAGCTGAAGGCACCGCGCTCAACTGCGGTTGTTTTGTCGCTGCAGCCAGGCGCGGAGGAAAGGGGCGTATCTTACGTCTCGGTCCTCCTCAAGGCCAAGCAAAGTGTGGACTTGGCTGGCCTCGGGATCACCTCCCTAAAGTTCAAGCGGGCCATTACTGGCGCCCGCATTTTAGAACTTCCCGGGGCCACGAGCGGCGACAAAGCTGATGCCCTTGCCGCCAAGCTGAGAGGGTGCCTCGACGACGGGGATGTCCGGGTCTCCAGGCCCACGAAGTGCGCGGAGTTACGCGTTGTGGGTCTGGACGACTCCGTGACTGCGACGGAGGTCGCCACCGCGGCCGCCCGCATTGGCGGATGCACTGCCGCAGACATTAAGGTTGGGGAGATCAGGGTCGGCCCTTCCGGCCTCGGCTCCGCTTGGCTCCGCTGTCCTGTCGCGGCAGCCAAGAAGATCGCAGACGCGGGCCATCTACTGGTTGGCTGGGTGTCGGCAAAGGTGACACTGCTGGAGCCTAGGCCCCTGCAGTGTTACCGCTGCCTCCATGGTGGACACGTGCAGCACACATGCACGTCGCAGATAGATCGCAGTGACCTGTGCTACAGATGCAGCCAGCCAGGTCACAAAGCAGGGCAGTGCACGGCGAACCCGCATTGCAGCATGTGTGCTGCCGCCGACAAACCCGCGGGACACCGCATTGGCGCAAAGGCCTGCGTGTCCCGCCAAACGAAGGGCAAGCCGGGCGGGGTCGACCATCGGACCCCCCCGACGCGAAGCCAGCCAACGGCCACCATGGCCATGGACGTGACGGAGCCCGCCCAGCCATTGCAACAATTCGCAATAAGGCACTGGGCGAGCACAAATACCACCTAAGGGCCACGGGCGGCAGACTTGGGGAAGTCTGTCGCCCAGCACTAGGCCAGAGTCGGTGATGCGGTCGGAGTGTGCCGCGTCCCACTCAGTGGAGGAGAAGAGGGTGCACACCACACGCACCCTCCCAACAGAGCCGGGGGCCGCATAAGGCGGCCCGTCACCGCCGGGGTCGCGGAAGAATGTCTACACGTACCCGTGACCCCGGCAATATGTGATGAGGCGAACACCTGTCTGTTTTTAGTGGGTAGACGTCCTTTTCAGGGCGGAGTCCCACACACCGCGCCGTCCTCCCCGGGGCGGCGTGACGGTGCATAAAGCATTTTCAGACACAAAAAAAAAAAAAAAAAAAAAAAAAAAAAAAAAAAAGGTTCAACTGGGCGGGCGACACCGATGGCGTCGTGGCCATCGGATGTCAAGTGTCAACAGGCTCCTCTTTAGTCGTCGTCGACAAAATGCCGGGCTGCGTGGCAGCTATCGTCGGTGGTGTCCTCGCGGTTGGCGTCTACTTCTCGCCCAACAGAGTCCTCGCTGAGTTCGAGGCCTTTCTCGGCAGCGTGGGGGCTCTGATTGGGCGGAACAGCTCTCGCCCCGTCCTGCTCCTCGGCGACCTCAATGCCAAGTCTGTGGCTTGGGGTTGCCCTGCCACAGATGCGCGCGGCGATGCGCTCGAGGAGTGGGCAGTCGCAACGGGGCTAGTAGTACTCAACCGCGGGACAGTGCACACGTGCGTGCGGGACAACGGCGGCTCCATCGTGGACGTCTCCTTCGCCAGCACATCTTTGGCGCACCGCGCTCAAGGCTGGCGGGTCATGGAGGGTGTGGAGACTCTCTCCGACCACCGGTATATCCGGTTCGGGATATCCGCACCCTCAGCGTCCCCCAGCGGCGGGCGCCCGAGTCGCGTCCATCCGACGACCCGGAGGTGGGTCCTGACGCGGCTCGACAGAGACGTTCTCATGGAAGCCGCCATCGTCCAAAGCTGGTTCTCCTCTCCTGAGGACCCGCTGGACGTGGACGCCGAGGCCGACTGGTTCGGGTTCGCAATGTCGCAGATCTGCGACGCGGCTATGCCCCGGGCCAGGTCTGGTCCTCAGAGGCGTCATGTGTATTGGTGGTCCCAGGAGCTGGCGAGCCAGCGCACGACGTGTGCAGCTGCCCGGCGCAGCTATCTGCGGCGGCGTCGACGACGGCCACGCGATCTCTCGGCCGAGGCCCGGCTGCGAGAGGCCCTTGCAGCAGCCAAGGAGGCCCTACAACTCGGCATCAGCCGGGCCAAAGAGGTCGCGAACGAGGAGTTCCTGCGCCTCCTCAACAGCGACCCCTGGGGGCGGCCCTACAAGCTCGCAAGAGCCAAACTGCGGCCTTGGGCGCCCCCTCTAACGGAGACACTCGAGCCCGCTCTGGTCCGAGATGTCGTTTCGGCTCTGTTCCCGGACAGAGCGGGCCACGAGCCCCCGTCTATGGGGTCGCGAAGACGTGGTAGGGAGGAGGCACAAGAGGAGCCTGTACCCGCAGTGACGGAGGCGGAGCTGGCGGTCGCCGTCGACCGCATGAGCGCCCGGAACACGGCCCCCGGACCCGACGGGATTCCCGGCCGCGCATGGGCGCTAGCCCTCAAGGTCCTGGGGCCCAGAACACGACACCTGTTCACCGGGTGTCTCGAGCAGGGTCGATTCCCCACAGAGTGGAAGACGGGCAGACTGGTCCTCCTGAAGAAAGACGGACGCCCCGCGGATTCGCCTTCCGCGTACCGTCCCATCGTGCTGTTGGACGAGGCGGGAAAACTCTTCGAGCGTATTGTCGCCGCCCGCCTCGTCAAGCACCTGACGCACGTTGGCCCCGACCTGTCCGACAACCAGTTTGGTTTCCGAGCGGGTCGCTCGACCGTTGACGCGATCCTGCGCGTCAAGGCCCGCTCGGAGCAGGCGGTGGAATCCGGGGGGGTGTTGATGGCGGTGTCGCTGGACATCGCCAACGCCTTCAACACCATCCCGTGGAGCTGCATTTTGGCGGCCCTTGAATTCCACCGCACACCATCGTATCTGCGTCGGCTGGTCGGGGACTATCTCCGTGACCGCGCCATCACCTTTGCGGTCAGGGACGGTACGCACACACGGCCCATGTCCTGCGGTGTTCCACAGGGGTCCGTGTTGGGGCCCCTCTTGTGGAACATCGGCTATGACTGGGTCCTCCGCGGGGCTACTCTCCCGGGTGTCAGCGTCGTGTGTTACGCTGACGACACGCTCGTCCTGGCCCGGGAGAGGGACTACAGGGAGTCTGCCCGTCTGGCGACTGCTGGAACCGCCCAGACAGTGGCGCGCATTCGCCGCTTGGGGCTGGAAGTGGCGTTGAACAAGACGGAGGCGATCTGCTTCCACGGTCCGCGGAAGGCGCCTCCGTCGGGATCCCACATCACCATCGGTGGGGTCCAGATCGCTGTGAGGCCCGAGTTGAAATACTTGGGCCTCCTACTGGACAGCAGATGGACGTTCAACGCCCACTTCCAGCGCCTAGGCCTGCGTCTCTTAAGCGCGGCCGGGGCGCTCGGTCGGCTATTGCCGAACCTCGGTGGCCCTAACGTCGCGTGCAGGCGGCTATACCTGGGGGTCATACGTTCCATGGCCCTCTACGGTGCCCCTGTCTGGGCCACCGAGGTAACGGAGCGCGGCGCTGCACTGTTGCGGCGGCCGCAGCGTGCGATATCCGTACGGGTCATCCGCGGATATCGCACCATATCGACGGAGGGGGCCTGTGTTTTGGCCGGCTCGCTCCCTTGGGACATCGACGCTCGGGTCCTTGCGTCACTCTATACATGGCGCAAGGACACGCTGGAGCGTAGGGGTGGGTACGTCCCGAGGGAGCTGGAGCACCAGAGGCGGCTGCTGCAACGGGCGGCGCAGGAGGAGTGGTCGGCTCGGCTGAGCCGACCGAGTGCAGGCGTCAGGACGGTCGAGGCAGTCCGTCCTGTTCTGACGGACTGGGTGGGCAGGCGTCACGGCGTGCTGACCTTCCGGCTGACACAGGTGCTGTCGGGGCATGGATGCTTCGGCAGTTACCTGTGGCGTATCGCCGGGAGGGAGCCGGACGCCCACTGCCACCATTGTGTCAACTGCCCCGAGGACACGGCGCAGCATACGCTCGCGGATTGCCCCGCATGGGCAGAGCAGCGCCGTGTCTTACGCAACACTGTAGGGGCGAACCTCGACCTCCCGGCCGTCGTCAGGGAGATGGTCGGGTGTCCTGACGCCTGGCAAGCGATGGCCTCCTTCTGCGAGGACGTCATCTCGCAGAAGGAGGAGGCGGAGCGTGAGAGGGAGTCCGCTGCCGCCACCCTGCCAATCCGCGCCCGACGAACTGGGCGCAGGAACAGGGCAAACCGTGCCCTGTTCCATCCACCTTAAAGTGGCCACGGGCGGCAGACTTGGGGAAGTCTGTCGCCCAGCACTATGGCCCGAGTAGGCGATGCGGTCGGAGTGTGCCGCGTCCCACTCAGTGGATTGGCAGGAGAGGGGGGTGCACACCACACGCACCCCCCCGTACAGAGCCGGGGGCCGCATAGGCGGCCCGTCACCGCCGGGGTCACGGAAGAATGTCCACACGTACCCGTGACCCCGGCCGAAAGGTGATGAGGCGAACACCTGTCTGTTTTTAGTGGGTAGACGTCCTTTTCAGGGCGGAGTCCCACACACCGCGCCGTCCTCCCCGGGGCGGCGTGACGGTGCATAAAGCATTTTCAGACACAAAAAAAAAAAAAAAAAAAAAAAAGGTTAGGTTAGGTTAGGTTAGGTTGGGGTGACAGGTCGGACAACCTCCTCGTGTGCTCCGTGGCTATCAGTCCTTCTCGGATACGTCCGGTGGGAACGGTAGTCGTGGAGCCTGGTTCACCCTGGGCAACTCGGGCAACAACTCTTCCTGCCTTTTGGGGAGTCTTGTTGCTCGTGGCTAATGGTCCGACACCGGGGAAAGGCCCTTTTCAGGGCCATGGGGGGGAGAACCCCCTGCGAAGCCGCGAGGCCTAGCGGGGGAGAAAAGGCCCTTTTCAGGGCCAGGGGGGGAGGCTTCCCGCGAGGCCGCGAGGCTTAGCGGGCAGCGTTGCGCGGCGAAACTCCACGTGTGCCCCTGTATCCAGGGGGCCGTAGTGGAGGCGCGAGGGCGGGCCCGGTGTGTACTCGCACTACCACCGGGCAGGCACAGAAGTTGTCTTCAGTGCCACCGCCGGAAAAACGGGGGGTACCCACCGCCAGCCCTGAGTGTCTGTGGATCAGGTCTCGCGGCTCAGGGTGGGGTGCCCTCCGTCGGTCTTGGCTTGGTCGCCCGGACTGCGGGGAAGACAACCTCGAGACAAAATAACTCCGAATCTCAAGTTCCGGCGCCCGGCGAGGGGATGCATGGCCGGGGGGATTGCCTCGGTCGTGAGGGCGCCAACCTCAGCGGACCGGCCGAACCGCTGTTGAGATAGGCTTACCCGGGTACAGGGGGCACTGCCCGGGTGGACCACTTATTTCCCCCACGCTCGTGGGAATCTTATGGATATTGAACAAACAAAAAACCAAACCAATGATGATAAGGGGGGTGCTGCATCCGATACAGGGTCGGCATCGGACGATGTGATGGTGGTGGACTGCAGCGCGTCAGCGCTCAGTCCATCACGTTTTTGGAGGGAGGGGCGCAAACGTTTGCGCTCGGGGAATGCGACGAGTCGCTCGGCCTCCGAGTCGGGTGACGAGGCGTCGCCGGCCAGGCGTGGGAGAGGACGTCCTCCCACCACTGGGGAATATGTAGGGCTAGCAAAAGCCAAAGCAGATCTTGTTGCTGCCAAGCGGGAAGAATTTCGACTTCGCGCGGAAGAAGACGTGCTGGACTTGGTCACTGCGGCCAAGTCCAAGCGCGTAAAGCCGGGTGATGTCCCCGGCTTAGAAGGAGAAGGCCGCACTGCTTCCGCTCTATATGAGCAGGTTGCGGCAGGATTAAAGGTGGTCCATCATGTGGCCACCAAATCCAACAATTTGAAGGGCACGTTCACCCGTAGCCTAAAGGAGGCGATGGTCCTCATAGAAGGCGCGGCAGATGAACTCCGGCAACTTTCGGCGTCGGAGGAAAATGCCCGCCTTCAAGAGGAACTGATCAAGCTGCAGGCGGATAACCGTCGCCTCCAGACGGAGAACAAAAAGTTCACGGAGGAGCAGGAAAAGATGCGTCGGGAACTAGACCAACTCAAGTCCGACGTGGCGGGGATGAGGCAGCCTTCCGCTCCGGAGGCGCCGCGACCAGCTGAATCTCAGCTGGTCCAGTTATTCAGAACAGAGATGGCGAGTCTGGCCGCCAGATTTTCTGTTATCGAGGGGAAAATTCTACGCCCTCCCCTCGCTGGCGATCGGATAGCGAGCCAAACGCCACCGCCACCTTCATATGCGGCGAAGGCTGCTGCACCACGCGGCGCCAGCTCCAAAAGTACAGGGAAAGGTGGCCAGAAACCGGCCTCTCCGGCCAAAGCACCGAGCACAGGCCAGACGACCCAGGCCACCAAGAAAGCCGGCGCCCCAGCTCCAGCTGCCAAGGCGACCGTCGCTCCAGCTCCGGCTCCAGCCCCGGCCTCTGCCCCGGCTTCAGCCCCGGCTTCATCTCGGACTGACGAGACTCCGATGGAGATATCGGAGCCTCCTAATGAGCCCCAGGCAGGCCCCTCTAAGGCCGCCGCTCCCAAGCCCAAGGGTAAGGGGAAGGGCAAGGGGCAGAACAAGAAGACGGGCACAAACACCGCGCCCGCGCCTGCCCAAGGTGCCTCTACAGCTGCCGCTCCCAAGGAGGGTGAGTGGCAGACTGTGAGCAACAAAAAAGGCAAGAGGAAGAAGAAGCGAGGTGGGGCCAAAAAGACCAACAGACTGCGGGCCCCGCGATCGACCGCAGTCGTCATCTCCCTGCAAGAGGGTGCAGAGGAAAGGGGTGTCACATACGCCTCCATTCTTTCCGAGGCCAAGCAAAACGTGGACTTGGCTGGCCTCGGAATCCCCTCCATAAAGTTTAAGCGGGCCGTCACCGGCGCCCGCATTCTGGAAATTCCCGGAGCAACTAGCGGCGAAAAGGCCGACGCCCTTGCCACTAAGCTCCGGGAATGCCTGAAGGATGAAGACGTACGCGTCTCCAGGCCCACCAAGTGCGCAGAGCTGCGCGTTGTGGGTCTGGATGACTCAGTGACCAAGGACGAGGTCACAAATGCTGCTGCCCGCATCGGCGAGTGCGCCGCGGGCGAAATAAAAGTCGGGGAGATCCGCGTCGGCCCTTCTGGCCTTGGTTCAGCATGGCTCCGCTGTCCCGTCGCGGCAGCCAAAAAGCTGGCAGACGCGGGTCATCTACTCGTGGGCTGGGTATCGGCCAAGGTAGCACTGTTAGAGCCTAGGCCCCTGCAGTGCTACCGATGCCTATACGGCGGACATGTCCAGCATACATGTTCGTCGGAGGTGGACCGCAGTGACCTGTGCTACAGGTGCAGCCAGCCAGGTCACAAAGCGGGGCAGTGCACCGCGGACCCGCACTGCAGTATGTGTGCGGCCGCAGGCAGGAACGCGGGTCATCGAATAGGCGCTAAGACCTGCCTATCCCGCGAAAAACGGAGGGGGAAGTCCAGCGGGGTCAGTCAACGGACCCCCCCGGCGCCTAGCCAGCCAGTCACCGTGGCTATGGACGTGACGGAGCCCGCAGAACCATCACAATAATGGCCCTCGAAGTTCTGCAGGCGAATGTCAACCACTGCGCCAGAGCTCAGGATCTCCTGCTCCAAAGCATGGCGCAGTGGTCGATAAACGTGGCCGTAGTGGCGGAGCCACTATACGTTCCATCTAGGGACAACTGGGCGGGCGACACCGATGGCGTCGTGGCCATCGGTTGTCAAGTGTCAACAGGCTCCTCTTTAGTCGTCGTCGACAAAATGCCGGGCTGCGTGGCAGCTATCGTCGGTGGTGTCCTCGCGGTTGGTGTCTACTTCTCGCCCAACAGAGTCCTCGCAGAGTTCGAGGCTTTTCTCGGCAGCGTGGGGGCTCTGATTGGGCGGAACAGCTCTCGCGCCGTCCTGCTCCTCGGCGACCTCAATGCCAAGTCTGTGGCTTGGGGTTGCCCTGCCACAGATGCGCGCGGCGATGCGCTCGAGGAGTGGGCAGTCGCAACGGGGCTAGTGGTACTCAACCGCGGGACAGTGCACACGTGCGTGCGGGACAACGGCGGCTCCATCGTGGACGTCTCCTTCGCCAGCACATCCTTGGCGCACCGCGCTCTAGGCTGGCGGGTCATGGAGGGTGTGGAGACTCTCTCCGACCATCGGTATATCCGGTTCGGGATATCCGCACCCTCGGCGTCCCCCAGCGGCGGGCGCCCGAGTCGCGTCGATCCGACGACCCGGAGGTGGGTCCTGACGCGGCTCGACAGAGACGTTCTCATGGAAGCCGCCATCGTCCAAAGCTGGTTCTCCTCTCCTGAGGACCCGCTGGACGTGGACGCCGAGGCCGACTGGTTCGGGTTCGCAATGTCGCAGATCTGCGACGCGGCTATGCCCCGAGCCAGGTCTGGTCCTCAGAGGCGTCATGTGTATTGGTGGTCCCAGGAGCTGGCGAGCCAGCGCACGACGTGTGCAGCTGCCCGGCGCAGCTATCTGCGGCAGCGTCGACGACGGCCACGCGATCTCTCGGCCGAGGCCCGGCTGCGAGAGGCCCTTGCAGCAGCCAAGGAGGCCCTACAACTCGGCATCAGCCGGGCCAAAGAGGTCGCGAACGAGGAGTTCCTGCGTCTCCTCAACAGCGACCCCTGGGGGCGGCCCTACAAGCTCGCAAGAGCCAAACTGCGGCCTTGGGCGCCCCCTCTAACGGAGACACTCGAGCCCGCTCTGGTCCGAGATGTCGTTTCGGCTCTGTTCCCGGACAGAGCGGGCCACGACCCCCCGTCCATGGGGTCGCGAAGACGTGGTAGGGAGGAGGCGCAAGAGGAGCCTGTACCCGCAGTGACAGAGGCGGAGTTGGCGGTCGCCGTCGACCGCATGAGCGCCCGGAACACGGCCCCCGGACCCGACGGGATTCCCGGCCGCGCATGGGCGCTGGCCCTCAAGGTCCTGGGGCCCAGAACACGACACCTGTTCACCGGGTGTCTCGAGCAGGGTCGATTCCCCACAGAGTGGAAGACGGGCAGACTGGTCCTCCTGAGGAAGGATGGACGCCCCGCGGATTCTCCCTCCGCGTACCGTCCCATCGTGCTCTTGGACGAGGTGGGAAAACTCTTTGAGCGTATTGTCGCCGCCCGCCTCGTCAAGCACCTGACGCACGTTGGCCCCGACTTGTCCGACAACCAGTTTGGTTTCCGAGCGGGTCGCTCGACCGTTGACGCGATCCTGCGCGTCAAGGCCCGTTCGGAGCAGGCGGTGGAATCCGGGGGGGTGTTGATGGCGGTGTCGCTGGACATCGCCAACGCCTTCAACACCATCCCGTGGAGCTGCATTTTGGCGGCCCTCGAATCCCACCGCACACCGTCGTATCTGCGTCGGCTGGTCGGGGACTATCTCCGTGACCGCGCCATCACCTTTGCGGTCAGGGACGGTACGCACACACGGCCCATGTCCTGCGGTGTTCCACAGGGGTCCGTGTTGGGGCCCCTTCTGTGGAACATCGGCTACGACTGGGTCCTCCGCGGGGCTACTCTCCCGGGTGTCAGCGTCGTGTGTTACGCTGACGACACGCTCGTCCTGGCCCGGGAGAGGGACTACAGGGAGTCTGCCCGTCTGGCGACTGCTGGAACCGCTCAGACAGTGGCGCGCATTCGCCGCTTGGGGCTGGAAGTGGCGTTGAACAAGACGGAGGCGATCTGCTTCCACGGTCCGCGGAAGGCGCCTCCGTCGGGATCCCACATCGTCATCGGTGGGGTCCAGATCGCTGTGAGGCCCGAGCTCAAATACTTGGGCCTCCTACTGGACAGCAGATGGACGTTTAACGCCCACTTCCAGCGCCTAGGCCTGCGTCTCTTAAGCGCGGCCGGGGCGCTCGGTCGGCTACTGCCGAACCTCGGTGGCCCTAACGTCGCGTGCAGGCGGCTATACCTGGGGGTCATACGTTCCATGGCCCTCTACGGTGCCCCTGTCTGGGCCACCGAGGTAACGGAGCGCGGCGCTGCACTGTTGCGGCGGCCGCAGCGTGCGATATCCGTACGGGTCATCCGCGGATATCGCACCATATCGACGGAGGGGGCCTGTTTATTGGCCGGCTCGCTCCCTTGGGACATCGACGCTCGGGTCCTTGCGTCACTCTATACATGGCGCAAGGACACGCTGGAGCGTAGGGGTGGGTACGTCCCGAGGGAGCTGGAGCACCAGAGGCGGCTGCTGCAACGGGCAGCGCAGGAGGAGTGGTCGGCTCGGCTGAGCCGACCGAGTGCAGGCGTCAGGACGGTCGAGGCAGTCCGTCCTGTTCTGACGGACTGGGTGGGCAGGCGTCACGGCGTGCTGACCTTCCGGCTGACACAGGTGCTGTCGGGGCATGGATGCTTCGGCAGTTACCTGTGGCGTATCGCCGGGAGGGAGCCGGACGCCCACTGCCACCATTGTGTCAACTGCCCCGAGGACACGGCGCAGCATACGCTCGCGGATTGCCCCGCATGGGCAGAGCAGCGCCGTGTCTTACGCAACACTGTAGGGGCGAACCTCGACCTCCCGGCCGTCGTCAGGGAGATGGTCGGGTGTCCTGACGCCTGGCAAGCGATGGCCTCCTTCTGCGAGGACGTCATCTCGCAGAAGGAGGAGGCGGAGCGGGAGCGCGAATCCGCTGCCGCCACCCTGCCAATCCGCGCCCGACGTACTGGGCGCAGGAACAGGGCAAACCGTGCCCTGTTCCATCCACCTTAAAGTGGCCACGGGCGGCAGACTTGGGGAAGTCTGTCGCCCAGCACTATGGCCCGAGTAGGCGATGCGGTCGGAGTGTGCCGCGTCCCACTCAGTGGATTGGCAGGAGAGGGGGGTGCACACCACACGCACCCCCCGTACAGAGCCGGGGGCCGCATAGGCGGCCCGTCACCGCCGGGGTCGCGGAAGAATGTCCACACGTACCCGTGACCCCGGCCGAATGGTGATGAGGCGAACACCCGTCTGTTTTTAGTGGGTAGACGTCCTTTTCAGGACGGAGTCCCACACACCGCGCCGTCCTCCCCGGGGCGGCGTGACGGTGCATAAAGCATTTTCAGACGATAAAAAAAAAAAAAAAAAAAAAAAAAAAAGGTTAGGTTAGGTTAGGTTAGGTTAGGTTAGGTTAGGTTAGGTTAGGTTAGGTTAGGTTAGGTTAGGTTAGGTTAGGTTAGGTTAGGTTAGGTTAGGTTAGGTTGGGGTGACAGGTCGGACAACCTCCTCGTGTGCTCCGTGGCTACCAGTCCTTCTCGGATACGTCCGGTGGGAACGGTAGTCGTGGAGCCTGGTTCACCCTGGGCAACTCGGGCAACAACTCTTCCTGCCTTTTGGGGAGTCTTGTTGCTCGTGGCTAATGGTCCGACACCGGGGAAAGGCCCTTTTCAGGGCCATGGGGGGGAGAACCCCCTGCGAAGCCGCGAGGCCTAGCGGGGGAGAAAAGGCCCTTTTCAGGGCCAGGGGGGGGGGCTCCCCGCGAGGCCGTGAGGCTTAGTGGGTGCCTAAGGGGGCGTTGTACCACGTGCGCCTCTGTTTTCAGAGGCCGTAGTGGAGGCGCGAGGGCGGGCCCGGTGTGTACTTACCCTACCACCGGGCAGGCAGTGGGAGTTTTCTTTCCTGCCACCGCCGGAAAAACCGGGGGATGTCTGACATCTCCGGTCGGTCTTGGCTTGATCGCCTGGGCCGGGAGGAAGACAACCTCCACAAAAATTACTCCGAAGCCCAAGTTTCGGCGCCCGGCGAGGGGATGCATGGCCGGGGGGATTGCCTCGGTCGTGAGGGCGCCAACCTCAGCGGACCGGCCGACCCGCTGTTGACTTAGGCTTACCCGGGTACAGGGGGCACTGCCCGGGTGGACCACTTATATCCCCCATACTCGTGGGAACTTATATGGATTCTATAAACTCAAAAAACCAAACCAAAGACGGAGGTGGAGGAGGAGGAGAAGAACGAGGAATGGAGGAGGGCGCCGTATCTGACACTGGTTCGGCGTCGAGTGAAGTTATGATAGTGGAGTGTAGCGCACCTGCGCTCTTACAATCGCAGTTTTGGAGGGAGGGGCGCAAACGCTTGCGCTCGTATGATGCGACGAGTCGCTCGGCCTCTGAGTCGGGTGACGAGGCGTCGCCAGCCCGGAGGGGGAGAGGACGACCTCCCACCACTGGAGAGTATGTTGGGCTGGCCAAAGCTAAGGCAGAGCTTGTGGCCGCCAAAAGAGAAGAGTTTAGGCTCCGCGCGGAGGAGGACGTGCTGGACTTGGTCGCTGAGGCCAAGTCCAAGCGCGTTAAGCCGGGTGACGTCCCCGGCGAAGAAGGCCGAACAGCAGCCGCCCTCTACGAACAAGTGGCGGCAGGATTAAAGGTGGTCCAACACGTGGCCACCAAATCCGGGAATTTAAAGGGCACATTCACACGTAGCCTTAAAGACGCGATGTCTGTCATCGAGGACGCGGCCGGAGAGCTCCGACAGCTATCGGCCTCGGAAGAGAATTCCCGCCTGCAGGAGGAGCTCGCTAAACTGCAGGCGGACAATCGCCGCCTCCAGGCGGAAAATAAGAAATTCCTGGACGAGCAGGCCAAGATGCGGTTAGAGCTCGAACAGTTGAAGACCGATGTGGCGGGTATTCGAAAGCCCACCACCACCACCCCGGAGATTCCGCGGCCAGCTGAGCCAGATCTGGTTCAGCTGGTCCGCAATGAGATGGCGAGCTTGGCCGCCAGATTTTCAGTTATAGAAGGCAAGATCTTGCGTCCGCCTCTTGCTGGCGATCGTATGGTGAACCAAGCACCGCCAACGACCTCATACGCGGCGAAGGCTGCCGCGCCACGTGACGCTAACCGCCCACAGGCGGGTGCAGCAAAAGGCGGCCAAAAACCGGCCCCATCGGCCAAGGCTCCGAACGTGAGCCAGAAAGCCCCGGCGGCTAAGGCGACTGGCACTTCAGCCCCGGCCACAGCCCCGGCCCCAGCCCCGACTTCAGCCGCGGCTCCAGCCCCGGCTCCAGTCCAGACTGACATATCAGCGATGGAGACATCAGATGCCCCGAGCGAGCCCCAGGCCGGCCCATCAAAGGCCGCGGCTCCTATGCCCAAGGGGAAAGGAAAAGGGAAGGGTAAGAAGACGGGCGCAAATAACGCGCCTGCACCCGCCCAAAAGAATGCAACGGCTGCCGCTCCCGAAGAGGGCGATTGGCAGACCGTATCCAAGAAAGGGAAGAAGAAGAAAAAGAGAGGGGGCAAGAAAAAATCAAATAAACTGCGGGCTCCACGCTCTACCGCAGTAGTCATCTCACTGCAGCCGGGCGCGGAAGAGAGGGGCGTGACATATGCCTCTGTCCTGTCCGAGGCCAGGCAGAGCGTGGACCTCGCAGGGATTGGTATTCCGTCACTACGGTTTAAGCGGGCTGTTACCGGCGCCCGCATCCTGGAGATCCCTGGGGCTACTAGCGGCGACAAAGCCGATGCTCTCGCTGAAAAACTCCGGGGATGCCTCAAGGACGAGGATGTTCGCGTCTCCAGGCCCACCAAGTGCGCAGATATGCGAGTTGTGGGTCTGGATGACTCCGTCACACCAGGGGAAGTCGCCAGCGCAGTTGCTCGCATCGGCGGGTGCACCGTCGACGAGACGAAGGTCGGGGAGATCCGGGTCGGCCCTTCCGGCCTCGGATCCGCGTGGCTTCGCTGCCCCGTTGCGGCCGCTAAGAAGCTGGCAGACGCAGGCCACATGCTAGTAGGATGGGTGTCCGCCAAGGTGACACTGCTGGAGCCTAGGCCCCTGCAGTGTTACCGATGCCTGTATGGCGGGCACGTGCAACACACCTGCACATCCGACGTCGACCGCAGGGACCTCTGCTACCGATGCAGCCAGCCGGGCCACAAGGCTGGCCAATGCACTGCTGCTCCGCACTGCAGCGTGTGTGCAGCAGAGGGCAAACCTGCGGAACATCGTATTGGCGCGAAGGCCTGCGTCTCCCGCCAGAAGAAGAAGGGCACGCTCAGTGGGGTCCAACACCGGATCCCCCCGACGCGAAGCCAGCCAACGGCCACCATGGCCATGGACGTCACAGAGCCCGCCCAGCCATTGCAACAATTCGCAATAAGGCACTGGGCGTGCACAAACACCACCTAAGGGCCACGGGCGGCAGACTTGGGGAAGTCTGCCGCCCAGCACTAGGCCAGAGTCGGTGATGCGGTCGGAGTGTGCCGCGTCCCACTCAGTGGAGGAGAAGAGGGTGCACACCACACGCACCCTCCCAACAGAGCCGGGGGCCGCATAAGGCGGCCCGTCACCGCCGGGGTCGCGGAAGAATGTCTACACGTACCCGTGACCCCGGCAATATGTGATGAGGCGAACACCTGTCTGTTTTTAGTGGGTAGACGTCCTTTTCAGGGCGGAGTCCCACACACCGCGCCGTCCTCCCCAGGGCGGCGTGACGGTGCATAAAGCATTTTCAGACACAAAAAAAAAAAAAAAAAAAAAAAAAAAAGGTTAGGTTAGGTTGGGTTAGGTTAGGTTAGGTTAGGTTAGGTTAGGTTAGGTTAGGTTAGGTTAGGTTAGGTTAGGTTAGGTTAGGTTAGGTTAGGTTAGGTTGGGGTGACAGGTCGGACAACCTCCTCGTGTGCTCTGTGGCTATCAGTCCTTCTCGGATACGTCCGGTGGGAACGGTAGTTGTGGAGCCTGGTTCACCCTGGGCAACTCGGGCAACAACTCTTCCTGCCTTTTGGGGAGTCTTGTTGCTCGTGGCTAATGGTCCGACACCGGGGAAAGGCCCTTTTCAGGGCCATGGGGGGGAGAACCCCCTGCGAAGCCGCGAGGCCTAGCGGGGGAGAAAAGGCCCTTTTCAGGGCCAGGGGGGGGTTTCCCGCGAGGCCGCGAGGCTTAGTGGGTGGCTAAGGGGGCGTTGTACCACGTGCGCCTCTGTTTTCAGAGGCCGTAGTGGAGGCGCGAGGGCGGGCCCGGTGTGTACTCACACTACCGCCGGGCAGGCAGTGGGAGTTCTTCTTTCCTGCCACCGCCGGAAAAACCGGGGGATGTCTGACATCTCCGGTCGGTCCTGGCTTGATCGCCTGGGCCGGGAGGAAGACAACCTCCACAAAAATTACTCCGAAGCCCAAGTTTCGGCGCCCGGCGAGGGGATGCATGGCCGGGGGGATTGCCTCGGTCGTGAGGGCGCCAACCTCAGCGGACCGGCCGACCCGCTGTTGACTTAGGCTTACCCAGGTACAGGGGGCACTGCCTGGGTGGACCATCTTTTCCCCCATACTCGTGGGAATCTTATGGATACTTTAAATACAAAAACCCAAACCAATGATGATAAGGGGGGTGCTGCATCCGATACAGGGTCGGCATCGGACGAAGTGATGGTGGTGGACTGCAGCGCGTCAGCGCTTAGTCCATCACGTTTTTGGAGGGAGGGGCGCAAACGTTTGCGCTCGGGGAATGCGACGAGTCGCTCGGCCTCCGAGTCGGGTGACGAGGCGTCGCCGGCAAGGCGTGGGAGAGGACGTCCTCCCACCACAGGAGAATACGTAGGGCTTGCCAAAGCCAAAGCAGATCTTGTTGCTGCCAAGCGGGAAGAATTTCGTCTTCGCGCGGAAGAAGACGTGCTAGACTTGGTCACTGCGGCCAAGTCCAAGCGCGTAAAGCCGGGAGATGTCCCCGGTGGTGAAGGCCGCACTGCTTCCGCTCTCTATGAGCAGGTGGCGGCAGGGTTAAAGGTGGTCCATCATGTGGCCACCAAATCCAACAATTTAAAGGGTACGTTCACTCGTAGCCTAAAGGAGGCGATGGCCCTCATCGAGGGCGCGGCAGATGAACTCCGGCAACTCTCGGCGTCGGAGGAAAATGCCCGCCTTCAAGAGGAACTGACAAAGCTGCAGGCGGACAACAGCCGTCTCCAGACGGAGAACAAAAAGTTCACCGAGGAGCAGGAGAAGATGCGTCGGGAGCTAGACCAGCTCAAGTCCGACGTGGCGGGAATGAGGCAGCCTTCCGCTCCGGAGGCGCCGCGACCAGCTGAATCTCAGCTGGTTCAGCTATTTAGAACAGAGATGGCGAGTCTGGCCGCCAGATTCTCTGTTATCGAGGGGAAAATTCTACGCCCTCCCCTCGCTGGCGATCGGATAACGAGCGAAGCGCCACCGCCGCCTTCATACGCGGCGAAGGCTGCTGCACCACGCGGTGCCAGCTCTAAAACTGCAGGGAAAGGTGGCCAGAAACCGGCCCCTCCTGCCAAAGCACCGAGCACAGGCCAGACGGCCCAGGCCGCCAAGAAAGCCGGCGCCCCAGCTCCAGCTGCCAAGGCGACCGTCGCTCCAGCTCCGGCTCCAGCCCCGGCTCCAGCCCCGGCCCCAGCCTCGGAAGAAGCACCCATGGAGACATCACCCAGCGAGCCCCAGCCTAGCCCATCAAAGGCTGCGGCTACGAAGCCCAAGGGGAAAGGGAAGGGAAAGGGCAAAACTACGAAGACGACGGGTGCAAGCAACGTGCCAGCGTCAACTCAGGGCGCCGTGACAGCTGCCGCTCCCAGGCAGGGCGAGTGGCAGACTGTCACGAACAAAAAAGGGAAGAAGAAGAGGAAGCGAGGTGGGACCAAAAAGGCCAACAAGCTGCGGGCTCCACGCTCTACCGCAGTAGTCATTTCACTGCAGCCTGGCGCGGAGGAGAGGGGCGTGTCATATGCCTCTGTCCTGTCCGAGGCCAGGCAGAGCGTGGACCTTGCTGGCATAGGGATCCCCTCAATTCGATTTAAGCGGGCCGTTACCGGCGCCCGCATCTTAGAAATACCCGGAGCGTCGAGCGGAGATAAGGCCGATGCCCTCGCTGAAAAGCTACGGGGATGCCTTAAGGGCGAGGATGTACGCGTCTCCAGGCCCACCAAATGCGCAGAGCTGCGCGTTGTGGGGCTGGACGACTCAGTAACCACGGACGACGTCACGAGTGCTGCTGCCCGCATCGGCGAGTGCGCCGCGGGTGAAATAAAAGTCGGGGAGATCCGCGTCGGCCCTTCTGGCCTCGGGTCTGTGTGGCTCCGCTGTCCAGTCGCGGCAGCCAAAAAGATCGCAGACGCGGGTCATCTCCTCGTCGGCTGGGTGTCGGCCAGGGTGGCACTGCTAGAGCCTAGGCCCCTGCAGTGCTACCGTTGCCTGTACGGCGGGCACGTGCAGCATACGTGCTCGTCCGACGTGGACCGCAGTGACCTGTGCTACAGGTGCAGCCAGCCAGGTCACAAAGCGGGGCAATGTACCGCAGATCCACACTGCAGTATGTGTGCAGCCGCAGGTAAGAACGCGGGACACCGAATAGGCGCCAAGACCTGCCTATCCCGCGAGAAACGGAAGGGCAAGCCCGGCGGGGTCGACCATCGGACCCCCCCGACGCGAAGCCAGGCATCGTCCGCCGTTGCCATGGACGTCACGGAGCCCGCCCAGCCATCGCCATCGCAAGAATTTGCAATAAGGCACTGGGCGTGCACAAATACCACCTAAGGGCCACGGGCGGCAGACTTGGGGAAGTCTGCCGCCCAGCACTAGGCCAGAGTCGGTGATGCGGTCGGAGTGTGCCGCGTCCCACTCAGTGGAGGAGAAGAGGGTGCACACCACACGCACCCTCCCAACAGAGCCGGGGGCCGCATAAGGCGGCCCGTCACCGCCGGGGTCGCGGAAGAATGTCTACACGTACCCGTGACCCCGGCAATATGTGATGAGGCGAACACCTGTCTGTTTTTAGTGGGTAGACGTCCTTTTCAGGGCGGAGTCCCACACACCGCGCCGTCCTCCCCGGGGCGGCGTGACGGTGCATAAAGCATTTTCAGACACAAAAAAAAAAAAAAAAAAAAAAAAAAAAAAAAAAGGTTAGGTTAGGTTAGGTTAGGTTAGGTTAGGTTAGGTTAGGTTAGGTTAGGTTAGGTTAGGTTAGGTTAGGTTAGGTTAGGTTAGGTTAGGTTAGGTTAGGTTAGGTTAGGTTGGGGTGACAGGTCGGACAACCTCCTCGTGTGCTCCGTGGCTACCAGTCCTTCTCGGATACGTCCGGTGGGAACGGTAGTCGTGGAGCCTGGTTCACCCTGGGCAACTCGGGCAACAACTCTTCCTGCCTTTTGGGGAGTCTTGTTGCTCGTGGCTAATGGTCCGACACCGGGGAAAGGCCCTTTTCAGGGCCATGGGGGGGAGAACCCCCTGCGAAGCCGCGAGGCCTAGCGGGGGAGAAAAGGCCCTTTTCAGGGCCAGGGGGGGGGCTTCCCGCGAGGCCGTGAGGCTTAGTGGGTGCCTAAGGGGGCGTTGTACCACGTGCGCCTCTGTTTTCAGAGGCCGTAGTGGAGGCGCGAGGGCGGGCCCGGTGTGTACTTACCCTACCACCGGGCAGGCAGTGGGAGTTTTCTTTCCTGCCACCGCCGGAAAAACCGGGGGATGTCTGACATCTCCGGTCGGTCTTGGCTTGGTCGCCTGGGCCGGGAGGAAGACAACCTCCACAAAAATTACTCCGAATCCTAAGTTTCGGCGCCCGGCGAGGGGACGCATGGCCGGGGGGATTGCCTCGGTCGTGAGGGCGCCAACCTCAGCGGACCGGCCGACCCGCTGTTGACTTAGGCTTACCCGGGTACAGGGGGCACTGCCCGGGTGGACCACTTATATCCCCCATACTCGTGGGAACTGTATGGATTCATTAAACAAAAACCCAAAAGACGTAGGAGGAGGAGAAGGAGAGGAGAGACGAATGGAGGAGGACGCCGCATCTGACACAGGTTCGGCGTCAAGCGATGTGATGGTGGTCGAGTGTAGCGTGCCTGCGCTCTCACCGTCCCAGTTTTGGAGGGAGGGGCGCAAACGCCTGCGCTCAGGAGATGCGACGAGTCGCTCGGCTTCCGAGTCGGGTGACGAGGCGTCGCCAGCCCGGAGGGGGAGAGGCCGTCCTCCCACCACCGGGGAGTACGTGGGGCTTGCGAAAGCCAAGGCGGAATTAGTCGCCGCAAAACGCGAGGAGTTTCGGCTCCGAGCGGAAGAGGACGTGCTGGACTTGGTAGCTGCAGCCAAGTCTAAGCGCGTCAAGCCGGGTGACGTCCCCGGCAGTGAAGGTGAAGGCCGCACAGCAGCTGCTCTCTACGAGCAGGTTGCGGCGGGTTTGAAGGTGGTCCATCATGTGGCCACCAAATCAAATAATCTGAAGGGCACTTTTACGCGCAGCCTGAAGGACGCGATGGCCCTCATTGAAGGTGCGGCGGACGAGCTCCGGCAGCTCTCGGCTTCAGAGGAGAATTCCCGCCTGCAGGAGGAGCTCTCCAAACTGCAGGCAGACAACCGCCGCCTCCAAGCCGAGAACAAGAAGTTCACCGACGAGCAGGCGAAGATGCGCCGGGAGCTCGAGCAGCTAAAGGCAGATGTGGCGGTTATTCGTCAGCCCTCTGTCCAGGAGACACCACGGCCAGCTGAGCCAGATCTGGTTCAGCTGGTCCGTACCGAAATGGCGAGTCTGGCCGCCCGGTTTTCCGTCATAGAGGGAAAGATCCTGCGCCCGCCCCTTGCTGGCGATCGCTTGGCGCACCAGTCGCAGGCGCCAACTTCTTACGCAGCAAAGGCTGCCGCGCCACGCGGTGCTAGCCGCCCGCAGGCAGGTGCAACAGGAAGTGGCCAGAAACAGGCCCCTCTGGCAAAGAAGACAAGCCAAGGCCAGAAAGCTCCGGCGGCGAAGGCAGCCGGCGCTCAGTCTCAGGCCTCGACTGCCAAGGCAACTGGTGCTACGGCTCCAGCTCCAGCACCAGCTCCAGCCCCGGCTCCATCCCAGGCTGAAACCCCAATGGAGACATCGGAGTCTCTAGCCCCCCCCAGCGAGCCACAAGCCGGCCCATCTCAGGCTGCGGCTCAAAAGCCCAAGGCAAAGGGGAAGGGGAAAGGAAAGAGGACGGGCACAGGCAATACGCCCGCGCCCGCTCAAGGCGCCCCGACAGCTGCCGCTCGCAAGGAGGGCGAGTGGCAGACTGTCACCAACAAGAAGGGCAACAAGAAGAAGAAGCGAGGCGGAGCTAAAAGGAACAGCAGACTGCGGGCTCCACGATCTACCGCAGTCGTCATTTCCCTGCAAGAGGGTGCAGAAGAGAGGGGCGTTACATACGCCTCCATCCTTTCCGAGGCCAAACAAAACGTGGACCTGGCTGGCCTCGGAATCCCCTCCTTAAAATTCAAGCGGGCAATCACCGGCGCCCGAATTCTGGAAATCCCCGGAGCGTCGAGCGGCGACAAGGCCGATGCCCTCGCTGAAAAGCTCCGGGGATGCCTCAAGGACGAGGATGTTCGCGTCTCCAGGCCCACCAAGTGCGCAGAGCTGCGCATTGTAGGCCTGGATGATTCAGTGACCACACATGAGGTCACAAATGCTGCCGCCCTTATCGGCGAGTGCGCCGCGGGTGATATTAGAGTCGGGGAGATCCGGGTCGGCCCTTCTGGCCTCGGGTCCGCATGGCTCCGCTGCCCCGTCGCGGCAGCTAAGAAGCTGGCAGACGCAGGCCACATATTAGTAGGATGGGTGTCCGCCAAGGTGACACTGCTGGAGCCTAGGCCCCTGCAGTGTTACCGATGCCTGTATGGCGGGCACGTGCAGCACACTTGCACATCCGACGTCGACCGCAGGGACCTCTGCTACCGATGCAGCCAGCCGGGCCACAAGGCTGGTCAGTGCACCGCTGCTCCGCACTGCAGCGTGTGTGCAGCAGAGGGCAAACCTGCGGAACACCGTATCGGCGTGAAGGCCTGCGTCTCCCGCCAGAAGAAGAAGGGCACGCTCAGTGGGGTCCAACACCGGATCCCCCCGACGCGAAGCCAGCCAACGGCCACCATGGCCATGGACGTCACAGAGCCCGCCCAGCCATTGCAACAATTCGCAATAAGGCACTGGGCGTGCACAAACACCACCTAAGGGCCTCGGGCGGCAGACTTGGGGAAGTCTGCCGCCCAGCACTAGGCCAGAGTCGGTGATGCGGTCGGAGTGTGCCGCGTCCCACTCAGTGGAGGAGAAGAGGGTGCACACCACACGCACCCTCCCAACAGAGCCGGGGGCCGCATAAGGCGGCCCGTCACCGCCGGGGTCGCGGAAGAATGTCTACACGTACCCGTGACCCCGGCAATATGTGATGAGGCGAACACCTGTCTGTTTTTAGTGGGTAGACGTCCTTTTCAGGGCGGAGTCCCACACACCGCGCCGTCCTCCCCGGGGCGGCGTGACGGTGCATAAAGCATTTTCAGACACAAAAAAAAAAAAAAAAAAAAAAGGTTAGGTTAGGTTAGGTTAGGTTAGGTTAGGTTAGGTTAGGTTAGGTTAGGTTAGGTTAGGTTAGGTTAGGTTAGGTTAGGTTAGGTTAGGTTAGGTTGAGTGGAGGCGCGGAGGGCGGGCCCGGTGTGTACTCACACTACCACCGGGCAGGCACAGAAGTCGTCTTCAGTGCCACCGCCGGAAAACCGGGGGGTATCTTCCGCCAGCCCTGAGTGTCTGTGGATCAGGTCTCGCGGCTCAGGGTGGGGTACCCTCCGTCGGTCTTGGCTTGGTCGCCCGGACCGCGGGGAAGGCAACCTCGTACAAAATGCCTCCGAATCCCAAGTTTCGGCGCCCGGCGAGGGGACGCATGGCCGGGGGGATTGCCTCGGTCGTGAGGGCGCCAACCTCAGCGGACCGGCCGACCCGCTGTTGTATATAGGCTTACCCAGGTACAGGGGGCACTGCCTGGGTGGACCACCCTATCCGCCATGCTCGTGGGAATCTTATGGATAATTCAAATAATAAAACCCAAACCAATGACGATAAGGGGGGTGCCGCATCCGATACAGGGTCGGCATCGGACGACGTGATGGTGGTGGACTGCAGCGCGTCAGCGCTCAGTCCATCACGTTTTTGGAGGGAGGGGCGCAAACGTTTGCGCTCGGGGAATGCGACGAGTCGCTCGGCCTCTGAGTCGGGTGACGAGGCGTCGCCGGCCAGGCGTGGGAGAGGACGTCCTCCCACCACCGGCGAGTACGTGGGGCTGGCGAAAGCGAAGTTGGAGTTGCTCGCCGCCAAGCGCGAAGAATTCCGTCTTCGCGTTGAAGAGGACGTGAGGGACTTGGTCGATGCGGCCAAGTCGAAACGCACTAAACCAGGAGTTGTCCCTGGCAAGGAAGGTGAAGCCCGCACTGCAGCCGCTCTCTACGAGCAGGTGGCTGCGGGCCTTAAGGTGGTCCAACACGTGGCCACCAAATCAGGCAACCTTAAGGGGACTTTTACTCGGAGCCTTAAGGACGCGATGGCCGTCATTGAAGACGCGGCCGGTGAGCTCCGTCAGCTCTCGGCTACAGAGGAAAATGCCCGCCTGCAGGAGGAACTGTCCAAACTGCAGGCGGACAACCGCCGCCTCCAGGGCGAGAATAATAAATTTAAAGAGGAGCAGGAGCGAATGCGTCGGGAGCTCGACCAACTGAAGTCCGACGTGGCAGGCATCAGGCAGCCATCCGCCCCTCAGACACCGCGGCCAGCTGAGCCAGACCTGGTTCAGCTGGTCCGTAATGAAATGGCAAGTTTGGCTGCTCGGTTTTCGGTTATTGAGGGGAAGATACTGCGCCCGCCCCTCGCGGGTGACAGGAACACGAGCCAAGCGCCGACGCCGCCTTCATACGCGGCTAAGGCTGCTGCGCCACGTGGCGCTAACCAGGCAAAAGGCGGCCAAAAACAGGCCCCTCCGGCCAAGAAAACCAATCAAGGCCAGAAGGCCCCGACGGCTACCAAAGCGACCGGCGCCCCAGTCCCAACTTTGGCCCCGGTTCCAGCACAGGACGAGGTAGCTCCGATGGAAACATCGGAGCCTCCGAGCGAGCCACAAGCCGGCCCATCAAAGGCTGTGGCTCCCAAGGGTACTAAGGGAAAGGGAAAGGGGAAAACCACCCAGAAGTCGGGCACAAACAACGCGCCTGCACCAACACAAGGTGCCGTGACAGCTGCCGCTCCTAAGGAGGGTGAGTGGCAGACTGTCACGAACAAAAAGAGCAAAAAGAAGAAAAAGCGAGGAGGTGCAAAAAAGAGGGCAAATAAACTGCGGGCTCCACGGTCTACCGCAGTTGTTATCACGCTTCAACCGGGAGCCGAGGAGAGGGGCATCACGTACGCCACTGTCCTCTCCGAGGCTAAACAAAGCGTGAACCTTGCCGAAATAGGTATACCCTCGCTCCAATTTAAGAGAGCAGTGACTGGTGCTAGAATTCTACAGGTACCCGGAGCAACGAGCGGCGACAAAGCCGATGTGCTTGCAGCAAAGCTCCGGGAATGCCTAAATAGCGACGATATACGGGTCTCCAGGCCCACGAAATGCGCGGAGTTACGCGTTGTGGGTCTGGATGACTCCGTCACACCAGGGGAAGTCGCCAGCGCAGCTGCTCGCATCGGCGGGTGCACCGTAGACGAGGCGAAGGTCGGGGAGATCCGGGTCGGCCCTTCCGGCCTCGGATCCGCATGGCTCCGCTGCCCCGTCGCGGCAGCTAAGAAGCTGGCAGACGCAGGCCACATACTAGTAGGATGGGTGTCCGCCAAGGTGACACTGCTGGAGCCTAGGCCCCTGCAGTGTTACCGATGCCTGTATGGCGGGCACGTGCAGCACACCTGCACATCCGACGTCGACCGCAGGGACCTCTGCTACCGATGCAGCCAGCCGGGCCACAAGGCTGGCCAATGCACCGCTGCTCCGCACTGCAGCGTGTGTGCGGCAGAGGGAAAACCTGCGGAACACCGTATCGGCGCGAAGGCCTGCGTCTCCCGCCAGAGGAAGAAGGGGAAGCCCGGCGGGGCCGGAATTCGGACCCCCCCGGCGCCTAGCCAGCCATCAACTACCGAGGCGATGGACGTGGTGGAGTCCGCCAAGACAGCACAATAATGGCCCTAGAAGTGCTTCAGGCGAATGTCAACCACTGCGCCAGAGCTCAGGATCTCCTGCTCCAAAGTATGGCGCAGTGGTCGATAAACGTGGCCGTAGTGGCGGAGCCACTATATGTCCCTTCCAGGGACAACTGGGCGGGCGACACCGATGGCGTCGTGGCCATCGGGTGTCAGACTTGTACGGGTTCCTCGTTGGTTGTCGTCGATAAAATGCCGGGCTGCGTGGCAGCTATCGTCGGTGGTGTCCTCGCGGTTGGCGTCTACTTCTCGCCCAACAGAGTCCTCGCAGAGTTCGAGGCTTTTCTCGGCAACGTGGGGGCTCTGATTGGGCGGAACAGCTCTCGCCCCGTCCTGCTCCTCGGCGACCTCAATGCCAAGTCTGTGGCTTGGGGTTGCCCTACCACAGATGCGCGCGGCGATGCGCTCGAGGAGTGGGCAGTCGCAACGGGGCTAGTGGTGCTCAACCGCGGGACAGTGCACACGTGCGTGCGGGACAACGGCGGCTCCATCGTGGACGTCTCCTTCGCCAGCACATCTTTGGCGCACCGCGCTCAAGGCTGGCGGGTCATGGAGGGTGTGGAGACTCTCTCCGATCACCGGTATATCCGGTTCGGGATATCCGCACCCTCGGCGTCCCCCAGCGGCGGGCGCCCGAGTCGCGTCAACCCGACGACCCGGAGGTGGGTCCTGGCGCGGCTCGATAGAGACGTTCTCATGGAAGCCGCCATCGTCCAAAGCTGGTTCTCCTCTCCTGAGGACCCGCTGGACGTGGACGCCGAGGCCGACTGGTTCGGGTTCGCAATGTCGCAAATCTGCGACGCGGCTATGCCCCGGGCCAGGTCTGGTCCTCAGAGGCGGCATGTGTATTGGTGGTCCCAGGAGCTGGCGAGCCAGCGCACGACGTGTGCAGCTGCCCGGCGCAGCTATCTGCGGCAGCGTCGACGACGGCCACGCGATCTCTCGGCCGAGGCCCGGCTGCGAGAGGCCCTTGCAGCAGCCAAGGAGGCCCTACAACTCGGCATCAGCCGGGCCAAGGAGGTCGCGAACGAGGAGTTCCTGCGCCTCCTCAACAGCGACCCCTGGGGGCGGCCCTACAAGCTCGCAAGAGCCAAACTGCGGCCTTGGGCGCCCCCGCTAACGGAGACACTCGAGCCCGCTCTGGTCCGAGATGTCGTTTCGGCTCTGTTCCCGGACGGAGCGGGCCACGAGCCCCCGTCCATGGGGTCGCGGAGACGTGGTAGGGAGGAGGCGCAAGAGGAGCCTGTACCCGCAGTGACGGAGGCGGAGCTGGCGGTCGCCGTCGACCGCATGAGCGCCCGGAACACGGCCCCTGGACCCGACGGGATTCCCGGCCGCGCGTGGGCGCTAGCCCTCAAGGTCCTGGGGCCCAGAACACGACACCTGTTCACCGGGTGTCTCGAGCAGGGTCGATTCCCAACCCATTGGAAGACGGGCAGACTGGTCCTCTTGAAGAAGGACGGACGCCCCGCGGATTCGCCTTCCGCGTACCGTCCCATCGTGCTGTTGGACGAGGCGGGAAAACTCTTCGAGCGTATTGTCGCCGCCCGCCTCGTCAAGCACCTGACGCACGTTGGCCCCGACCTGTCCGACAACCAGTTTGGTTTCCGAGCGGGTCGCTCGACCGTTGACGCGATCCTGCGCGTCAAGGCCCGCTCGGAGCAGGCGGTGGAATCCGGGGGGGTGTTGATGGCGGTGTCGCTGGACATCGCCAACGCCTTCAACACCATCCCATGGAGCTGCATTTTAGCGGCCCTCGAATTCCACCGCACACCGTCGTATCTGCGTCGGCTGGTCGGGGATTATCTCCGTGACCGCGCCATCACCTTTGCGGTCAGGGACGGTACGCACACACGGCCCATGTCCTGCGGTGTTCCACAGGGGTCCGTGTTGGGGCCCCTCTTGTGGAACATCGGCTACGACTGGGTCCTCCGCGGGGCTACTCTCCCGGGTGTCAGCGTCGTGTGTTACGCTGACGACACGCTCGTCCTGGCCCGGGAGAGGGACTACAGGGAGTCTGCCCGTCTGGCGACCGCTGGCACCGCCCAGACAGTGGCGCGCATTCGCCGCTTGGGGTTGGAAGTGGCGTTGAACAAGACGGAGGCGATCTGCTTCCACGGTCCGCGGAAGGCGCCTCCGTCGGGATCCCACATCGTCATCGGTGGGGTCCAAATCGCTGTCAGGCCCGAGCTGAAATACTTGGGCCTCCTACTGGACAGTCGGTGGACGTTCAACGCCCACTTCCAGCGCCTTGGCCTGCGCCTCTTGAGCGCGGCCGGTGCGCTCGGTCGGCTTTTGCCCAACCTCGGTGGCCCTAACGTCGCGTGCAGGCGGCTATACCTGGGGGTCATTCGCTCGATGGCCCTCTACGGTGCCCCTGTCTGGGCCACCGAGGTGACGGAGCGCGGCGCTGCACTGTTGCGGCGGCCGCAGCGTGCGATATCCGTACGGGTCATCCGCGGATATCGCACCATATCG
This sequence comes from Acronicta psi, assembly GCA_946251955.1. Taxonomy (NCBI): domain Eukaryota; kingdom Metazoa; phylum Arthropoda; class Insecta; order Lepidoptera; family Noctuidae; genus Acronicta; species Acronicta psi. The sequence continues at coordinate 14,806,327 of OX276477.1, forward strand.
ACGGAGGGGGCCTGCGTGTTGGCCGGCTCGCTCCCTTGGGACATCGACGCTCGGGTCCTTGCGTCACTCTATACATGGCGCAAGGACACGCTGGAGCGCAGGGGTGGGTATGTCCCGAGGGAGCTGGAGCACCAGAGGCGGCTGCTGCAACGGGCAGCGATGGAGGAGTGGTCGGCGCGATTGAGCCGACCGAGTGCAGGCGTCAGGACGGTCGAGGCAGTCCGTCCTGTACTGACGGACTGGGTGGGCAGGCGTCACGGCGTGCTGACCTTCCGGCTGACACAGGTGCTGTCGGGGCATGGATGCTTCGGCAGTTACCTGTGGCGTATCGCCGGGAGGGAGCCGGACGCCCACTGCCACCATTGTGTCAACTGCCCCGAGGACACGGCGCAGCATACGCTCGCGGATTGCCCCGCATGGGCAGAGCAGCGCCGTGTCTTACGCAACTCTGTAGGGGCGAACCTCGACCTCCCGGCCGTCGTCAGGGAGATGGTCGGGTGTCCTGACGCCTGGCAAGCGATGGCCTCCTTCTGCGAGGACGTCATCTCGCAGAAGGAGGAGGCGGAGCGTGAGAGGGAGTCCGCTGCCGCCACCCTGCCAATCCGCGCCCGACGAACTGGGCGCAGGAACAGGGCAAACCGTGCCCTGTTCCATCCACCTTAAAGTGGCCACGGGCGGCAGACTTGGGGAAGTCTGTCGCCCAGCACTATGGCCCGAGTAGGCGATGCGGTCGGAGTGTGCCGCGTCCCACTCAGTGGATTGGCAGGAGAGGGGGGTGCACACCACACGCACCCCCCGTACAGAGCCGGGGGCCGCATAGGCGGCCCGTCACCGCCGGGGTCACGGAAGAATGTCCACACGTACCCGTGACCCCGGCCCTAAGGTGATGAGGCGAACACCCGTCTGTTTTTAGTGGGTAGACGTCCTTTTCAGGGCGGAGTCCCACACACCGCGCCGTCCTCCCCGGGGCGGCGTGACGGTGCATAAAGCATTTTCAGACGATAAAAAAAAAAAAAAAAAAAAAAAAAAAAAAAAAAAAAAAAGGTTAGGTTAGGTTAGGTTAGGTTAGGTTAGGTTAGGTTAGGTTAGGTTAGGTTAGGTTAGGTTAGGTTAGGTTAGGTTAGGTTAGGTTGGGGTGACAGGTCGGACAACCTCCTCGTGTGCTCCGTGGCTATCAGTCCTTCTCGGATACGTCCGGTGGGAACGGTAGTCGTGGAGCCTGGTTCACCCTGGGCAACTCGGGCAACAACTCTTCCTGCCTTTTGGGGAGTCTTGTTGCTCGTGGCTAATGGTCCGACACCGGGGAAAGGCCCTTTTCAGGGCCATGGGGGGGAGAACCCCCTGCGAAGCCGCGAGGCCTAGCGGGGGAGAAAAGGCCCTTTTCAGGGCCAGGGGTGGGGCTTCCCGCGAGGCCGTGAGGCTTAGTGGGTGCCTAAGGGGGCGTTGTACCACGTGCGCCTCTGTTTTCAGAGGCCGTAGTGGAGGCGCGAGGGCGGGCCCGGTGTGTACTTACCCTACCACCGGGCAGGCAGTGGGAGTTTTCTTTCCTGCCACCGCCGGAAAAACCGGGGGATGTCTGACATCTCCGGTCGGTCTTGGCTTGGTCGCCTGGGCCGGGAGGAAGACAACCTCCACAAAAATTACTCCGAATCCTAAGTTTCGGCGCCCGGCGAGGGGACGCATGGCCGGGGGGATTGCCTCGGTCGTGAGGGCGCCAACCTCAGCGGACCGGCCGACCCGCTGTTGACTTAGGCTTACCCGGGTACAGGGGGCACTGCCCGGGTGGACCACTTATATCCCCCATACTCGTGGGACTAGTATGGAATATATTACGAAAACCAAAAAACCAAAAGACGTTGAGGGGGGTGCCGCATCCGATACCGGGTCGGCATCGAGTGAGGTGATGGTGGTGGACTGCAGCACGGTAGAGCTCAGTCCGTCACAATTCTGGAGAGAGGGGCGCAAGCGACTGCGCTCGGGGAGTGGGACGAGTCGCTCGGCTTCCGAGTCGGGCGACGAGGCGTCACCGGCACGGCGGGGGAGAGGCCGACCTCCCACCACCGGCGAGTATGTGGGGCTGGCCAAGGCGAAAGCCGAACTCCTGGCCGCCCAGCGCGAGGAACTACGCCTTCGCGTAGAACAGGACGCGCAAGACTTGGTCGAGGCGGCCAAGTCCAAACGCGCGAAGCCGGGTGTCGTCACCGGCTTAGAAGGAGAGGGAGAAGGCCGCACCGCAGCCGCTCTTTACGAGCAGGTGGCTGCGGGCCTTAAGGTGGTCCAGCATGTGGCCACCAAATCAGGCAATCTCAAGGGAACATTCACCCGAAGCCTAAAAGAAGCAATGGCAGTCATTGAGGCTGCAGCCGGCGAGCTCCGTCAGCTCTCGGCATCGGAAGAAAACAGTCGCCTGCAGGAAGAGTTGTCCAAACTGCAGGCTGACAATCGCCGCCTCCAGGGCGAAAATAGGAAATTTAAACAAGAGCAGGAAAAAATGCGGCAGGAGGTAGACAAGCTGAAAGCTGACGTCTCGCGGATACAAAATCCATCCGCCTCCGCCCCAGAGACACCGCGGCCCGCTGAGCCAGATCTGGTTCAGCTGGTCCGCACAGAACTGGCAAGTTTGGCTGCCAGGTTCTCCGTGATAGAGGGCAAGATCCTGCGCCCGCCTCTCGCTGGCGATCAGGCGCCGCCCTCATACGCGGCAAAGGCTGCCGCACCACGCGGTGCTAGCCGCTTACCGGTGAATACAACCAAAGGGGGCCAGAAAAAGGCCCCTCCGGCTAGGACACTGCCGGTGGCCAAGACGTCCGGCGTCCCAGCCCCGGACCCTGCCCCGGCTCCATCCGAGAATGAAGCCCCGATGGAAACATCAGAGCCCCTAGCTCCTCCCAGCGAGCCCCAGGCCGGCCCATCTCAGGTGTCGGCTGCCAAGCCCAAAGGGAAGGGGAAGGGGAAAAGATCAAAGAAGGACAATGCGCCCGCACCAACACAAGGTGCCGCGACGGCTGCCGCTCGCAAGGAGGGCGAGTGGCAGACTGTCACGAACAAGAAGGGCAAGAAAAAGCGAGGAGGGACGAAAAAGAAGAAGGCGAGCAAGCTCAAGGCACCGCGCTCAACTGCGGTTGTTTTATCGTTGCAGCCAGGCGCGGAGGAGAGGGGCGTATCCTATGTCTCTGTCCTCCTCAAGGCCAAGCAAAGTGTGGACTTGGCTGGCCTCGGGATCACCTCCCTCAAGTTCAAGCGGGCCGTTACTGGCGCCCGCATCCTTGAAATTCCCGGGGCCACGAGCGGCGACAAGGCCGATGCCCTCGCCGCCAAACTCAGAGGGTGCCTTGACGACGGGGATGTCCGGGTCTCCAGGCCCACGAAATGCGCGGAGTTACGCGTTGTGGGTCTGGACGATTCCGTGACTGCGGCGGAGGTCGCCGCCGCGGCTGCCCGCATTGGCGGTTGCACCGCCGCAGAAATAAAGGTTGGGGAGATCCGGGTCGGCCCTTCCGGCGTCGGCTCCGCGTGGCTCCGCTGTCCTGTTGCGGCAGCCAAGAAGGTTGCAAACGCGGGCCACTTACTGGTAGGCTGGGTGTCGGCCAAGGTGACACTGTTGGAGCCCAGGCCCCTTCAGTGCTACCGATGCCTGTACGGCGGGCACGTACAGCACACGTGCTCGTCCGAGGTCGACCGCAGCGACCAATGCTATCGCTGCAGCCAGAGGGGCCACAAGGCCGGGCAGTGTACTGCCGACCCACATTGCAGCGTGTGCGCTGCAGAAGGAAAACCCGCGGGACACCGCATTGGCGCCAAGGCCTGCGTGTCCCGCCAAAAGAAGGGAAAGCGCGGTGGGGTCGAACACCAGACCCCCCCGACGCGAAGCCAGGCATCGTCCGCCGTTGCCATGGACGTCACGGAGCCCGCCCAGCCATCGCCATCGCAACAATTTGCAATAAGGCACTGGGCGAGCTCAAACACCACCTAAGGGCCACGGGCGGCAGACTTGGGGAAGTCTGCCGCCCAGCACTAGGCCAGAGTCGGTGATGCGGTCGGAGTGTGCCGCGTCCCACTCAGTGGAGGAGAAGAGGGTGCACACCACAGGCACCCTCCAACAGAGCCGGGGGCCGCATAAGGCGGCCCGTCACCGCCGGGGTCGCGGAAGAATGTCTACACGTACCCGTGACCCCGGCAATATGTGATGAGGCGAACACCCGTCTGGTTTTAGTGGGTAGACGTCCTTTTCAGGGCGGAGTCCCACACACCGCGCCGTCCTCCCCGGGGCGGCGTGACGGTGCATAAAGCATTTCCAGACGATAAAAAAAAAAAAAAAAAAAAAAAAAGGTTAGGTTAGGTTAGGTTAGGTTAGGTTAGGTTAGGTTAGGTTAGGTTAGGTTAGGTTAGGTTAGGTTAGGTTAGGTTAGGTTAGGTTAGGTTAGGTTGGGGTGACAGGTCGGACAACCTCCTCGTGTGCTCCGTGGCTATCAGTCCTTCTCGGATACGTCCGGTGGGAACGGTAGTCGTGGAGCCTGGTTCACCCTGGGCAACTCGGGCAACAACTCTTCCTGCCTTTTGGGGAGTCTTGTTGCTCGTGGCTAATGGTCCGACACCGGGGAAAGGCCCCTTTTCAGGGCCATGGGGGGGAGAACCCCCTGCGAAGCCGCGAGGCCTAGCGGGGGAGAAAAGGCCCTTTTCAGGGCCAGGGGGGGGAGGCTTCCCGCGAGGCCGCGAGGCTTAGCGGGCAGCGTTGCGCGGCGAAACTCCACGTGTGCCCCTGTATCCAGGGGGCCGTAGTGGAGGCGCGAGGGCGGGCCCGGTGTGTACTCGCACTACCACCGGGCAGGCACAGAAGTTGTCTTCAGTGCCACCGCCGGAAAAACGGGGGGTACCCACCGCCAGCCCTGAGTGTCTGTGGATCAGGTCTCGCGGCTCAGGGTGGGGTGCCCTCCGTCGGTCTTGGCTTGGTCGCCCGGACTGCGGGGAAGACAACCTCGACACAAAATCACTCCGAAGCCCAAGTTTCGGCGCCCGGCGAGGGGATGCATGGCCGGGGGGATTGCCTCGGTCGTGAGGGCGCCAACCTCAGCGGACCGGCCGAACCGCTGTTGACATAGGCTTACCCAGGTACAGGGGGCACTGCCTGGGTGGACCATCTTTTCCCCCATACTCGTGGGATATGTTATGGATACTCAAACAAAAAACCAAACCGACGTTCAGGGGGGTGCTGCATCCGATACCGGATCAGCATCGGACGATGTGATGGTGGTGGACTGCAGCGCGTCGGCGCTCAGTCCGTCACAATTCTGGAGGGAGGGGCGCAAGAGACTGCGCTCAGGAAGTAAGACGAGTCGTTCGACTTCCGAGTCGGGCGACGAGGCGTCACCAGCCCGGAGGGGGAGAGGCCGTCCTCCCACCACCGGGGAGTACGTGGGGTTGGCGAAAGCGAAGCTGGAGTTGCTCGCCGCCAAGCGCGAAGAGTTTCGCCTTCGCGTGGAAGAGGATGTGAGGGACTTGGTCGATGCGGCCAAGTCGAAACGCGCCAAGCCAGGTGTTGTCCCTGGCACGGAGGGAGAAGCCCGCACTGCAGCCGCTCTCTACGAGCAGGTGGCTGCGGGCCTTAAGGTGGTCCAACACGTGGCCACCAAATCAGGCAACCTTAAGGGGACTTTTACTCGGAGCCTTAAGGACGCGATGGCCGTCATTGAAGACGCGGCCGGTGAGCTCCGTCAGCTCTCGGCTACAGAGGAAAATGCCCGCCTGCAGGAGGAGCTGTCCAAACTGCAGGCGGACAACCGCCGCCTCCAGGGCGAGAATAATAAATTTAAGGAAGAACAGGAGCGAATGCGTCGGGAGCTCGACAAACTGAAGTCCGACGTGGCAGGCATCAGGCAGCCATCCGCCCCTCAGACACCGCGGCCAGCTGAGCCAGACCTGGTTCAGCTGGTCCGTAATGAAATGGCGAGCTTGGCCGCCAGATTTTCAGTTATAGAAGGCAAGATCTTGCGCCCGCCTCTTGCCGGCGATCGTATGGTGAGCCAAGCACCGCCGCCACCTTCATACGCGGCGAAGGCTGCCGCGCCACGTGGCGCCAACCGCCTACCGGCGAACACGACCAAAGGTGGCCAGAAACCGGCCCCTTCGGCAAAGGCACAGACCTCAGGCCAGAAAGCCTCGGCCGCCAAGCTGACCGGCGTCCCAGCCCCGGCCGCCAAGACAGTCGACGCCCCAGCTCCGACTGCCAAGGCGGCCAACGCTCCAGCCCCGACCGCTTCAGCTCAGGACACGGAAACACCAATGGAGACACTCCCCAGCGAGCCCCAGGCCGGCCCATCAGAGGCGGCGGCTCCTAAATCCAAGGGGAAAGGAAAAGGGAAAAGCAAGAACTCCAAACAAACGGATGTGAACAGCACGCCAGCTCCTACCCAAGGTGCCGTGACAGCTGCCGCTCCCAAGGAGGGCGAGTGGCAGACTGTCACAAACAGGAAGAACAAGAGAAAGAAGAAGCGGGGAGGGGCGAAGAAAAAGAAGAATAACGGACTGCGGGCTCCACGCTCAACCGCAGTCGTCATTTCACTGCAGCCGGGCGCGGAGGAGAGGGGCATATCGTATGCCTCCATCCTGTCCGAGGCTAGGCAGAGTGTAGACCTAGCTGGCATAGGGATCCCCTCCCTCCGTTTCAAGCGGGCCATCACTGGCGCCCGCATTCTGGAAATTCCCGGAGCAACTAGCGGCGACAAGGCCGATGCTCTTGCCGCAAAGCTCCGGGAATGTCTCAAGGAAGACGATGTCCGGGTCTCCAGGCCAACGAAATGCGCGGAGTTACGCGTTGTGGGCCTGGATGACTCCGTGACTGCGGCAGAAGTCGCTTGCGCTGCTGCCCGCATCGGTGAATGTACCGTCGAAGAGACGAAGGTCGGGGAGATCCGCGTCGGCCCTTCTGGCCTCGGTTCAGTATGGCTCCGCTGTCCCGTCGCGGCAGCCAAAAAGCTGGCAGACGCGGGTCATCTACTCGTCGGCTGGGTATCGGCCAAGGTAGCACTGCTAGAGCCTAGGCCCCTGCAGTGCTACCGATGCCTATACGGCGGACATGTCCAGCATACATGTTCGTCGGAGGTGGACCGCAGTGACCTGTGCTACAGGTGCAGCCAGCCAGGTCACAAAGCGGGGCAGTGCACCGCGGATCCGCACTGCAGTATGTGTGCGGCCGCAGGCAAGAACGCGGGTCATCGAATAGGCGCCAAGACCTGCCTATCCCGCGAAAAACGGAGGGGGAAGCCCAGCGGGGTCAGTCAACGGACCCCCCCGGCGCCTAGCCAGCCAGTCACCGTGGCTATGGACGTGTCGGAGCCCGCCCAGCCATCGCCATCGCAACAATTTGCAATAAGGCACTGGGCGTGCACAAATACCACGTAAGGGCCACGGGCGGCAGACTTGGGGAAGTCTGTCGCCCAGCACTAGGCCAGAGTCGGTGATGCGGTCGGAGTGTGCCGCGTCCCACTCAGTGGAGGAGAAGAGGGTGCACACCACAGGCACCCTCCCAACAGAGCCGGGGGCCGCATAAGGCGGCCCGTCACCGCCGGGGTCGCGGAAGAATGTCTACACGTACCCGTGACCCCGGCAATATGTGATGAGGCGAACACCTGTCTGTTTTTAGTGGGTAGACGTCCTTTTCAGGGCGGAGTCCCACACACCGCGCCGTCCTCCCCGGGGCGGCGTGACGGTGCATAAAGCATTTTCAGACACAAAAAAAAAAAAAAAAAAAAAAAAAAAAAAAAAAAGGTTAGGTTAGGTTAGGTTAGGTTAGGTTAGGTTAGGTTAGGTTAGGTTAGGTTAGGTTAGGTTAGGTTAGGTTAGGTTAGGTTAGGTTAGGTTAGGTTAGGTTAGGTTAGGTTAGGTTAGGTTAGGTTAGGTTAGGTTAGGTTAGGTTAGGTTAGGTTAGGTTAGGTTAGGTTAGGTTAGGTTAGGTTAGGTTAGGTTAGGTTAGGTTAGGTTAGGTTAGGTTAGGTTAGGTTAGGTTAGGTTAGGTTAGGTTAGGTTAGGTTAGGTTAGGTTAGGTTAGGTTAGGTTAGGTTAGGTTAGGTTAGGTTAGGTTAGGTTAGGTTAGGTTAGGTTAGGTTAGGTTAGGTTAGGTTAGGTTAGGTTAGGTTAGGTTAGGTTAGGTTAGGTTAGGTTAGGTTAGGTTAGGTTAGGTTAGGTTAGGTTAGGTTAGGTTAGGTTAGGTTAGGTTAGGTTAGGTTAGGTTAGGTTAGGTTAGGTTAGGTTAGGTTAGGTTAGGTTAGGTTAGGTTAGGTTAGGTTAGGTTAGGTTAGGTTAGGTTAGGTTAGGTTAGGTTAGGTTAGGTTAGGTTAGGTTAGGTTAGGTTAGGTTAGGTTAGGTTAGGTTAGGTTAGGTTAGGTTAGGTTAGGTTAGGTTAGGTTAGGTTAGGTTAGGTTAGGTTAGGTTAGGTTAGGTTAGGTTAGGTTAGGTTAGGTTAGGTTAGGTTAGGTTAGGTTAGGTTAGGTTAGGTTAGGTTAGGTTAGGTTAGGTTAGGTTAGGTTAGGTTAGGTTAGGTTAGGTTAGGTTAGGTTAGGTTAGGTTAGGTTAGGTTAGGTTAGGTTAGGTTAGGTTAGGTTAGGTTAGGTTAGGTTAGGTTAGGTTAGGTTAGGTTAGGTTAGGTTAGGTTAGGTTAGGTTAGGTTAGGTTAGGTTAG
>OX276477.1:14817500-14827500 GCA_946251955.1 Acronicta psi
GCATGGCTCCTCTTTTTATTCTTTCCATGGACGGTTCAACGGGCGCGAACAAAGTTCCCTCTGGTGAGTGGTGGGTCGTACCATCTTGCTCCTCTTCTTTTTCTCGGCCTCAATTGCAACCTGACGATGACAATCATCGTCTAGGTTGCATTGGTTCTCCGGATAAAAGGTTTTTGATGCTTTTCGGTCTTTTGAAAACTGGTTTTCCCCATCCCTCACCATCGGTGATCGTTTTCTCTCCTTCAGGACCACAGTGGCGCCTTTAGCAGTACTGGACGGTAGAGCGCGCTAGCGCGTCCCACCGTCTCCGGACAGGGCACTCCGGGCTGAAAGCGTCGTGGTCGGTCTGAGCGTTTTTGGCAGTCCTGCAATTACTGCAACTGGGCGGCTTCCCGGTCTGACGGGCGGGGCAGTCTGATCGCAGATGATCAGGGTCACCGCAATGCGAGCACTTTTGTTCCCCGTCGGTGCACATTTTCCTGCCGTGACCGAAGCCGAGGCATCTAGTGCATTGGATCAGCGGACTCTGATCGAGTACGCGGATCCTCTGCATGTCGATGTAGGCTCGACCGGCTTCGGTCAGTCGCTGCCACACCGGTGGGGAGACTTGTACTACCACGTGGTTTTCCAGGGGGTTCCTGGCCCGCCTCCGGTATCTTACGGTGGCCCTGACCTGCTCCGCCTCTACCCCCTGCAGGAGGTGCGAGTTCTGACTAAGGATGGCCCTGGCGATGTCGTCATCCGTGTTGTATGACAGCACGTCTAACAACACCACCAGGGGGTCCTTGTTAACCGCATCCTCGACCGTAAGTCCTGCCGAGGAGCCGCTCAGCCTGCTCTTGACCGCCTCGAGTTCGTTCCTATTTAGGCACCCCACAACAACCTTTTGGTCTTTCGCCTTTCGTACCCTGTCTACGCGAATACACGTTTTCTTGGCGTCCACTGCGGTCCTGATCTTCTCAATTATGGTGGTGCTCGTGTCCATGACGTCATTCGATGTCACTATAACAGAGTGCATCGGTGACGGGACGACTGCTGCTGCTCTGGCGTATGTTTCTTGGCCTGCGGGGGGGATCACGGGTGAAGGGGCCATAGGGCGTGTTCCCTCGAGGCTCTTGATTTGGTCGGAGAGTGTGCGTGTATAGAGCGCACACTCTTCTAACTTCTCCCTAGTTTCCCCCATCGCCGCCATTAGAGCTTCCCTGTTGGTTTCTTCCGAGCACTCTTTTCCTTTCCCTTCTTCTTCTTTCCCCCCTTCTTCCTTTCTAGTCTTAGTTCTTTCCGCATCCCCCTCCTTTACCAGCTGGTACAGACGGTCTAGCGCTGCCAGCACCTCAGCCTTTATGTCCGCCCGCAGGTTCCGAGAGTTGCTGAGGCTCAGTTTTGCCTTATTCAGGCATGCTCTGGCCTCAGCAACTCGAGACGGGTAGACCGGCTTCGTTGGAGGGCTTTTCAGACCGTCTATACTACGCCTGCTCTCCTGTAATGGTCTGTTCTCGTGAGTGAGAGTGGGGGCCGTTTTGAGTTTTGGCTTGAGCAGAGCCCCTAAGGGTTCTGCCTTCGCGGACGGTGCACTGCTTGGTTTGGGTTCTTGCTTACCAGTTTCCCACTCCCCTACACTGCGCCTGACGCTGGAAGTTGGCACTGGTCCAGCCTTCTCAGCTTTGTCTGGAGAAGCAGCGCCGCTGTCTTTCTTGACGGGGGTGCGGTGTGCCACAAACATGTTTTAATTTGCTATATAGAATACAATAAGACAACACAATATTAAAATAGGTCCCCAAAAAGGTGGCTGTAAATATTGTAAAATAGAATGAGTAAATTGACAATTTTTAAAATAGAAACTTTGTCCCAATAAGGACTGTGTAAATAATTATGAATACTATAAAATTAGTCTTAAAACCTTAGTCCCAATAGGGAACTGAGTTATGTTGTATGTATATTATAATTTGTTTTAAAAGTCAATAGACGATTTAAAAAGTCAAAAACTTGGTTCCCAATAGGGGGAACTGTGTAAATTTAAGATAGTGTTCAAATAAAACAATATCGTCTATGTTTTATTCCAGTGGACATTTGGACGGGTACCCAACCACCAAAACTGTACTTCACGTGTTCTGTAGGTCACGAGAAACCGCCTGTGTGCGAAGACAGTTCAAAACAAAAAAAGTTAATTTTTTGTGATTTGCCGAAAATCCACCTGGCCAATCACCACAGGGTGGGTGGGTGGGCGATTTTTTCGAATTTTCTCGAATGAAACGCCCACTTGTGGGGTACCAATAGATGCGGGCCGCCGAGCACTACACGACTGTGTAGTTTTCGGGGGTAGGTTGAGAGGAAAAATCGAGAAAAATCGCGGAAAAACTGTGAATTTTGTAGAATTTAAAGTGTTTTTGCTATGTTTGTTATAATAATAATTTTGTTTTTCAGGTCGCGATCTCCGGGATGCACGGCTGAAGCGGATTTGCAGAATTACAAATGAAATTTTTGTCGAAATTAATAAGGAAAGTGAAAATTTTGGAAAACCTAAGTGAAAATTTAAAAGTGAAAATTTTCGCGTCCAATTGCGTGGAGGGGTGCCTGGTAGGTGTAAGTGACCGAATTGACAATTTTAAGGGTCGAAAACCGCGTCCAAATAGGTTATATAGTTTTCGGTTAGGTTAGGTTAGGTTAGGTTAGGTTAGGTTAGGTTAGGTTAGGTTAGGTTAGGTTAGGTTAGGTTAGGTTAGGTTAGGTTAGGTTAGGTTAGGTTAGGTTAGGTTAGGTTAGGTTAGGTTAGGTTAGGTTAGGTTAGGTTAGGTTAGGTTAGGTTAGGTTAGGTTAGGTTAGGTTAGGTTAGGTTAGGTTAGGTTAGGTTAGGTTAGGTTAGGTTAGGTTAGGTTAGGTTAGGTTAGGTTAGGTTAGGTTAGGTTAGGTTAGGTTAGGTTAGGTTAGGTTAGGTTAGGTTAGGTTAGGTTAGGTTAGGTTAGGTTAGGTTAGGTTAGGTTAGGTTAGGTTAGGTTAGGTTAGGTTAGGTTAGGTTAGGTTAGGTTAGGTTAGGTTAGGTTAGGTTAGGTTAGGTTAGGTTAGGTTAGGTTAGGTTAGGTTAGGTTAGGTTAGGTTAGGTTAGGTTAGGTTAGGTTAGGTTAGGTTAGGTTAGGTTAGGTTAGGTTAGGTTAGGTTAGGTTAGGTTAGGTTAGGTTAGGTTAGGTTAGGTTAGGTTAGGTTAGGTTAGGTTAGGTTAGGTTAGGTTAGGTTAGGTTAGGTTAGGTTAGGTTAGGTTAGGTTAGGTTAGGTTAGGTTAGGTTAGGTTAGGTTAGGTTAGGTTAGGTTAGGTTAGGTTAGGTTAGGTTAGGTTAGGTTAGGTTAGGTTAGGTTAGGTTAGGTTAGGTTAGGTTAGGTTAGGTTAGGTTAGGTTAGGTTAGGTTAGGTTAGGTTAGGTTAGGTTAGGTTAGGTTAGGTTAGGTTAGGTTAGGTTAGGTTAGGTTAGGTTAGGTTAGGTTAGGTTAGGTTAGGTTAGGTTAGGTTAGGTTAGGTTAGGTTAGGTTAGGTTAGGTTAGGTTAGGTTAGGTTAGGTTAGGTTAGGTTAGGTTAGGTTAGGTTAGGTTAGGTTAGGTTAGGTTAGGTTAGGTTAGGTTAGGTTAGGTTAGGTTAGGTTAGGTTAGGTTAGGTTAGGTTAGGTTAGGTTAGGTTAGGTTAGGTTAGGTTAGGTTAGGTTAGGTTAGGTTAGGTTAGGTTAGGTTAGGTTAGGTTAGGTTAGGTTAGGTTAGGTTAGGTTAGGTTAGGTTAGGTTAGGTTAGGTTAGGTTAGGTTAGGTTAGGTTAGGTTAGGTTAGGTTAGGTTAGGTTAGGTTAGGTTAGGTTAGGTTAGGTTAGGTTAGGTTAGGTTAGGTTAGGTTAGGTTAGGTTAGGTTAGGTTAGGTTAGGTTAGGTTAGGTTAGGTTAGGTTAGGTTAGGTTAGGTTAGGTTAGGTTAGGTTAGGTTAGGTTAGGTTAGGTTAGGTTAGGTTAGGTTAGGTTAGGTTAGGTTAGGTTAGGTTAGGTTAGGTTAGGTTAGGTTAGGTTAGGTTAGGTTAGGTTAGGTTAGGTTAGGTTAGGTTAGGTTAGGTTAGGTTAGGTTAGGTTAGGTTAGGTTAGGTTAGGTTAGGTTAGGTTAGGTTAGGTTAGGTTAGGTTAGGTTAGGTTAGGTTAGGTTAGGTTAGGTTAGGTTAGGTTAGGTTAGGTTAGGTTAGGTTAGGTTAGGTTAGGTTAGGTTAGGTTAGGTTAGGTTAGGTTAGGTTAGGTTAGGTTAGGTTAGGTTAGGTTAGGTTAGGTTAGGTTAGGTTAGGTTAGGTTAGGTTAGGTTAGGTTAGGTTAGGTTAGGTTAGGTTAGGTTAGGTTAGGTTAGGTTAGGTTAGGTTAGGTTAGGTTAGGTTAGGTTAGGTTAGGTTAGGTTAGGTTAGGTTAGGTTAGGTTAGGTTAGGTTAGGTTAGGTTAGGTTAGGTTAGGTTAGGTTAGGTTAGGTTAGGTTAGGTTAGGTTAGGTTAGGTTAGGTTAGGTTAGGTTAGGTTAGGTTAGGTTAGGTTAGGTTAGGTTAGGTTAGGTTAGGTTAGGTTAGGTTAGGTTAGGTTAGGTTAGGTTAGGTTAGGTTAGGTTAGGTTAGGTTAGGTTAGGTTAGGTTAGGTTAGGTTAGGTTAGGTTAGGTTAGGTTAGGTTAGGTTAGGTTAGGTTAGGTTAGGTTAGGTTAGGTTAGGTTAGGTTAGGTTAGGTTAGGTTAGGTTAGGTTAGGTTAGGTTAGGTTAGGTTAGGTTAGGTTAGGTTAGGTTAGGTTAGGTTAGGTTAGGTTAGGTTAGGTTAGGTTAGGTTAGGTTAGGTTAGGTTAGGTTAGGTTAGGTTAGGTTAGGTTAGGTTAGGTTAGGTTAGGTTAGGTTAGGTTAGGTTAGGTTAGGTTAGGTTAGGTTAGGTTAGGTTAGGTTAGGTTAGGTTAGGTTAGGTTAGGTTAGGTTAGGTTAGGTTAGGTTAGGTTAGGTTAGGTTAGGTTAGGTTAGGTTAGGTTAGGTTAGGTTAGGTTAGGTTAGGTTAGGTTAGGTTAGGTTAGGTTAGGTTAGGTTAGGTTAGGTTAGGTTAGGTTAGGTTAGGTTAGGTTAGGTTAGGTTAGGTTAGGTTAGGTTAGGTTAGGTTAGGTTAGGTTAGGTTAGGTTAGGTTAGGTTAGGTTAGGTTAGGTTAGGTTAGGTTAGGTTAGGTTAGGTTAGGTTAGGTTAGGTTAGGTTAGGTTAGGTTAGGTTAGGTTAGGTTAGGTTAGGTTAGGTTAGGTTAGGTTAGGTTAGGTTAGGTTAGGTTAGGTTAGGTTAGGTTAGGTTAGGTTAGGTTAGGTTAGGTTAGGTTAGGTTAGGTTAGGTTAGGTTAGGTTAGGTTAGGTTAGGTTAGGTTAGGTTAGGTTAGGTTAGGTTAGGTTAGGTTAGGTTAGGTTAGGTTAGGTTAGGTTAGGTTAGGTTAGGTTAGGTTAGGTTAGGTTAGGTTAGGTTAGGTTAGGTTAGGTTAGGTTAGGTTAGGTTAGGTTAGGTTAGGTTAGGTTAGGTTAGGTTAGGTTAGGTTAGGTTAGGTTAGGTTAGGTTAGGTTAGGTTAGGTTAGGTTAGGTTAGGTTAGGTTAGGTTAGGTTAGGTTAGGTTAGGTTAGGTTAGGTTAGGTTAGGTTAGGTTAGGTTAGGTTAGGTTAGGTTAGGTTAGGTTAGGTTAGGTTAGGTTAGGTTAGGTTAGGTTAGGTTAGGTTAGGTTAGGTTAGGTTAGGTTAGGTTAGGTTAGGTTAGGTTAGGTTAGGTTAGGTTAGGTTAGGTTAGGTTAGGTTAGGTTAGGTTAGGTTAGGTTAGGTTAGGTTAGGTTAGGTTAGGTTAGGTTAGGTTAGGTTAGGTTAGGTTAGGTTAGGTTAGGTTAGGTTAGGTTAGGTTAGGTTAGGTTAGGTTAGGTTAGGTTAGGTTAGGTTAGGTTAGGTTAGGTTAGGTTAGGTTAGGTTAGGTTAGGTTAGGTTAGGTTAGGTTAGGTTAGGTTAGGTTAGGTTAGGTTAGGTTAGGTTAGGTTAGGTTAGGTTAGGTTAGGTTAGGTTAGGTTAGGTTAGGTTAGGTTAGGTTAGGTTAGGTTAGGTTAGGTTAGGTTAGGTTAGGTTAGGTTAGGTTAGGTTAGGTTAGGTTAGGTTAGGTTAGGTTAGGTTAGGTTAGGTTAGGTTAGGTTAGGTTAGGTTAGGTTAGGTTAGGTTAGGTTAGGTTAGGTTAGGTTAGGTTAGGTTAGGTTAGGTTAGGTTAGGTTAGGTTAGGTTAGGTTAGGTTAGGTTAGGTTAGGTTAGGTTAGGTTAGGTTAGGTTAGGTTAGGTTAGGTTAGGTTAGGTTAGGTTAGGTTAGGTTAGGTTAGGTTAGGTTAGGTTAGGTTAGGTTAGGTTAGGTTAGGTTAGGTTAGGTTAGGTTAGGTTAGGTTAGGTTAGGTTAGGTTAGGTTAGGTTAGGTTAGGTTAGGTTAGGTTAGGTTAGGTTAGGTTAGGTTAGGTTAGGTTAGGTTAGGTTAGGTTAGGTTAGGTTAGGTTAGGTTAGGTTAGGTTAGGTTAGGTTAGGTTAGGTTAGGTTAGGTTAGGTTAGGTTAGGTTAGGTTAGGTTAGGTTAGGTTAGGTTAGGTTAGGTTAGGTTAGGTTAGGTTAGGTTAGGTTAGGTTAGGTTAGGTTAGGTTAGGTTAGGTTAGGTTAGGTTAGGTTAGGTTAGGTTAGGTTAGGTTAGGTTAGGTTAGGTTAGGTTAGGTTAGGTTAGGTTAGGTTAGGTTAGGTTAGGTTAGGTTAGGTTAGGTTAGGTTAGGTTAGGTTAGGTTAGGTTAGGTTAGGTTAGGTTAGGTTAGGTTAGGTTAGGTTAGGTTAGGTTAGGTTAGGTTAGGTTAGGTTAGGTTAGGTTAGGTTAGGTTAGGTTAGGTTAGGTTAGGTTAGGTTAGGTTAGGTTAGGTTAGGTTAGGTTAGGTTAGGTTAGGTTAGGTTAGGTTAGGTTAGGTTAGGTTAGGTTAGGTTAGGTTAGGTTAGGTTAGGTTAGGTTAGGTTAGGTTAGGTTAGGTTAGGTTAGGTTAGGTTAGGTTAGGTTAGGTTAGGTTAGGTTAGGTTAGGTTAGGTTAGGTTAGGTTAGGTTAGGTTAGGTTAGGTTAGGTTAGGTTAGGTTAGGTTAGGTTAGGTTAGGTTAGGTTAGGTTAGGTTAGGTTAGGTTAGGTTAGGTTAGGTTAGGTTAGGTTAGGTTAGGTTAGGTTAGGTTAGGTTAGGTTAGGTTAGGTTAGGTTAGGTTAGGTTAGGTTAGGTTAGGTTAGGTTAGGTTAGGTTAGGTTAGGTTAGGTTAGGTTAGGTTAGGTTAGGTTAGGTTAGGTTAGGTTAGGTTAGGTTAGGTTAGGTTAGGTTAGGTTAGGTTAGGTTAGGTTAGGTTAGGTTAGGTTAGGTTAGGTTAGGTTAGGTTAGGTTAGGTTAGGTTAGGTTAGGTTAGGTTAGGTTAGGTTAGGTTAGGTTAGGTTAGGTTAGGTTAGGTTAGGTTAGGTTAGGTTAGGTTAGGTTAGGTTAGGTTAGGTTAGGTTAGGTTAGGTTAGGTTAGGTTAGGTTAGGTTAGGTTAGGTTAGGTTAGGTTAGGTTAGGTTAGGTTAGGTTAGGTTAGGTTAGGTTAGGTTAGGTTAGGTTAGGTTAGGTTAGGTTAGGTTAGGTTAGGTTAGGTTAGGTTAGGTTAGGTTAGGTTAGGTTAGGTTAGGTTAGGTTAGGTTAGGTTAGGTTAGGTTAGGTTAGGTTAGGTTAGGTTAGGTTAGGTTAGGTTAGGTTAGGTTAGGTTAGGTTAGGTTAGGTTAGGTTAGGTTAGGTTAGGTTAGGTTAGGTTAGGTTAGGTTAGGTTAGGTTAGGTTAGGTTAGGTTAGGTTAGGTTAGGTTAGGTTAGGTTAGGTTAGGTTAGGTTAGGTTAGGTTAGGTTAGGTTAGGTTAGGTTAGGTTAGGTTAGGTTAGGTTAGGTTAGGTTAGGTTAGGTTAGGTTAGGTTAGGTTAGGTTAGGTTAGGTTAGGTTAGGTTAGGTTAGGTTAGGTTAGGTTAGGTTAGGTTAGGTTAGGTTAGGTTAGGTTAGGTTAGGTTAGGTTAGGTTAGGTTAGGTTAGGTTAGGTTAGGTTAGGTTAGGTTAGGTTAGGTTAGGTTAGGTTAGGTTAGGTTAGGTTAGGTTAGGTTAGGTTAGGTTAGGTTAGGTTAGGTTAGGTTAGGTTAGGTTAGGTTAGGTTAGGTTAGGTTAGGTTAGGTTAGGTTAGGTTAGGTTAGGTTAGGTTAGGTTAGGTTAGGTTAGGTTAGGTTAGGTTAGGTTAGGTTAGGTTAGGTTAGGTTAGGTTAGGTTAGGTTAGGTTAGGTTAGGTTAGGTTAGGTTAGGTTAGGTTAGGTTAGGTTAGGTTAGGTTAGGTTAGGTTAGGTTAGGTTAGGTTAGGTTAGGTTAGGTTAGGTTAGGTTAGGTTAGGTTAGGTTAGGTTAGGTTAGGTTAGGTTAGGTTAGGTTAGGTTAGGTTAGGTTAGGTTAGGTTAGGTTAGGTTAGGTTAGGTTAGGTTAGGTTAGGTTAGGTTAGGTTAGGTTAGGTTAGGTTAGGTTAGGTTAGGTTAGGTTAGGTTAGGTTAGGTTAGGTTAGGTTAGGTTAGGTTAGGTTAGGTTAGGTTAGGTTAGGTTAGGTTAGGTTAGGTTAGGTTAGGTTAGGTTAGGTTAGGTTAGGTTAGGTTAGGTTAGGTTAGGTTAGGTTAGGTTAGGTTAGGTTAGGTTAGGTTAGGTTAGGTTAGGTTAGGTTAGGTTAGGTTAGGTTAGGTTAGGTTAGGTTAGGTTAGGTTAGGTTAGGTTAGGTTAGGTTAGGTTAGGTTAGGTTAGGTTAGGTTAGGTTAGGTTAGGTTAGGTTAGGTTAGGTTAGGTTAGGTTAGGTTAGGTTAGGTTAGGTTAGGTTAGGTTAGGTTAGGTTAGGTTAGGTTAGGTTAGGTTAGGTTAGGTTAGGTTAGGTTAGGTTAGGTTAGGTTAGGTTAGGTTAGGTTAGGTTAGGTTAGGTTAGGTTAGGTTAGGTTAGGTTAGGTTAGGTTAGGTTAGGTTAGGTTAGGTTAGGTTAGGTTAGGTTAGGTTAGGTTAGGTTAGGTTAGGTTAGGTTAGGTTAGGTTAGGTTAGGTTAGGTTAGGTTAGGTTAGGTTAGGTTAGGTTAGGTTAGGTTAGGTTAGGTTAGGTTAGGTTAGGTTAGGTTAGGTTAGGTTAGGTTAGGTTAGGTTAGGTTAGGTTAGGTTAGGTTAGGTTAGGTTAGGTTAGGTTAGGTTAGGTTAGGTTAGGTTAGGTTAGGTTAGGTTAGGTTAGGTTAGGTTAGGTTAGGTTAGGTTAGGTTAGGTTAGGTTAGGTTAGGTTAGGTTAGGTTAGGTTAGGTTAGGTTAGGTTAGGTTAGGTTAGGTTAGGTTAGGTTAGGTTAGGTTAGGTTAGGTTAGGTTAGGTTAGGTTAGGTTAGGTTAGGTTAGGTTAGGTTAGGTTAGGTTAGGTTAGGTTAGGTTAGGTTAGGTTAGGTTAGGTTAGGTTAGGTTAGGTTAGGTTAGGTTAGGTTAGGTTAGGTTAGGTTAGGTTAGGTTAGGTTAGGTTAGGTTAGGTTAGGTTAGGTTAGGTTAGGTTAGGTTAGGTTAGGTTAGGTTAGGTTAGGTTAGGTTAGGTTAGGTTAGGTTAGGTTAGGTTAGGTTAGGTTAGGTTAGGTTAGGTTAGGTTAGGTTAGGTTAGGTTAGGTTAGGTTAGGTTAGGTTAGGTTAGGTTAGGTTAGGTTAGGTTAGGTTAGGTTAGGTTAGGTTAGGTTAGGTTAGGTTAGGTTAGGTTAGGTTAGGTTAGGTTAGGTTAGGTTAGGTTAGGTTAGGTTAGGTTAGGTTAGGTTAGGTTAGGTTAGGTTAGGTTAGGTTAGGTTAGGTTAGGTTAGGTTAGGTTAGGTTAGGTTAGGTTAGGTTAGGTTAGGTTAGGTTAGGTTAGGTTAGGTTAGGTTAGGTTAGGTTAGGTTAGGTTAGGTTAGGTTAGGTTAGGTTAGGTTAGGT